>OY293307.1:21611766-22139166 GCA_958502075.1 Orchestes rusci
GCTAAAAGATGGATCATGGAAATGATAAAATCAAGATATTTTGAGCATGAATCCCTGTATCTAAATATTATTATGAAAACAAAGTAGGTACATACGACAAAAATGTAATAATAGTTAAGTACTGCAAGTATTGATTTTCTTTTTGTACATAATATTAATTATTATCATTATCTCCTGGTATCAAACGCGTGAATCCTCGAGGCCAGTGCGATCCAGCACTGATTAGAGGTTGATAATATTTAGGTTAAGACAACATGTATCTTTGGTATAAAAAATAAATGGAAAATTTTCAAAAACAAAAAATTCAGGAAAGACTTGAGTCTAACACCCCAGTCTTCAAATACTCAATTAGCTGATGATGTACCCCATTTACCTTGTTGATGAAATACAAATCAACGCTATTTAGGGATAATGATAGGATTGATAGGTATATAATTATTACGTAGACTTAGCAAATAAGCTACTCTCCCCGTTAGGTTAATAATATCATGTTTATCTTTTTAATATAGGTATATCATTATCGAGATCACTATCTTACCATTTTCCATTTGTCAGCGTTTCTGACCCCAAAACCCATACAATTCAACCTGGTAGCTAATTCCTCCCACAATTTGGCATGCTGTCTCGCATCCCCATCTCCATTCTTGAATTGGGGCCTGAAAATACTTGGATGCTCTTCCCCAAAATCAACAATGACTTTCCATTGTTGAGAGCTGGTTTTGAAATCTCTTTTATCTGTGAAAGTGAAAAATGTTAGTTCAAAATTTATAAAGAAACTTAATGCTTTCGTTATAACCTACCCATTATCCTGTCCTTATTAAGGTTTTTGCTCACACTCACACACCGATTAAATTTGTCTTTTAGAAAACTATATCCTACGGACTAGGTATAAATTATTGATGGTTTATGTCATACTCAAATCGTATAGATCTACTTACCTGTATGAATCCAAACTTGCTTGTCTCAAACTTTGTTTAATCATTCACAAAGTATAGGTATATTTCTTATAAATTAATCATAACATTCATAATCATTGATAAATGACATTTCATAGTAACAATAACATAGCCTAACCTAGAAAATACACAATGTCGCCAACATAATCGAAAAGATACCACAAACTTCCCCAAAAACGGTTCAACGTTTTTACATTGGATAATTACGTATTTCTACAGCCGAGCATACCCGACCGGTCATAGAGAGATAAGTATAGAATAGGTTCATGGAATAGAAAGAAATTTCCTCTCTATTCTTTATAGAAAGAAATTTCTTCTCTATGAAGTTACAGAATACGCGCTCTGGACCACTTTTATGCATTTCGATTACTCTCCTAGTTACAGTCCTCCATAGACATAACCAAAGATTGCAAGATAACGACACATTTTATGACGTGTATTGTGATGCCAAAGTTGCAGGGTTTCGCAAAACTAGATAACAGCACACAGGGTGTTCCATTTGAAAAAATTGAGTTTCTTCGTCTCTAAATTCGCTAAGTTGGGCCTGCTGTAGAAAACACCCTACATAAATTATAGCGATTCTTTTTTCAAAAATCAATTACTTTGACTCTTACATTAAAAAATACGCATATTTGCAAGATTCAATTTCAAATCTTTTGTTTTTGTATCTAATTTACCAACATAATGTGTTTTTCCTAAAGTTTAGCAAATCCTTGATAGCCTGACAACACTGCACGTTCTGGCAAACAGCAAAGTGGTGCTGTCATCATACGTGGAATATTACGTTGAATCCAAATCTCTAATCAGAAGTTGGGGTTGCTATTTAAAAAAAGTGTATTTTTTGATGCGACGGTTTCCTAGAACACTCTGTATACACAGTAGTGTTTTTAAATTGTGACCCTGCTGGAACCATATAAGCTTCTTCTCTCTTTCCTATCTTTTTTGACAAGGGGGAAAATGGACTTCCACACACTAATGACCCACCCTGTAGGTAACCATGTCCTAGAGGTAAATCTTCACATCTCCTTTAGAAACGAAGCTATCAAGCTGAACAAGGAATAAAACAATTAAAAAGGAACTTGCCTTCAAGGTTTTGAAAATATATTTTTTTAATTGTTATGTAAAAAAATGATATTTAAAAGACAAAATCACTAATAAAGTAATAAATTACTCTACAGTAAAATCAAATGCATTTTAGAAATAACGATTCAATTAACGACTGCTTTCAAGTGAAATCACAAATTATGGGATTCCATCAAAAGACATTCACAATTGACGTTGACATTAAGGTCTAAATACAGGGCGCCAACGACTTCCTGTCTCAAGTGTTATTCTGCACTTGAGTAGAGGACAACATAACTTCGTCGGATGGCGCCATTAAGGATTTCAAAAAATAATCAAAGAAAAAATAAAATCTCCCTAGCCGTATTATACGAAGGTGCTGAACGACCATCGAAAAAACAGTAGTTCTAATTGATATAATTGTCAGTTTGAACTGACAATGAAGAATTGTTTCTAGTTTGAACTGACAATTAGGGATAATTATTGTCTGTTTGAACTAACAATTATGGATAATTGTCAGTTGCAAATGACAATTAACCATAATTGTCAGTTCAAACAGACAATAATTATCCCAGTGGCGGCTCGCGACATGACGCAAGTGAAGCGCCGCTTCACCTTGAATTATTATCCTTAGCACGAATTTCTTAATATAATAATATTCGATTAAAATATTTTTACTAATTTTAATTCCGCTTCTGGTCGCCGAATGTCAAGAAGCACAGTTAAGGTTAACCATGTAATCCACTTAACTACTACTTGTTTATCAGCTAGCTATCTTTGTTTTATTTGGCGGCTAAAAAGAGAGAAAGTATCAGGTTGTCCGATAGTAGGTCCTTGCGAAAACTGTATAACATGCGTCCGAATACCGAGCTTTCAGTAAGTACCATGACATACTAGGCGATAAGTCGCAGAATTTAGCGTTTTTCCGATTTTTATGTATACGTTTTAATGGAATAACTTGGCAGAAAATCGCAAAATTCTGCCTTTTTCGCCTAGTATGTCATGGCACTAAGGTAAGTTTTCCTAAAACACTAACCCCCATATGCACCGTAGAAATCTAATCCGGATAAAGTCTTTATCGCGATTATCTTCCATACCACCCAATGGAAAATAATCGCGATGAAGTCTTCATCCGGATTAGCTCCCAGATAGCACACTCTGCTGCAAGGTGCTTAAATTCCTACGGCCGGCAATCAAAAAGGAAGCAATTTATATCATTTACTCACTAAGCGCTTATCAAATACTTATTTTTGGCAAGACTTCATCAAAAGCGAAAGATATGTGCCAATAATATGCATTCACTTTTATGCGAATGATACATACTTTGCCAGCGCTTCCTACATAGCTTCTGATTTTGTTAAAATCTTAAGCACATCAGGACTGCCGAATAAATGCTTCAAAGATGGCACGCCGATTGCAGCGTGCCAAATTTCTTGCGTCCGACAAGCAAAAAGATAGTATTTTATATCAGCATTCAATAAGCGGTTATTGAATGCTTCTTTCTTGCAACATTACTTAAAAAGTGAATGATACGCGCATTCAAAATACATATATGCTTTCATGCTGCCCTGTAATCGCTTTTCAAGTACTGCAAGGCTTGTTGTTTCATTTTTCCAAACAATCTCAGACATGTTTGTATTACCCAGTTGCCTGATTGGTTGACAACAGCGTTGGTCTTTGTTATCTGCATTTTGCATTTGCCCAGGGCAGAGTTCAGAGACAAGCCAAACAAGAAGCAATCACAGTAGTGCTTTGTATCGAAAAGTAGTTAACTGACAAAGTTATTCGTGATATTTTGGCATTGGTGAACCACTTTGTTTTTTTTTGTGATTGTGATCTTCTGGAACGGCTTTGAGTTTTTGTGTTTGTGAACCAACATAGCGGACGAGGACAACGAATAATTAGGCCTAATTAGTAGTGATGTGAATAAGTTCCCGATAATAGTATTTTCGAGAACAATTATATTAATGGACAATAATGTTGCGGAGAATATTGTTTCGAGTTTTCGAGGGTTTTATACATGTCGTATAAAGAGATTAGTGAGATTATTTCTAGAGATTTATACTATATTATATCATGTAGTTCGTGAAATTTCAAATTGGTTAACTGGTATGCATGCTGGTTTGTTTCGAATTATTGTCCATCGTTAATTATGTACTGGAAAATAAGGTCTAGGTATCAGTGTTTACATATATTTTAGCCTACATCGAGCAGTATATTTGAACGCACGAGCAGAATTCTTGACCGTGAAATACGCATTTCTCTGAATCGAAGATTAAGCACATATCCAAAGTGCGTAGTCGGCACTTATTTAAAGTGCTTTTTATGAAATGCTATTTTTGCATCGGCCGGAGGGACGCCGGTCGACTAGCCAAGCGCTTTTTTGCAGTGCACCAAAAGCAAACCTCTGCTTAAGCTTAGTGCTTTTTTAGCAAGTTTCAAGTTAATTTTGTTATCTTGGTAGATTTCTACGGTGCATATGGGGGTAAGACGCGCAGTTCAAAATTCAGCGCGGCAGCTTCATAACATCCATCGGTCACCATGGAAACGTCACGTTTGCTCTATCGTCCATTGATCGATTTGCCGCAAATAAATATTATTTTGAGGCGGAAATTCGGTGCGCGTCTCGCGTCTTCGCGCGTTTTCTGACGTTTAGTTCAGGCAAGTGGTTTTGCAAATAAAATCGGAAGTCGGATTCGTTTTTTGTCATGTTTCCCGTATATGATCCGGTATGTGTCATGCTCGAAAAGCCATTTTCGAGATGGACAAATGACGATAAAAAGGACTTTTTAAATTCGAATAGACCGTCGCCGGAACTTAATGTGACAAAAACTTCGAAATCCAAAAACAGAGTGTTCACGCGGAAACTTCGTAACGAATGGTATTTTCGAGACTGTAACAGTCCGGAATTTTTTAGGTTATACAACTAAAGCCGTGTACTATTTAAGAAATATGTCGAGAAATATGCATTATTTCAAATGATGGCAACCCACCCGATTTTTCGGTATAGGTATCTTCCGCCTTTCAAGTGATAGTACCATAGAATGTGATTTTGGCGCTTTTTTTCGCCAGCGGCGCTTTTTTCACATCAGTCTGCTTCATCTACCTGCAACACCGCGAGCCGCCACTGAATTATCCATAATTGTCAGTTCAAACAGACAATTATTATCCATGATTGTCAGTTTAAACGGACAATTATCTATAATCAACATAAGTAATTCTTAATCATCTACATACATCAGGGTGATTTAATAAAAAAAGTTCAACTTTGTGGGTGACTCTATACAGCGTGTCCCAGTATTTTGTTACCAAATGAAAAATATTATGATTATTATTGATTTTATGGAAAAAAAATCTGATAAGAAAAAGTTCTGCTTCGCGAGAAAATAAAGTTCCTGTCCTGTTCCATTTAAAAAAATCATACTTTTTCGTGCCATACTTTTGTGACGCACCCTGTATGTTTGAAAATATTTTTAAAATATGCATAAAGTCACATTCTACAACTTTTGTATAAAACTTTTTTTTCTACTTTTGTAAATAACCACGCTAGGATTGCCCGACGCACTAATGAAGGACCCTGTATAGGGAGACTCAAAAATCTAAATATAGCAATTTTTCATTAATCAACCCTGTTTAAAATGGTGATTTTACGACTATATGGTTGTTGTGTGAGACTACTAAATTATTTTAAAGCATTCTTTTCAACATATCAAGTGAATTTCATTTTTATTCAACACAAACATGATTTTCCATATCCATATGACTTGAATCAAGTAATTCAATACTTTATCTAACGCATGATAGTTACATGTGTCATTATTGGTGTCATTTTGGAGGAGTTAAGTGTCAAATAACACACTGATGTGTTATAATCCATAACTCATCAGTCACTTGTGAGTTATGTATCATCACTCACGTTCTCGAGGCAAACGAACAAACAACCTATCACGTTCCCGTGGTAACCAAACAGACAATAACCTATTCGACCAAAATGTAAACAAGTCACTGTCTACTCATTCTGACACTGAAACTCATATTTGATAGCTATGTCATAAAAAAACGATTCTCTCCATTTGTTGGATAAAACATTGTATGGCACTCGTGCGTTATGTTCCACGAGTCACTTGAGAATTTATCGGTTGACTTATTTTCAAAACAACGTACTAGTATCATAGTAGTTATTCACGGTACTAGTGCGTTGTGTTGAAAATAAGTCACGCGAGAAAGATCTGTACTACGAGGCCGTTAGGTCAAATGGTATAAATTCTCAAGTGACTTGTGAAACATAACACACGAGTGCCATATAATGTTTTATTCAACAAATGGAGGAAATCGTTTTTTCATGGGATAATTATTAATTATTAAATATTTAAGTTTTAGTGTCAAAATGACCACACAGTGAAATCTTTACATTTTGGTCAAAATAAGTTAATATTTGTTTGGTTGTCACGGGAACGTGATAGGCCGTTTGTTAGTTTGCCACGGGGACGTGAGCTATGGTCCATAACTCACTAATGACCAATTAGTTATGGATTATAACACACTGGTCTGTTATTTGACACTTTACTTGTCAAAGTGACATCAATCATGACACTTATAACTATCATGCGTTAGATAATAGTGTTATTTATGTTACTAGCAAAGTCCATATATATCAATAAGTCCGGTCACTTCTTTGATCCGTCTGATAAAACAATTTTTTTTTTTGCGAGATGTTGTTAATCATGAGCAACACCTGTTTTAGCTAGTCATTTGGTAATAAACGAGGTGCGGATACGCGGATCGTGAATCTATTTCGCAAAGCGTCGTTGTTGATACATACATATTTATCAAAAATATTGGTCCTGGCAGGGATACATGGTGAACTGGAAGCAGCCGTGACTCTGGGAAGCACCAGCTTCGAACATCCAATAATAATCAGAAAAAATGTTATAAAAACTTACTTGTGTTTATTGGACAGGGTGTATATACTCCAGTTCATGAGAAGTGGATGATCGCTTTTTTCGTGAGATTAATTACATCACATGCAGCACATCGCACGCTAGCCAAAAGTGTATACTCGAAAAATGGTAATCAACCGGCCATGTGGCCTTTTTTTTTGTTCAGGGGTTCCGGCCCCCAGGAGAGGAATCTGAAACCAGACACTCTATGGTCCGAGACCATAGAGTAGTGTGAGGTTAAACCCACTAAACCTTTCCTCAGCATCAGGACGTCAGGGATAAGCCCTTTAGTGTCCCAATCTCTCACTTATGATTAGCTATTTGGTACCGGGTTACCTTCCGTTGGTCACAGGGTAGGATCGCGGCAAAATTCGTCCTACCCGTGTGTCTCCGCACTAGTGGAGACGAAAAGAAAAGAGAAGAGAAATAACAAGGGATCAAAATCTGGAGCCACTACCAGGGGTGAATACACGGTTGAGACGTGTTTGTCCTAAGTCCGCTCTCGCTGCGGCGAACTCTAGACCGCTGCTTAGTTGACTTTTGGTGCAGCCTGGCGTATGCTTTTGTCTTCTCTTCCCCTTTTTTGGGATTCGTTCTGCACATGTACGATGGGCAGCCACGCCAGCTTTCGGGGTGGCCATTCCCCACGCAAAACACGCAGCTCGTTGCGTTCACCGCTAGCGAGTCTCTCGAGAGTGCAGTCTCTACTGCTGTGTGCACCGACACACTTGACGCAGCGATGTGCATGGTGACACCTGCTTTGGGTATGACCCCATCCCTCTAAAAAGATAGCGGGAGCCCTCTGGGAAGCTGCTGCGGCAGAGTCCGTCGCGGTAGCGGGTGGGGGTACGAACGGAACGACGTGTCCCGAACGTTCGTCGTCGATGTGGTCGTCGATGCGGTACCGTGGGCACCGATGCCTTCTCTGCTGGGGGGGCGTGGCGACATTTTTCCGGACATGCTTGCCCTTAGGCGAGCCGTCCGGAGACATGTCGTCACTGCCCCCAGCTTTTCTCTTAACTCCAGCATGGGGATCAACCTCAATGGCATCAGAGACCCTTGTATCGGTCTCAGAGACATGGTTCTTTGACCTCGATACCTTCGTTTTCGTCTTCTTTGCCGGAAAGGGGGGTAGACGCGTACTTTTCTCTTCCCGAGGCCAACGTTTGGACGTCCCTTACTTTAGGGGGGTCCGAGCGCTCGGCGATCACCTGCACCTGCTCCTTTGAAGAAGGTGAAGGGACAGGTGAGTCTCTCTTTGTCTGTTCCGTCCGCTTCATTTTTGAAGTAGGCTTCTCCTCCACCTTTGAAGAAGGTGGGGGGCAGCCTTCTGTCCCCACCTCTTTGAAGAAGATAAGGACGGTCTCCCCCTGCGTTTCCACCTTTGAAGAACAAGGAGGAGCAGGGAGAGCCTTTTTTTGAAGCTGCTCTCTGAGATGCGCATTCTCAGCATTCAGGCCAGAAATCTCCCTCTGCACCGCCACCTTTGAAGAAGGAGGCGGAGCAGAGGAAGCCTTTTCCTGTAGCTAGACTCTAAGGTGCGCAATCTCATTTCGCAGTCGGTCGTGGAACCATAGCTTTTAAGGAAGCTATTTTTCCTTTTGCGCTCCTCTTGGTACTCGTCACGTCTTTGTACGAAGAGGGCGTCCAGCTTCTCATGGCTCTGACGGAGCTGTTCATGAGATTTTGAGAGTTTTGTCAACTCTTTCGCTAGACTTTTTGCATCCATTGTCTTAAGGACTAGTGCCTTGAAGAGGCCGGATTGATATGCGTGTCGCGTTTTTAAAGGGACAGAAAGTTTTTAGTCAGGGGGTGGTGAACCCCACCAAGCTCAATTGGTGACCTACTACCGCCGGTTTTACCCGATCACGTAGGCGTTTCACAATCAAAAGAGCCTAATGAGGGAGCAAAGCCTGAGAGATTCGATTCACAGAGGTTTTACTGTTATACCAGTGATTCCCCTGGAAATAAAACCAAGCAGGTTAACTTTGCTCTTGGTTTTACCTCTCCAAGAACCCTTATAGTCTAGCTCTGAAATAAACTTGAAACGTTATCAAATGGGAACGAATTTTCTCTTCTTCGTAAGAACGAAGGATTCAGGGTACGGGTGGTTAGACCAAAGTCTAACTCCTCTACTCCAAATATATACCAGGTACCAGGTAGTACCTTCGGGTCTTTACAGGTAGTTCTTGTGCAGTGTAATAGAAAGATCGACTTCCTTATCGATTTTTGCAAATTCAAGAGAATACGTTTTGAGTTGTCGTTTATAATTTTAACATTTTCTTTGAATTTACTTTCAATATTTCCTGCTAATGAAGGTCGTTTAACCTATGCATTGCATTAATATGGCTATTTTTTAAAATTTGCAAATTTTGCTGAATAGTTTCCAAGTCGTTGTTGTCAAGGTTCCCAGTGATGAATTTGATGCCACTTCCTATGAAGTTCATTAACCGCGTTTGTTACGTATGGGGTTATTGTCTTCATAGATTTTCAACTTGGCATATCATATTATGTATTATTGAGAAGTTTTGAGATTTGTTGGAACTGAAAATTTGTCAAATTGTTTTCTTGATTATCTATTTTATGTTTTAAAATGATCAAGTTGCCTAATATTTGAGATAATGTGTAGTCTATGCTTGTAATGTTAATTGGAATATACAGGGTGTCTCACGGTCTATGGTACCTTGGACGTTTACGGAAAACTAGACATAGGATCGATCTGAAAATTTGGCTCAGCACATAATCGAGTTTGATCTATATTCTAAAAATATTTTCAGTTCTGCAGTGTTGCCGCTTCTACCCAAAAGTTGTGGCAACTTTCTTATTTTGAATGGACCACCCTGTATATTATTATTTTTTTGGATTCCTTGACTGATTCTTATCACTTTTGCTTGATATACTCCTATACCTATCGGCAGCGGTTTTCTAGATATAAATTAATTTATAATATTTTTGTCGTAAAACACATCAGTGGATTGAGTTCAATAATTTCGTACTTGAAAACGGTGGAGAGTTGAAATTGCTATGCCGACTAGAGGAAAGTAGGTTTATATGGTTCCAATGGAGAAACCGATCTGTAAATATACAGGGTGCTTCAAATTTATTAATCTTTTTGCTATACACAAAAATGATAAAAAAGCTATTTTTTCAAATGGAACCCCAAATGGATGTATATTACTTAAAAAATTAAAAGACCAATAAATTTCTTTTCAAATACCTAAACCTTCAGGTTCTACAGGAAAAATTCATTTGACTAAAAAATAAATTATATTGGTATTATTGATATGAAACATAATGTAGTTGCAGTTTGCTACTAAAAATAAATTGTTATTGCTGTGTGACCAGGCAAGTATAGCTTGCCCTAGAAACTACATTATGTTTCATATCATGTATACCAACATAATTTTTTTTTTAGTAAAATGCATTTTTCTTGTGGATCCTGAAGGTTTAGGTATAGGAACATGGAGTACCATTTGAAAGGAAATTTATTGTCCTTTTCATTTTTCAAGTAATATACAGGGGATTCCATTTGAAAAAAATTATTTTTTATCATTTTTGTGTGAAGGAAAAAGATTAATAAATTTGAAGCACCCCTGTATATTTTCAAATCCGTTTCTCCATTGGAACCATATAAACCTACCTTCCTCTAGTCGGCATAGCAATTTCAACTCTTCACCGTTTTCAAGTACGAAATTATTGAACTCAATCCACTGATGTGTTTCACGACAAAAATATTATAAATTAATTTATATCTCGAAAACCGCTGCCGATAGATATAGGAGTATATCAAGCAAAAGTGATAAGAATTAGTCAAGAAATTCAAAAAAATAATAATATACAGGGTGGTCCATTCAAAATAAGAAAGTTGTTACGACTTTTGGAAAGAAGCGGCAACACTGCAAAACTAAAAATATTTTTAAAATATAGATCGTACTCGATTATGGGCTCAGCCAAATTTTCAGGACGATCCTATGTCTAGTTTTCCGTAAACGTCTAAGGTACCATAGACCGTGAGACACCCTGTATGTGCTATGGAAATAGCTTACAATTAGGGATGGAGAGATGTCTTCACTAAAGTAACCATTATTAGGAAGGTTGTGTACCAGAAGAGCCTGGGATTGGTTCACTAGAGCCAGGATCCGGATCAGGAGGCTGAAAATCAACAGGGGAGTCTCTTGATTTTTTGAATATGTGACGTGATCGGTTTTTTCTTTGATATTCCCGTAATCTTATTTCTTTTTGCGTCAGTAACATTGATGGAAACGTACGTCATTCTATTTATAAGGTTAGTCATCTTGTAGACTGTGTGATAAGGATCAAGTGGGGCTTGTTCTGAGTTCTTGTTTGATCTTTGATTTCTCATTTTTTGAATACGAAGTTTTTCTAAAAGAGGTTTGGGACTGGATTTGTTGTCGAGATCAAGGTTGGGGTTAAGAATTTCAAAACGGTCTTGTGGACTTACTTTTAACCTTTTACTGAAGTTGACATGAGTTCTAGAAAACGGGTTGGATCTGATGCAAATTCCACCTTTCGCAATAACAAGACTATCTGGAATGACGTGATTTTTTATGTTGAATGATGGCAGCGGGAGGCTGACACCTTTTTCATTATTGCCCGGGATAGTCAATTTATTTATGTTACGATTTTGAATAGGTTTTGAGAGTGGCTTATTATGAATAAGGCTGAATGGAATTTTTACGTTTTTTAAAGACGACATTTTGTTTTCGTAGTCAATCAACGCATTTAATCGTTTCAAATCACGACTGCCTATCAAAGCATCAAAGTCTTTATGCCAATTTAAAACGTGCATTCGAAAACTATCTCCTATGCCTAGTTCTTGTAGTGTAGGAAGGTTCAAATTGTTATTTTCCTTGTAGGTTTTTGTGCAAGCAACAACCTCAAATGGTTCGAAATACATATTTTCAGGATATCGTTCAGCAATTTTTGGCGTTATTATTGAATCTGAAGCTCCAGAGTCGATAAGAATGGTTAGATTGTAACTAGGGAGGTGAAAATATGGGAGTTCGATTCGTTGCGCTATATTGTTCAAGTTAATGGGAGGTTTCGAGGAATGGTTGAGAAAATTTTCGGGATTTTGGATTTGGGGTTCAGAAATTGGGAAATTATCGTTCTTAAGAGAAGGTTCTTGATAGAATTCGTTGGAGTCTTGATCATGAGGAGTTTCGGGATTATCATTTTGATAGTGGGATTCGTCGTTGAATGATTCAGTGGGATATGTTTTGACATTGGAAAGATGGCTTTGGAAAGAATTTGGAGGTCGATACATATTTTGATACATAATGGTCAAAGTCGACATGGGAGTTGGCGGTTGAAATCGGGAAGGTCTATTTTGTGAGGCTGGAGCAAAAACATTTCTGGGTCGATTGGAATTAAAGTTGTTGGAAAAGTTTCTTTGAGGAGGCCGAGAGTGAGCATTTACAGGTTGACTGAGAAATCTTGGAGGCCCCGGAAAAGACATGGGTGGAATGAGCGGAAGAGTTTTCACTTGATTTCCTGAAGTTTGAGGTACATTTTGAGGGTCGGAAATGTTAAATGCTGTATTGTTCATGTTGTTATTGGAAATTTGAGTAAAATTTACCTGGGACTCTATCATATTATATGTGAGGACATGTGAAAATGCATCGTCAATTGTTATAGGATTCACTAACATTAGCATAGTTTTAAGCGTTTGTGGAGATTGGACAATTTGCATACATTTTAAAATGATTTGAAATTTTATAAACGTATTCTAGACCTTATTTGAAAGCCACCAGCGAAAAAATTTTTCCGAAATACCCAAAAATATACTAAATAAATGAAAAAAAAACGCGAATTTCACTGCATGATCGCAAAAGTGGTGTGGCCATATTAACCTCCCGAGAGAGAGAGAGACATGTCAGTCAATAAGACAGACGGAGGTAGATAGTGTATTCTGTGACGTAGTGGATGTTGATTGGCGCTCTTTAATCATTGAATACTACATTATTAGAGGTCGTAGGTTGATTTTTTAAACATCAATGGCATCAGTACTTACTAATCCTTATATTTTTCATATTTCCAAAAAATGTTCAAATTGTCCATTGGCAGTTAAAATAAGAACGGCTGTTTTTTGAACCTGACTCATTAAAATTGCTTTCGAATTTTGATCGGCAACGTCGCACTAAATTTTTTCAAAAATTCGTTGAATAAAAGTTTTCAATCTTTCTACAAACTGCAAAATGTTTTCATTCCTATCAATCTTGAAATATTGAAAATGTCGAATCAATATTTGATACGTGATGGGATCTCCAAATTTTTGACGCAACGCATCCTTAACAGAGGGCCAACTATTTAAGTCGGGCCGAGAAAGTAAGAATTCTCTGGCATTGTCGATAAGTTTTGTTTGATTGTGGCTATTCTAATTTTCTTGAGATCTTCATTCCCATCATCATTATATAACAAGAAAAATTCGTCAATTGAAATAATTATAAAACTTTATAAGTGATATTGAACACCAGAAAAAGTTGGAGGTGATGAAACGTGGAATCTAAAGTTTTTCATTTTTGAATTACCTGAATTTATTTCTAGATTTACTAAAGTATTTTCTGTAGATTCGGAAGTATTTGAATCCAAACTAATATCTAAACTTATGTTTTCAAATAATTGAATGATGTTATCTTCTTCAGAAGTATTGTCAGAACATTCACTTCTTAAACCTAACGCAGCCCGGTTTCTAGTTAAAATTTGTTTCAACCTTTTTGACGAATTAGGAGAAGCCCGAGACATAATAGAAATGGCAAAACTAGCGATTACCTACAGAACATTCAAGGTAGAATCCATAAAGCCTGCTCTGAAGAGGTACGCAACAAAGGACATCCTATAGAGGTGCGGCTAGAGTGTATTTCTGGTCTGGAGGTGTCGCTCGGAGTTGAAGGGTCAGGAACTCTGAACTCTGGAACTCAGGAATTCTGGAACTCTGGAACTCAGGAACTCAGTTGAGGGTGTCTCTGACAACACGGTAGACGGAACACCTGGTTTTCTGTTTCTTTTACCTCTTTCAACTCACGGTGGAATACTTCTTGGTTGCTCAGGATGAACGTACGGCAGCTGGTCAGAAGGAATCTTTTGATTCTTCTGTATATTGAAGAACTGCTCACTTGCTGGTAGTTCTGGAGATATTGGAGAAGTTTCCAATGTTCGGAATAGCGCACAAAGATTTTGAAAAATCACTTCCACTCAACGATAACCGATAAAGCGTGGAATCGCACTATCCTGTTCGCAGCGCCAATTATGAATTGAACGACACCGATAGGCTTTTAAAAAAGTATTTATTTTAGAAACACAGACTTCACTTAAAGTATTGAACAGTTACTATGAACAGCTATATGCTTTGACACATAATAAAAGTCGGCTAACTATGAATGGCACCTGCTTATTATAACTATAATAACATATTCAGCACTATGTGAAATATACAATGAGTATACAGCTTCGATCATACACGCTTGCTCTACACCATTTCCAGCTGAGATTAAGAAAATTTCACTTGAAATTCAGATACTCCATTTGATATTCAGAAAATTTCAGTTGAAATTCAGATTTTTCATTGGAAATTCAGAAAATGTCAATTGAAATTCAGATATTTCATGTGATATTCAGATAATTTCAGATGATTTTCAGATATTTCATTTGAAATTCAGATAATTTCAAATGAAATTCAGAAATTTTCATTTGAAATTCAGAAATTTTCATTTGAAATTCAGAATATTTCAATTGAAATTAAGAATTTCCAAGACGACACTTTTGATTTATTAGTGCTAAACCGCTACATAGAGGGCTATTTCAATCGGTCTCACTTTTGACCAACTCTTCATTTTCATAATTTATACATATCATGTATATTTATATGCTGCAAATTTCAGGAAATTTTTGTATACATAAACTCAGACTTCTCAAAAATGAATTGTTTCCGAGATCTGGACCCAAGTTTGTTATGTTTATATGTGTTTACCAGTTTGACCAACCTGTTTTTTATATATATTTTTTTTATTTCATCCATTCCATAAAGTGATCTTGCAAATTCACTAATCAGGAGTCTATGTACCTATATTGTTCGTTAGATATGGATTTATTAAACATAATTTATAAACTACATATGTAATTATGTACATACTTAGGTATCATAAATATAATTAATTTTATATAAAAAGGTACAATATTAAATTATTTTTCAAAATACGACAACTTTAATAGATACTGAACAAAACGCAATAAAAACTATGTAGGCATAAAATTTTACAAGCAAGCTACATGCCTGCAGGCATATCCTCAAGAGCTAGGGCTGCTGCATGGTAAGTGGTGCTATACTGAACGGACCTAGCGCAATCTCCACCCACAACCGCATCTTTGGCATCATCTATTATTTGTTCAAGATATATAAGCCGTTGCTCAATAATCCCGGCTCCGACCACAGCTGGTATTCTCAGACGAGACTTCACCAAAGACTTTATTTCCACTTTCTTGCCAGAATAGCCGTGAAAGACCCCCTTCTTCTCTCCAGACTCACCACCCCTGCAGCGGTAATAGCGCCAATCAGATGTACATTGGGTCCCCTAGATGAGGGCAGTACTTGAACTGCTCTGGTACCCGCACGTGATCGCCCCCGTGTTCTTCGGCAAAACAAATTAAAATTTGTTTCGTCAATCCACATTACTTGTTTGCCTTGTTGAATCAGCAAATTCAAGTTTCGTACATAGTCCGCTCTTCGTATTTTATGTTCCATTGCATTTGCTGTATGTGGTTGCGTATGTACTTGTTTAACGGTAAACAACTGTCCATCTAGGTAGTTCGAAATAGTAGATAAGGCCAATGTTTTCTCAAACTCGTTTTGAATTTTGGCATGAATTTGTTTTGATGTAATGTCGCAGGTTTCCTCCACCCACTCAACAATTCTGTTGGCTTCCGCCTCAGTCAAACTTTTCGCCTTAACACCTCCACGCTGATGCATCTGCACTCGCCCAGACTTCACCCAATGGAAAGCTGTTTTGTACTGAATTCCGAGTGTGGTAGCCAACGCTGTCCAATCTTCTCCTCGGTTTGCACAAAGCAAAATACGCTCCCGGTCTTGAGTAGATTTTTTTTTGTACTTTCTTCTGAGCATGATTTCTTCATTCATCACTCCAGTGCGACAAATAGGACAATCAACGTTGTCCTGCCGGAGGTTAGTTAAAGGCAGCAAACATGCTGCATGTAGCAGATGCCTACAGGGCAACAGTCTATGTACGTCCCCTCGAATCATCGAAATCCGGCAAATTCCACAATTGTCCTTGAACTCCATCGCGTAATAAAAAGTAAATTTGATAAGCAAGTTGAAATGCAAATTTTATGACAAAAGTCTTTTTATCACACTTTTGACAATGTTGCCTAACCTCAGGAACATGGGATAGTTCAGGATGCTGATCGTCAAAATCTGAATATCAAATGAAATTTTCTGAATTCCATTTGAAATTTTCTGAATTTCAAATGGAATATCTGAATTTCATTAAGAATTTTCTGAATATCAAGTGAAATATCTGAATTTCATTTGAAATTTTCTGAAAATCAAATGAAATATCTGAATTTCAATTGAAAATTTCTGATTTTCAAATGAACTATCTGAATATCATATGAAATTTTCTGAATTCAATCTGAATTTTTCTGAATTTCAGCTGGAAATGGTGTAGACACGGTATCTCATTCATAAAATGCATGTTAACATGTTGCCAAGACCATGGGCCGCTCAGAGGTGAGTGCGGCTAGAGGGGTCTCTCCGAAAGTGAGTGGGGTACGTAGCGTCAATCGGTACATCGTCAATCGGTATTCAGTGGCGTTTCCGATTTTCATCTATTTATTATTTATGAAATCAGTACAATCTTTAGAATGTATGCTTTTCAAGTTTGTACGATGTTTTGTTATCTAATACATGAGTATACAAGTTTTTGAAATATTTGAGTTTTTATTTCAAAAATGACGTTTGTAGGCTTCAATTTAAATGTGAATTTTGCCTATAAGAAAACCTTCATTATTTAATTTGTGTTGCATGGATTGCTTGTTGAAAGGGACCTACTATAAAAGATTGTTTTACAATATTTTGAGAACTATTAATACAGGATGATCAAAAAATAAGATCAACAATGAAATCGAGAAAACTTCAAAAAAACAATTTTTTCAAATGGAAACACCGAAATTTTATCATTGTATAGTATTAAGCACTTCAAATGAAGGTGAGTTTGCATAAGATTGTCCTGCTTTCCAAAAAATTTCATTTTTTTTTAAATTTTGCAATGGACGATGTTTAACCAGCTAACATTTATTTCCAATGCTGCATAAGATGAAATTATGAAATTTGGTGGTCTCCATTTGAAAGAAATAATGTTTGGCAGTTTCTTTGATCTAATTTTTTGACCACCCTGTATCGACAGATCAAAATATTACAAAAAATCTTCCATAGTAGGTCCCTTTCAACAAGGAATCCAATAATGAAAGCTCTCTTATAGGTTAGATTCTTATTCAAATTGGTGCCTACAAACGTTATTTTTGACATAAAAACTCAAATATTTCAAAAGCTCGTATACCTAGGTATAGGACATATGACACATCAAATCTTCCTAAAATTTTAAGTAGAATCCAAAAATGTGATAATATATAAGGTGATCCATTCGAAACAATTAAGAGAGTTGACACCCGCACAGGATAGCTATTATTCCATTTGAAGAGGGCATCTTTGAAAATCTCAAAATACAAATTTTCAGAATTCCAATCACTTTATTTACCAAGATATTGTGATGTCACCGTGAGACACCCTTTATAGAAAAAAAACTTCTTAATCATCCAGAATAGTTCTTCAGATAACAAAAAGATTTGAGAGAAGTTATTGAAACTACATGTATCAAGAAAAAGGATTTTGCAAAAAATAACCAAATTGGACGAAAGATCACCATTGCAAACAATACAGGGTGCGTCTGAAATGAGTGCTCATTTTATCATGGTAGATAAAATAGAGATGAAAAATCGAAATTATCATCATCTTGACGATACGCTGCGGACATAATATTATATTATGTTACTCTACAAAACGTGATTATTCTATTATAGTCTACTCAGCATGTCAAAATGAGCACTTATTTTAGACTCACATTGTAAAATGTATAGAATATGATGACGTATGATATCACAACAATAATTGAATACAACAATTATGATGGTATTTTTTAATCTTTACATTATTTTTTGAAAATTATCAATATGAAATAGTTGAGGAAAAAAGTCAACAACTTCAAACTGTATTGCTTGTTGAAAATTTATCCAAATCAGCTTGAAGGGCCTTTAAACCCATTATTGAGAAACTCATAATACGATGGAAGGCTTTAGTTTAATCTCGAATTTGAAAGTACCCTCGGCACTGGTGGAAAAATTTGACTTACCTCCGGAAACATAATTCGGGGTTAGGTTTCTCCGATTTTCCACACACAAGACACTTTCCACCTATATTGGTTACAACAGAGTACCCACTTGCGAAAAAGACAGCTAAACACTCAAAAATCAGTTGAAAACTCCAAAAAACGACACTCGAGTCCAACCATCAGTTGTCAACAAAGCTTTTATGGCGCCTATCGCTCTCTCTCTTTCGTTGACAATCGTAGAAAATGCGTACAAACAAGTGGATTTATGAACGGATAGAAAAATGTTAGGGATTTGGCTGCAGCGTTGCTAAGTCATGACCCTCAATTTGCTCGACTTAAGATTAGGAAGAATCAAGGTTTGTGTATAAAATTTCCCTTGCTTACATTAAATTTCTTCACCGGTTTATATTTTGAGTTACTGAAAACTGAAAAACACTAATTGCATTTGATAGTTAACCTTCTCAATTACCTAAAACATTAGGACGTGGCAACCATACTGCGGCCTTCGTGATGGTCAGACTACAGTCGACCACAACCGTTTTCTTGGTAGGACATGTTTGCAATAGATAAAAATATAAACAAGCGTGTCTAGAGCAAGCGTGTATGGTCGAAGGTATACATGGTTTGAGGATATGACTCGGGTCAGGACCTCTCTTGACCGCTGTTGTGACGGAACTGATGAGGCCATGTGGCGGTCCTCATGGAAACAGTTTGCTATGTTGTCAAACATATCAGCCAATCAAATTCGTCCTATAAAGTTCATGTGACTTGTGTCGGCATTCGCGTAATCGAAAAAGCTCTAGTAGGAGTCCTAACATCAAATTCAACCGCTATCATAATATTTGTTGCAATAAAACTAAAATTTTCATATTGATGTACAGCCCACGTGACCAAACTTTAATAGGTGGATCGGGAGGGGTGGTCCAGTCCACTGGCCTTCTCGATCTCTCAACATATACTAATACCGATTTTCATTTGTAAAGCTACATTAAAAAAGATCAAGTTTACCTTGTTTTACATAAAATTCGGGACGATATGAAAGATTGAATGAGGAAAGCTTCATGAAATATAATCACATGCCACAATGAGAACAACAGGTCAGTTGAAGTTGGTTTGGCTATGTTTGGGAACCAGAAATTCTATTAAAGGGTGATATTTTGACACAGCGAGATAACGTCAACTTTCATGACAAGTGTTGTAATGGCAAAGTTGTAGGGTTTTGGTTGCTTGAAACAACCAGATATTAGCATACAAGGTTTTTTTTTTGAAAAAATGTATTTTCTTTGCTAAACTCGCCAAGGTGGACCCCCTGTGAAAAATACTCTGCATACATTTTCGCGAATAATCTCTTTTCAAAAATCAATCACCTTGCCTCTGACTTCAGAAAATAAGCATGCTTGCAAGATTCAATAATAAATCTTTTCGTCTTGTAGTTAATCTACCAACATCCGTTTTCTTCCTAAATGTTCGGAAATCCTCAATTATTGCTTGGCAACACCGCACTTTCTGCAAAATAAAACCAGTTTATCATATGCAGAATCCTAATGCCATTTATTATTATTTTATTCTTTGACGCCACGATTTTCTTCTTGCATATAACACACAGTGATATCTTCAAATTGTGAGTCTGTTGGAACCCTATGAATTTTGTCTTGAAAATGTTTCTCTATCTCTGATGACAAGGAAGAAAATGGACTTCCTCGCACTCATGGGTCACCTTGTACATGATGAACAGGGTTATTCCATGTATATTAACCCATATGCTAGCGGCGTTATCTTGGGAGATATGAAAATTTTGTTAATATGAGAGTTTCAGATATTCATCTGAACTTTTCAAAAATCTTATAAATGTTTAGTATTTTTGGATGGGACCCTCTATATACAATGTGGCCCATTTGTTTTCGGTTCACCCCTGGGAAAAAGTTTATTAATTGATAGATTTGGCTTGAGTTTTTTTTTGATAATCATTGTAAAGCTTGACAAACTATACTCTGAAATGACTGCGTACTACAACGCACAACTACAAATTCCTTAACCAAAAATAAGACGATCTGAGCAAGCTTACCTATATCCAAAATTGCTCCGTAAAGTCTACAGAGGGCGTGAAATACTAAAAAAAAAATGTTTTTTTTCCACATTTTTCGAAAGCGTGCAAATCGATTTTGATAATTTTTGGTACCTAGTCTTGGATCGGGGAATTGAGTTTTTTTTGGTTGTTGATTTTGAGTAGTTTTGCCTGTACAATTTCAAAATCTAGAATTTTTTGAATAGGTAAGTTACTTTTCACGTACCATTTTCGAGAAAAATGCATTTGAATATCTTATTACAAACAAAATTGCATATACGGATGCACACGACATTTTTCACTAAAACAATGTGTTAAAAGATTTTCAAATGCGTTTTTCTAGGAAATCGTACGTCTCAGCGGGCTACAACCTGAGTACCTGATTTATGTAGAAGACTCCAGATTTTCAAATTTTGTAGGCAAAGCTACTGAAAATCTCCAAACCGAAAATTTGGGGCCCATTTTTCTCAAACCTGTCCCTGTATATCCCACTCATATAGGGTATACAATACTAAGTATCTATTCATTAGATAGAGTGTGAAAAGTTAAGTAACTGTACCAAATTTCATTCAATTAGCTCAACAGGTTTAGAAAATATCTAAAAAAAAACGTCATCAGGTCTTCACCTTCAACAACCTGTATCTTGAAAATGAAGTCTTATTTCTATTTTGGGGCGTAGAATACGTGGTTAAAATATTGACGTCTAGTTTCCAGACACTCTGTATAGTTTGTTGACTTTCTGATGAGCCGTTTTGGAAATATTTCTGTTTAAAATTTGAATCAACCGATAAATAACCGAACGAGTCGGAGGCAAATGGAATTATGCTTCCAAACCCCCAGATACGTTTGTGTGGGGTAGGTAGGGCTTCGCAAGACCAAGGCTGGCCAGTCTTGGTCTTGGTCTCGAGAAATAAATGTGGTCTTGTTCTTGGTCTTGGTCTCGATATCTCAAGACCAAGACAAGACTCGCTCAGTCTTGGTCTTGGTCGTGATAGTCTTGGTCTTGATCTTGATGGTCTTGAAAAAAATTTATACCGGATTTTCAAAATACCTATAACATACAGCAAAACAAATTCTTCAATAGATGTTTTTCATTAAACGTCAACCAGTGGATGTTTCATTAAAATCGCAGTTCTGATCCGAAAAGATAAATAAATTCCTATACAGTTTGGCCTGATAGGCAATAAAATATGCAAACAATTGTCAATGAAAAAAAAAACGTTTTGAAAATGCGAAAGGCATACAATCTTTTTGTCACAAAAAGAGACAAGTACTTTTTCTTATTATTTAGTATTACCTGGGATGGCGGTATGATTTTAACAAGCTGCACGAAATAGCAGATTGTTTCTTCTCATCCAAATTCATAGCATGTGACATCAAAAACATACGTCTTTTGCATTGTGAATGGTTTGCATATTTTATTGCCTTTTTGGCCAAATTATACGGAATCTACTTTTCTACTTACATTTTCAACCATAAGAACTTATCAGGGCACCCATGCCAAACAAAGGTTTCCGAAAAGCGTCACATAGCTCATTTTGCATCTCATTCGCCTATTCACAACAAATAGATTTGGATTAGTTTGTGTGAGGTGCTAGGTTTGTGTAGCTGGCAACGCTGCCTTGTCTTCCAAAAAACCAAGTTTAGCACGGTTTGTCAATACAGTACAACCTCGATAATCTAAACTAATTATTACTAAGTACCGTTCGGAGTATCGATTTGTTCGGATTATCGGCTTAATTTTTTGAACAAAACAACTTTTTGAAACAATCTAAATGACGCAAAAAACAAAATCAAGTGACGACAAACAAAAACATATTATAAAAAACACTTGCGTATAAAGAGAAAATAATGTGTTTTTTTTTTGTTTTATGTTTCTGCTACTTCACCCTCTTTCTTTTTCAATTCCTTGAGGAGAATGCCGTTTCAAAGTAATGACAAACATTTTAATCTGTCTCTCACCAAAGATATATTCACTTTTTGAGACTCTATTATCCTCAAACTCAAGAATACGGTAGCAGGTGATCGAATCATCAAGATTTGTTCGGATTATGACTATGGTCCAAGCTGTTTGGATTAGTGAATGTTCGGATTAGCGCATGTTTGGATTATGGAGATTTTACTCTATACAGAATAGCTATACAATTATTCCTCTTTAAAATGTTCTCTATAGGAATGTAGGTAATCACTTGATGGTCTAAGCATTTTGTTACATTTATTTATATCTTGTTACAGAGTCCGATAAATTTGTTTGAACATTTCAATTGTTTGATTAGATGGATCATTATGATCATTTTTTTGTGTTGTAAAAAAATACACATTCAGATGGTAAATTTGAAGCGTCTAATTTTCCACGGAATCTACTAAAAAAATGCGATCAAATTTGAGGATATTCGTTTCAGTGATCTGGTAGCATGCACTGGTCTAAACCTACTACTGTGAATAATTGGATAATTCTAAAAATATATTTTTCAAGAATTGATTTACATAAAAGACTTATTGAAAGTAGATACAGACATTTGCAGATTCTAATTAGTATTGTGTAGATTTTTGTTTTCAAGACCAAGACCAAGACGAGACTCTCGAAGTAGAGTCTTGGTCTTGGTCTTGATCTTGAACGTCTAGTCTTGGTCTTGGTCTTGAGAAGATTTTCAGGTCTTGGTCTTGGTCTTGACCAAGACAAGACCAAGACTAGTCGTGTGGTCTCGCGAAGCCCTACTTCTAAGAGTAACACCAGATAAGAAACTCACATATCGGAAACACATAGAGTGTTACGGTTTATTTTTAAGGTATTGAGATTTCCAAATTCAGGGGTGACTAAATTAAAATTTTAAGATCAAGGATATTTTGTTAATTAGTTTAAGTAAGTTGATAATGACCATTTGTGATGATTGACACTCATTTTGCTCGGGTTAATCGTATCATTGCCATTTTATGAAATAAGGGTAGAGAGAGTGAGTCGATCTTACCGGATATTATAGGATATTATTGCCAATCCCTCTTGGTCCGTCCAGGAATTAAATTTCGTTCGTTATTTCATTCTCCCATCTCTGGTGACTCCTTTGGTTGAGCCCTCATATATTGCCCCTATTTGGTTATTAATCAAAACATGTCAACGTCAATCTATTGCCAATTCCATATCTTGAATTCTAGTGACCTTCAATTGTTGCCAATTGTTTAAAATATTGACCTTATAACAATATACGAACCAATCAGCGGCCAAGAATTGAATGTCAATCTCAGAGGGTCCAGTTTTAGGGATTTTGTGTGGTGAGACCGTCATCGGTTCATTTAGCTGGACTTATTGAGTTTTTCTTCCTAAGAAAGTGGTTGCTGTAGTACACTTGAGTCGCTGAGTGCAAATTTAAAAGGAAAATACAAATCTTCTGTCATGCCTTTCCCGTTTTGGTTTTCGTTGATGAACCTGTGCCGCAGTGCTTTTTTAAAACAAGGGGATTTTGAGTTCATGAAGATTTTTCTGGCAAACTGATCAAAAAGGCCACATGAAATCTTTTGGTGAGTTATTTCTTATACTTTTAACCCCCTCAATCTTATTCAAAGTTATTCAAAGCTAGATTTCAGTCAATTTCAAGGTTTATTTCTGATTTGGAGAATTTATTTGTAATTATGTGAATTTCTTCACTTACCTCGTTGTGAAGGGCGAATTCTTAGACGTGTTGTCTTTCCAGGCATTCAAGCTTCACGCTCCACACTTCCATCTTCAATCTTCAAGTTATAGTTCAAGTTACATTCAGGCTTTTACTTCAAGTTGAAGTAGTAAGCTCGCTATTATCGACATCGCCTTTTCTGCGAACCTGTACCTCGGCTCCAGAGCCCCTGATTGATTGGTATTGGCAATTCTATCCAGCCCTATGATGAACGCCGTTGGAATTAAAACGAAAGGGAGCCCGTAGACCGAACTTACCCCATTGGCAGAACTTGATCAGAAAACCCGCAACATCATCACCATTTCAAGGTACTGTGCGATTAATATCATCTCTCGATCGGTTCTACATACTTAGGATAGTTATACGCCGTATATATCGGTCAAAAACCCTATTTTTATCAACTTACCGGAGTTGGAGGTTAGAATCCGAGTTCACTCTCAAACTTCGAAATAAATGCAATAATCATTCACACAATTGTCATATCACATTCACTGGTCTTGAAAAATAATTGATAAGGGTAGAATCATCAATTAGATTTAAGGAGTAGGCTAGTTTATAATCGAATTTCGGAAAAATTAACCACATGTGGAGCTCGTTTGCTGTTTACGTTCGGTGACACTACTTAGATATTTTAGATAATTTGGTCACATTCCGAAATTATTGGTTTGTACCTGAGACGTGTTGTACATATTTTTGTGGTCAATAAATTCTATTTGTGGGTAAATCTTTGGTATTTTCTTGGCAGGATTTTTCCGTTTCAGGATTTGGGATCAAGCCACTAGGTAAATGGGATGGCGCTTATTATAGTCTGAGGAAGATCAACTTTGTATGTTAGAGAGCTTTTACCCCGCCCTTTCTATACGACTGGCTGGCAATAAACCCCCAAATCCTCCGCCACCTATAGTTCTCAAGAAAATATTTAAGCCTCCCATGAATTCATAAACAAAAAAAAATATATAAACACAAATAGGTATAGTTTTTTTTTTACTGTAACAAGAGAATACAACAAACAGGGCTTTGAATGCTGATGATCATCTTTATATCAACCCCCAATCTCACCCTATACCTACCGAAATATGTGTGTCAGTCAGATTTTGAAGTTGTCATAATTGAATTAAATAAAAAGTCAAGTTAAAGATTCCAGGTTTCAACCGTTATTTTTTTGAAATTCAGAGAAAAATACAATAGGTTATGGGCCCAGAGCTTCAAGAAGATTAAGAAGAAACTAGAGAAGAAAAAATAAGTTGAAAATTTTGAAGAAAATAAATAATCATCTACACCTGCTGACAAGCGACAAATTTGCAAACTGGAAGTTTCGAGTGTCCATTTTATTAGAAGAAAAAGGAGTAAAAAATATAGTTACAGATGGCCTACCAGAAAATGCAGATGAAGACATTGTAGCCTACCTTTTGATCTTCCCAGTTGGCTTCAACAAATTTGGCTGCGGCAGCTCTTGTAGTCGTTGACGATGGGTGGTAGAGTGGGGTTTCGTTTTGATTATGTTTAAGTTTAATAAAAGGGCGCCACTTTATGTTTTATAGGTGAAAACAAAGAAACCTTGTGTAAAAAGATTCAATGTGATGTCCGGAGTGGAAGAAAACACTGTGTGTCCCAAAACACTATTACTAGCATTTATTTACATAAATATACAAGTTGTCGAAGAATGTTGAAATATGGGTGGTCCTCACACCAACCCACTCACTGAACTTAAATATATAGTTCAAGTGATTAAGTATTATTACAGTATTTGAAAAAGTTTACCGATAGGTACTGTTATAATTATTAAAAAAGAAAAGTTGAGTATTGAAAAGGATTTAAAATCCGCAAAAGTGAAAAGGGTGAATTAAGTTTAATTTAAACCGGTACTACAGGGAATAAAATGTTAATGAACCTTTTAGGGTGTATTTATACGTATGTCAATGTACGGCGCAAGTATAAGTACCATTCAGTTACATAGATAAATATTATAATCCAGTGATTATGAGTAAATGTTATGAATCAATAAATTAGACAATGAGAATTAATACGACAAAAGAATTCGATATTTTGGTACGAAAGAATTATTTTGAAAATATTTATGAATTAAAATAGTAAAATGACTAAGGTTTACACGTTAAATTTATGTAGAAAATTGTTGAGTTTATATGAAGAAGAATTATTGATATCAAGATTATTAACGGAAAAACTGGCCTGTTATTGCAGCTGTTGCCTCAAGACCATCAGCCGTGGAGCGGATTTGTTCACTTTGGCGGTGCTGGTAACCCCAACAACAACTCAGAGTGCCATTCCGGCGACAAACTTCAGCTGCATCACGATAAGGTTATAGTCTTTAAACATCATGTAGATGGAAGCTCAAATGAATACATGGCCTGCATACCATCAATATCGTAATTTTGTATCGAAAGTAGACATCAGTAAGAATGATCCAGAATGGAAGAAAGCAACAAAAATAGAAAACCCTGAAACAATGTTTCATTTTCAAAATCCACCTCATGGGGAAAGTAGGGTAAGCGGACTCACCTCGTTAGGTTCTTAAGAAATCAAAAAATATCCATGCCATCGCTGGTTAAAACAAATCCATATTTTCGGAGGAGGTTTATAGATATTTTCAGAACAGAAAGTTACGTAAAACTTTAGAGATACATATTAATTTTTTAATAAAAAGGCTGCTCAGCACATTTTACGTGTGGCTTTCAGCACATCACGGGAACAAGTCCTTGAGCAAGGAGCAAGGCGGCAAGGCCGAAAAAATGAAATACCACCATCGATCATCAATCAAGAGTGTCAGTTGGACATTGATAAATGTCACGTATAAAGCGATCAATCAACAGGACAGACCCAACTGACCCCAGAAGATTACACCTTAGTATTATTCAAGTACTGAAACCGGAAAACTTTGCAACATTGTCTCGGAAACTAACAGCTGTGAAATATGAAGGTTAAGGTAATTTGTAGATAAATATTGATATTGATAAATATTGGAGAAACCGATTTAGAAGATTAATTAGTACCATCCAAGTGGAAAATGTGAATGCTACAACATACTGAAGAAATTGTCAGTGATTTTTCAGTGCTTGACTCACAAACATTTAGAATACACATGTGAAAAGTAGTTCGTGTTCTGTATTTAGAATAAATTAAGAGTGCAAAATCAGCTAAAGATAAGATGACGTCACTCCAAAATATTTTTGAAAGAAAGAGCACTTTCACAAAATTCTTTTAAAACGAAAACTTTATGTCATATGTCAACATAAGGATAAATATGGATAAATATGGAATACCACTCATAGTACCCAACTTAACAAATAATTCAATATCAATGAAGAAACCAACAGAAAACGGAAAATTTAGTCAGTCCTTGACCACTTTCATCCAATTCCGCAAAGCTCAGATAACTTCTATCACCACTCTGATTACAATAAATGAATGAATTAAAGTTAAACATAAGATAAACATGAGCCGCTAGCCATGACAACTGTCAACGGAGAGGGCCATTCTGTATTGTAGGTTGCGAGTTGAATTGAGAGTCACTATATTTCCCCCTTGTAGACGTAAGCTTGGGTCAGGTCGGAATAAAATACTCTAAAACATAAGAAAATGACTTATTTTGAACAACAAGAGGCCATACACTTGGGTTGGGGTTTGGTTCGTGGTCGACCACTTCGACGTATGATTCTTGTCGGTGCTATGTCCAATTTGAGATCTTGAGACTCTAATTGGTCGGGGTCGTCGATGACAGTTGGAGAAACGTTATCAGCATCAGAGTGGTTGGTCTCAGGGACAACTGTGACCTTTCGAGGCCGTCCTCGTCGTAGTATTGGGTTTACAGGGCCGGAAGTTCCACTACCTTCCTCCTCCACAAAAGGCGTTAACGCTGACACATGATACTTGCCTACAATCATAGTAGGGTCGTCAAGAGAAGTGACCGTGTAGGTAGTCGCGGAAACGCGTTCAGCGACTTGGTAAGGTCCATCACGTCGAGGAGCTAATTTTGCACAAAATCCCCGAGCAGCATCACTAAGAACGTGTGAGTCCACACCTTATCTCCCGTTTCAAACGGTTCGACGTCCCGACGGTGTAAATTCACATATTTTTCGTTATCAGTCTGTCGCAATCCTGAATTTTCTCGCGCTTTCCTCAAACATCTGCGATCAGTAGTAGCTTCGGAGTAGCCTCGGCGATAAAGTTTTTCTTTTCAAGAACCGAACGGAGATCGCATCCCACGATTCCAGGTGACCTCAGCTCGCAACCAAATGTCAAATAGGCTGGGCTTATTCCGGTGGACGCGTGTATCGCACTGTTCATCGCGAATCTAATAGAGGGAAGGGCCTGCTTTCACCTGGTATGATGATTATCCACAAAGATTGAGAGCTGCGTATTTAAATCTTTATGTCTCCGTTCAACTGGGTTTGATTCGGGGTGGTACACCGGAATTAAACTTTGTCTCAGTCCTAAACAGTGGGTAACGCACTGCATAATTTCACATCCTAAACAGTGGGTAACGCACTGCATAATTTCACTCACGAACTGGGTGCCATTGTCACTCATGATTTTTCTTGAAGCTCCATACCGCAACACGATTCAATTGACCAAGCAGTCAGCACATGCATCGGCCATTGCTCGTACCAAGGCGAACAGTTCGATCCATCGACTTGATACATCTTCGACCGTGGAAATCCACTGTTCACTCGTTTCCGTTTTTGGAAAAGGTCCAACCAAATCAATTGCGATTGTTTTGAATCTCTGAGCCATAATTGGGGTCTGTATTAGTCCTGCAGGTTTGACGTGATCAGGTTTATAGCGTTGACACTCTGGGCATTTCTGGACATACTTCCTAACGTCGCGGTTCATAGTTGGCCAATAATATGTCTGTGAGATCCGTTTATAAGTCTTGTCTATTCCATAGTGTCCCGCTAAGGAGGAATCATGACAATCTTCTTGAAGTTCAGGCACTTGTGCTGTTGGGATAACAAATTGAGGTTCCTCCTGGTCCTGCGTTTGATTAAAACGGTAAAACACTCCGTTTATCATATAATAACCCTTATCCGTCCACTTTTAATGGGAAAAAAGATCGTCAGGTGCTTCAAAGCTATGGATAATTTCACTTAGCTCTTCATCTTCCAACTGTTCATCTCTCGTTTCTTTTGCGGATTTTTTTGGCAACATGACACTAACCAAATTAGCGTAATAGGAATCCTTTTCTGGTGACGTCATCGTAGGTCTTGATAGGGTATCAGCTACAGCATTGGATTTTCCTACAATATAATCAATATGGATGTCGTGGGATTGCAGCAATAAAGCCCATCGTGCTAACCGTCCACTAGGCGACTTTAGGTTCATCAACCAGTGAAGAGGTTGGTGATCTGTAGCGATTCTGAACGGTACCCCTTCAATGTATCCTCGGAATTTTTGAACTGCAAATATTACTGCCAAAGCTTCACGCTCTGTAACATTGTAGTTCCGTTCAGCATCGTTCAAAGTTCTGCTTGCAAACTGGTTTGGTCTTTTATCGGAGCCTTTGCCCTGTAAGAGGCATGCACCAATCGCATAGCCACTTGCGTCAGTTTTTATAACATAAGACTTGGTTGAGTCGGCCTGTCGTAGAATAGGGGCAGTTGTTAATAATGTTTTCAATCTATCGTAAGCTTGATGTTGCTTATCGGTCCAATACCAAGATACGTTCTTTCGAGTCAGCTCTGTCAATGGTTTCGCTACTTCAGCAAACTGGGGTATAAATCGTCTAATCCAATTGCAAGTTTGTAAAAAGGTCAATAATTCTTTCACGTTGGTAGGTGGTGGTCTTGACAAAATTGCATCGACTTTCTGCGGGTCGGGTTACAATCCATGTGGCGCAATGAGATGTCCAAGGTATCTCACTTCTTGACAGAAAAAAAAACATTTTACTCGTCTAGCATTCAACTTAAAAATTAGCAATCGTTGAAACCCTGCTTGAAGGTCCTCCATATGTTTTTCATATGAGGAGAATAACATAATTATATCGTCTAAATAAATCAAAGCAATACCACTTAGGCCGGATCTGAACCTGTCCATCAGCCGTTGAAACGTTGCCGGCGCATTACGTAAGCCGAACGGCATCCAAATAAAGCGAAAGAGACCGAAAGGCGTGACGAACGCAGTCTTATCACGATCTTTTGATCTAACTTCAGCTTGCCAATATCCAGATTTAAGGTCGATTGTTGATATAAACCAGGTAGGGATGGCGGCGTGCAGAAGATCATCTAATCTGTCCGGAATTGTCACTTCATTTAATTTTCGGTAGTCTACGGATACACGAAGACTTCCATCGGGTCTTGGAACTAAACCCACTGGAGCTGCATAGGCTGACTCGCATTCTTCCACAATTTCATTCTCCAGCATTGTATCCAATTCGGTACGCAAAGCCTGTTTGCGCAGAGGTGACATACGATAGGGTGGAACCGCAATGAGCTTCGTTCTAGTTAACTGGATCGCATGTTGTGCAAATGGTGTGGCTTCTTTACTATCCTCGAACACAGAAGCGTACGTATGTGAAAGTGCATTGGAGTTCACACGTTGAGGTTCCAATAATGACGCACCTTCGTCTTTTCGCAACAGTATGTCCATTGCATCCATATTAATATCAGAAGTTGATGCATAAGATGTATAAAATGAGTATAATGTGTGAGGATTATTTGTAAAATACCAATTATTATCAGCTGGGTTCAATACCATTCCTGCTTTAATAACAAAATCTATGCCCATTAAGGTTTTGTTATTTTCAAAATCCGGAAACGCCATTAGGGTAATGGGAATCTTTTTTTTTATCAAGGTCTATAACAACATCATAGAGCAACACTTCACGTTGTTGGGTGATACCATCAGCTAATGCAAAATTTATTGTAGTAGGAGTTGAAGAAATATTTGAGACTTCAAATAATCAAAGAGCTTACGTACTGCAAGACTCCGTACAGCACCGGTGTCCACATAAACAAGTCCTTGTAACCCCAGAACAAGAATCTTCACCAGAGGTCGGTGATTATCATCTATAACATCGGCCGCTAAGACGTCAACAGTATGAATATTATTTGGATAACCATTCACATTCCAATTGTTGGTTGCTCTAGTTTTTGGGCAATTCGATCTAATATGACCCGGAGATCTACAACCGTGACAAATAATCTCCGTAATCCTATTGGTAGCTCCAACCTCTCTTTTCAATTCGCTTTCCCGCTTTGAATTATTTTTCTGGTCTCGAATTTTCTCAGAAGCAAGCAATTTTCTACAAGTCAATTTTTCATGGCCGAAATTCTTACAATATTCGCACCGAATTCTGGAATTGGCATTCTTTTTATCAATTTGGCTAATATCGGTTTCTATGAAATTTTCTTCGATCGACCGGGCTTTTATAATCAACTCGTCAAAACTATTGATACCGTCACGGGGCAACAATCTGCGTAAACGTTTATGCAATAAACCATAGATCATGTCAAGTTTAAATTGATCTGGCAGCGGTAGATTCTTTGGCAACTTTGCTAGAAGAGCACGTGCATTGTTTACAAAAATGTCTGTTGGTTCTTGGTCACCTTGTTCCGTTGAAAAAACCTCTCTAAAAATTTTATAAGCGGGCTTATTATCACCGTACGCACGACCTAATGACCCAAGAGCGTCGTTCCACGTTTGAATAGAGGCTTTCGCGCCTTGCCAGTATCTGGCATCAGGTCCATCCAATAACATAGGTAATCCAAGTAAAGCATTTGCATCCGAAATATTCAAACAGTCTTTATACATGGTTATACTTCCAGCTTTGTTATCGGAAAATCTCGAATTACATTTGGAAAAATTTCCTACCTGATGTGGAGGGGCTGGTGTTATCCAATACAGCTAGAGCCGCTTGCGGTCTCAACCCATTCAACAGCTGATCAAATTGGTCAGCACTAAGCGTAATGTTGGCAGGAGTAGGAGGTACTGCCACTTGATCCATTCTTGATTGATCTTTCATTTCTTAAGAACGTAAAGTATACCGAGCTTTGACCATAAAGTCTCACTTATTCAACCACTATCAGTACTTTTCTAGGAATTCACCACTCTAGACCAGTCGATAGCACAAAACACTTTTCCAGGCGATGTTTTCCGGGCCTTACGTTGGGTGCCACTCTAGTCAGTCCTTGACCACTTTCATCCAATATCGCAAAGCTCAAATAAAAGGCAGGGCTTCCCAACCGCAATACCCTTCTATCACCACTTTGATAACAATGAATGAATGAATTAAAATTAACATAAGATAAATATGAGCCGCTAGCCATGGCAACTGTCAACGGAGAGGGGCGTTCTGTATTGTAGGTTGCGGGTTGAATTCAGAATCACTATAAAAAGTATTAATTCATTATCAACCATTTCTTTTCTTTTCGCTTGTTTTGTTGAGTTTTTTTTTTCATGTGATTTGATAGTTTGTTTACATGATTTAATTGCCTTATTCATTGTAATATTTCAATGTATCATCTCAGATTTCTTCTTGTTTTTTTTATCATCATATCAGACATTGTATGTGTATTTCTTTTTTAGCCTTGATAAAGACTCGAATTAAAAGTCAAAACCTCGACAAATTGAAAAACTAAGAAGTTTCATTTATTGTCCTCAACCCCACTATTGCATTGATTCATCTGGAATTAACTGAGGACACAAATTAGAGCCATGACTAAGAATCTTCGGATGTAAAACATGGGTTTACAATCTACCAGAACTTGAGCCAAGTGCTAAAGAAATGAGGTTCGTAGGATACGGAAAAAATGATATTAAAATGTGGAACCCGGAGACAAACAAAATAATTTTTTCAAGAGGCTGTGTCACAATTTTACACACAGCAGTACGGCAGCTTTTTGTCGTGTGTTCAATATAATCATTTTTCATGTTTGATGAAGGCAATGGGATAAAAATAAATCGAATTTATACTTTCAAAGGGCGCCACGCTATTATTGGATTGTTAAAATTTTCTAAAAAATAGCCAACCAACAAAAAACGTGAGACTTGAGCGTAAAGAGGAGATCAAACTCAAAATTTAAAGAAAATAGAAGTCTTATCTATCCAGATTAAAAACTCTTTGATATTTATATGAAGTTAACTTATACGTTGATTCACGCAAAATTTAATTATGATTATTGAAATTCCAAATGTTAATTAATCAACCCCATTACCCCATAGTCGACTATGTTTACATATTATGAAGAAGACTACATACATATTATATTGTCACAAATTTCGCTGCAGAAAACACTTGTCCAGTTAAAATCCAATAATTTGAAGCCACTACAGCACAACCTCAAATATTCATGTTCACAACATAGTATAATAAACAACAAGTAGCGACAGCTCCATATATCTGTGGTCAAATTTCGTTCTGTCTCATTGACAGATATTCGCCTCATTTATACCCTGATAACATTTTGGAATGTAAAACTTTTCTAAATGAAGACTTTGAAACTTCGCATAAATCTTTAGACATACTGTATGGTGGGTAATCGTATTGTATAACTTGATTTATAATTCACCTATGTATCAGTATCATTGAAGTCATGGAATCGGCTACAGTATGGTTTTATTTTACATTTCATAAGGTTAGCAGTGTATAGATGAGGTGAATTTCTGTCATTGAGACAGACAAAATTTGACCACCTTTAGGTATATGGAGCTGTCGCTACTTGTTGTTTATTATACTATGTTCACAAGCGCAGCCAGGTATGTTTTACGATTTATATTTCGCGGCCAATCAATTACTGCTTTCTTGTCTGAATGAAGGGCTTCTATATCCACTTCGATCCCTCCAGTGACAGTATTCCAATATTTCCAGAACTGATTCCTTGTTCAATCTAGTACAGTCCGATAACAAACTCCACTTTCACTCATTTTTGAGAATGTTCGTGAAAAAAGACTTCACGTCGCAAAACACTAGTTCGTAATCATCTGGTATGTTGATGGACTTTTTCTCCAGCTTCCATTGAGTTCCTTATATTGAATTTGAGGGAAAATGTGAGATTGTTCAAAACAGTGCAGAAACCTTGCCAACTGATAACCTGGACTGTTGACACATGATACAATCATTGGTCTTAATGGTCTGTCTCCTTTAGAAAATGATAGACTACTGTTTTAGGACAAGTTACTCCAGCTTCAATAATGAGCACTATGACCAACGCCTTGGAATGACTATGGGTTTCCCATTCAGCCCTATTTTGGCCAATTTAGTAATGAACTTTGTCATCAAAACTGTTGTGGAAAGTCTTGACGTTGAAAATCCCTGTTTTTTCTTGTACGTGGATGTCTCTCCTATAGCTCTTCCACTTGAACTGGTAGAGGGTCCTATGATTGAACGTTTACGTTATCTTAACATGTCCAATTCACCATGGTAACGCTGTTATCAAATGGAACATTTGCATTAGTAAACATTTTTAACAGATACGTTAAGTTAACGTGAACGTTCAATCATAGCCCCCAGTGTGCTTGGAAAACTAGACAGTGTGAACCAGCCTTTACAAGTTACTTCAGAGATGAAGAAAAACAACTGTCTTCCTTTTTTGGATACACTGTTGATAAAGGAGAGAGACTAATTGTAGGTTGACCTTTTCAAGAAACCATCTGGCTCCAACAGAATCTTGGACTATAACTCGTCTCATCCATTCAAGAAAAAAATCAATGTGATGCAGCAATCCAAGGAGAAAATTTAAAGATTATACCACCCGCGTCTTTGGGGAAAAACATTCATTACCTGCTCACTACGCTTCTCGCCAATGGGTATTCAAGAAAGATGATCAACGATATAATTCACCAACGCACCAGCAACACCTTCGAGCACCGGAAGCCCAAAGAGGAAGACATTTCAAATTGCTGTACCCACATCAAGGACCTCTCCGTCAACCTTAGAAAAAAAACTTAGTAGCAATGAGGTCACCATTGCCCACAAGCTTTTTTTCATATTCACCCTAAATACATTAACAAACTTACCAACAAAAGATCAACGCATAACTTTTCCCAAATTAAGGCATTTTTGTTAAATTCACTTGGTTTTTTATTTTTTTAGGGAATCACATACTTCATGTTTGTTGCAACGATATTGAACACAACTTTAGAACAAGGTCAATCAGTGATCATGATATGCACTTTAAAAAACTCTTATTCAAAGTGCAATTTTTTTTCATTTTATACTTAAGTTGATTACCTATTCAAAAATAAAATAATTTATGTAATTTTATAATATTCAATTTCAACACGTTTATGTGAAGAAGTTTTTTCACAGTGACAACAGGTTATATGGTCCTTTTTTCTGTTTTTAGCACTGGGGACCTGGGGATAAAACATACCAGATCCGAAACGTTGGTAATTGCTCAATGAATCTTCATTCACGTCCAAAAAGGCTGTAATTTCCACCTCTCCATATTTTTCTAGCTGCAAATGGACGTCTCTTTGCACTTCTATTACCGTGATATATTTCTAGAATAATGTGATAAATTATTTGCTACTGTAGAGCATTCTCAAGAACAAAGCAAATCTTTATGACATATTCTGAACACAAACATGCTTAAATATATAAGTACACACGAGACTAGCCATATTTAAGATTTTCTGGCCGTAATAGTCGAGTTTACAGTCAGAGCACGAATTTAAACAAGGCTCACTGAAACAATTAAATTTAACCCTTTCCACGGTGACTCATCTTATGCGGTTTTGTTCGCAATAATAATTATTATCTAACCACATTATCAAATATTCCAATATTAAACTCTGGCCAATAAGGTTTTCACACAAAACTAAATTAAAGAAAAGACATTTCTCGATTATACTAGAATCTTGTAGAAATAAATTGACTTCAACTAATAACTCGATATGAGTTTTTGCTATTCCTGATTACTTCTTCTGCGGCCTCAAATTGGTTATTATGATAGAGTCAACTATTGAAATTGTTCAATGCGGATATTTTGTTTGATCAAATGAGATGCGGGATTGTGGGAAGGTTTTTCTGTATAAATAAATGAACTTGAATTGAAGAAATGACAGAGTCAATCTTTCATGATGAAGCCAGTTTTGGTTGTTTTTGTTTTCAACCCAATCGGATTTTTTTAACGTTCAAAATGATACATTTTTTACAGCGTTTTCCTTGTTTAATTAAGGCCCAGTTTCACATTGTCTGGTGTCTGTCTGGTCACCTTTTTGGTGACCTAGCCAAATGCGTTCACGGTAACCAATGGTTGAGGCATGTATCGTTTTACAGCGACGAAATGTTTGTTGGTCAATTAACCACAGACTTTTTAAATTTAAAGATTTCGGTGTGACAAATCGCAGTTAAATTTGACAAATGTCACAACAACAACAAACGATTGAAGTTTTCAGTAATTAATATTCAAATCAATTTGATATTGAAAGTTATTTCTTGTATTCTTTCAAAAATTCTTCTCATTTCTGATATTTGGTGTTGTAGTTTAGATTGTATTGTTGACGGTAAACATTATTACAGTCCGTTTCACGAGGGTTCATACTCACGTCATCGACGACGTCATTACTTGAAAAAAAACGTATGTCGTAGCTAATTCATATAGTTTCAAGACCGTTCAAATTTTGTATTGAAGCCGAACAAGTATATTCCAAAACGCCCCCAGAACACGTTCAGAATCGTTTTCCGTTCAGATTTTGGATTCAGGCTGATCATCCATTGGAAGCGTAGTCGCGTGTAGTATATCCGCCATCCGGATGCGAGCGATCGTTAGACTAGGCAACTTACAGTGTGCACTGCTTGTGACTCTACCATTAGACTTAAACGCTATTCCAGTTCGCTTCTGTTTGTGCATTGAGAAAATCATGTAGATTGGAATTGCAAGATATGTAGTTTTTGAAAAATCCTCACATGGAGGGATTGCAAGCTCGCGAGAGTAAAAAAATACATTTATATAGAAGTCCAGTAAAAATATCATTATTAAAAGAGAAGAATGCTGAGAAGCTGATCTTCTTGGGGTTAATCGGTGAAAGTGAAATCGAAGAGATCACAATCGCCACAATTGTGAGTTTTTGCAAAGGGTTGTTTTCTATTTATAATAGTTCACAAAACGGACTTTTCTCAGTGTACTAATAAGCAATCGTTCCTATACAGACACGTTTTAATAAAAAACTAAGATAGCACCCCTATTGCAAAAACCCACAATAGTCAAGTTTTATTCTTATCAGTGGACATCCCCCCATCACTGGACGGCCATCAACCCACGAGAAATCAGCTAGTCAGCATTTTTTTTTATATATTATTAGGTAAACAAAACTTAATACACCACTTTGGTGGCCAAAAGTAGATTGACAGTCTAAAACTTGATAAAACTTTGATCCTGCAACCTGCAACAGTTATCAAAGATGTAATGGTGCATTAAAGAACTTGAATCCATTTGTCAGTTCACTGAACCAGCGATTTTTTCAATTTTCATAAGGTACTCAAATTCTCTTTTTCGGATGGTGCTAGTCAACTTACATTTTTTTTAACGTGAAAAGAGGGACCTAAACAATTTTTTGAATAAAATCGCCATGACCGATCAAATGACAGATTGATTAAACCATTTTGATGCACCAATAATTTTTTTAAAACTGAAGCAGGATGCCTTTGTAAAGCTTATGAGCTTAATATTATATTATATTATAATATCAGAGTTTTATCAAATTTTAGGCATGTGCTGTTTATCCGACCGTATGGGTGTATATTTTGATTCTACAGTGTATTTTTCCAAGTTTTATGATAGTGTCAAAAAAAGACAAAGCATCAAACTATTGTGTTTTTCAAGAATGCAGTGTGAAGGATTTTCCTTGTAATTTGCCAACCACCTTAATAGCCGTTATTTTAAGATATGAAAAAATGGTAAATTATCAATAATTTTTTTAAAACTCATGAAATAACGCCCATTTGAGGGAGAGTGAAAAATGGAAAAAAAAATCGGATCAGTTATCAACTGCAAAACATCACCTCCTGCCCAATCATGAGGTGATAAATAAGTCACATTCCTTACTATGGAAGAACAAAATAATAAACGTATTTTATTACAAACAAGTAGGGTTTCCAATTTTCGGGATCGGGATCCCGTTTCGAGATCACGGGATAAAAATCTAAATCCCGAGATCCCGGGATCCCGGGAGTGCGGGATACCGGGATCCCGGATTGAAAACCCTACAAACAAGTACCAGCGGAACTGAATACAAACTAAAATAATGTCCAATTCTGCCTTCCCAAAATATGTATTCAGTAACAATACCAGCCCTTTCTTTCTTCTCTCAACAATGCATAACCGCTCCAATGATCCATCTATCTTTCTGATCTCTGGACTGCAATTGACGTGGATGCCTTGAAGTCCTCATCAATTCTGATTCCATGAGAACTGATCTTTTAGGAGTTGTAATTTCTATTCAAAAGGCATCAGATACTCTCTACAAAAGTTCAGGAGATGGAATAGGAAATGGATACGTTCAAAGAACTAGTCTTACGAAATATTTTACCTCCAAAACTGCTTCAAGTTGTAACAAAGGTTTTTCAGAATCTCCATCTTTTGTAATGTAGACCACAAGCTTTTTTATCGTATTTTGTTCACATTCTGAATACCGACTAGGCATTTTTAACAACAAAACTGTGACTTTGGAGAAGTTAACTGACTTGTGTTTTGACAACAACATTGTTTTGATTAATCACTTGATCACATAACCAAATTTTGGGTTATTATTATTCTGAGATGATAGCGATCAGCTGTTGCTCGGCGGCCATTTTGGATGCTAGTAACGACCGATGTTTATTACGTCATTAATTCTGTTTCAGTATGTTTTTATACCTCTCCATGAGTTAGAAAAGGAGAGACAATCAATGACGTGAGTATAAACCCTCGTGAAACGGACTATAGGTTCAGTTTTGGTTTATTTGAACGAATTTGTCTGTGGCAACTTGAGGCACAGTTTTTCGTGTCCTACCCTGAATGCGTTTTCTCAAGGAAGCCGTATTCATTCCATTGAAAATTTACCAAATAGATTTTGGGTTTCAGGAGACCCCCAGAGAGACATTTTCATGCTCCCAATCCCATCTAATCATTTTCTTAGTTGATTGATATATATTGGAGACTTGATATTTGGTAGTGATTTGGCAATATTTGGCCATGAAATATTTGCCATTTTCAATCAAGGGACCTGTTTATTATTGTTATATGTAGTCCAAACTTTCCGATTTTCAAATCAAAAAATCTTATTTCTTTCAAATGATACATCATCCCCCATATGAATTTATGATTCAAAAACACAAAGTAGCGATTTAGAAAAATCAAAATTTCTTGATAACTGTTGAAGATAGGTATAGGATCACGAAACATCCCAAATAGAAACCAATCCACTGTTTATATAACATACAGTTGGCTCACTACCTGTCAGCATCTTTGAAAATCGTGTCTCTTAAGCGATTTGTCAACAACATGTTTTACGAAGGAGACAAGTTGGAAAAAGGCGATCGATTACCAAGAGGTGTACGAATCTCCAACGACGAATCTCAACCGCAGCAGTTACCTGGTATGCTATTGGGGGGGAAACTGGAAATGCGGCGAGCCGGAGCCACTTTTGACGACGACTGAACCTTCTTTTTTTCAGTCAATATTCGGTGACCAATCTCCAATGATAACGGTTGTAACTATGAGGCGACATCTTACGACATGCCACATAAGTTTTTCGGTACATTTATTGATGATTTGGCGACGGATTTCAAATAATTACTACCGATTTGCATACAAGAAAAAAGTTTATTTTTGGAAGATTTTTAGATGTGGGACGATAAATAAGGCGTTGGTCTTTTATGTCGTCCTATATCCAAAAACCTTCAACAACTAGGTATATATATTGTAACAAATTTCGCTATAGAAACCCCCGTCTAGTTTTGATTTATTTATTTGAAGTCACTACAGCACAACCACAAATTAATATTAATTTATGTTCACAATCAGAGCTTATTCATGGTCCGCGATCAAAATCTCATTAGAACCGGTGGCGGCGCAGCCGCAGTCTTTTATATCCTTCGCCGAAAATGTAAGAATATCCTAGATCTTTCGGGAACTATCTATAAGCTTCCACCGCGTTCGTGCCCCAACACAGTGGCTAAGATCCTGCGTTGAGGGGGAAATATCGGCGACAAAATGATGCCTCGTCACATTGCCTCCTGCTTGAAACATTCCGTCCCAGATGTCTTCCTGTCAATATTGGCATCTGTCCCCAAACCTGCAGCTTGATGTACGATGAAAATAGCAGTCCACTGTCTTTTGGCTCGCCCTCCTGGGAGGATAGCAGCACACCAAGATGTCAACGCCATTTCTGTTGAAGATCACTTCCAGCATGCTCCTCACTACACGCCAATCCACGCGGTCATTGGTCATCTTTGGAATGGCCAAATAAGTCACTTCCTGTAACATCATGTTTCAAAGATGATCGAGGGCGCTCCAGACATCACTGTAGATGGCCAGATATTGTGGAAGCTTCTTCGTCACAAGGTAGAACAGGTGTCGTGTCTCTTCACTGATTTGTAAAACCATCCCCATCTCTGGCCTTTGTCGTCGCAGATGGTCCAGTTGTCCGAATTTTTGTTTAAAAGCAGCAGCAGGTCCACTCTTCATGCTGAGGTCTTCAGTGAACCAGTGAGCCAACGAATATTCGGCCGGTCCTTTGAACAAATCTAGCTATCTTTCTTGGACAACGCCATTCTGGACTTTCTGGCCGTGAAGTATAGACATGAAAGTCTCCAGTGACATGTCTTCGTCGGGTGACCTGATTTGCCTCACTTCAACGTCCTGATCCTCATGGTTCCCAGCATAACGAGCTAAACGGTTGAAGTGAACAACCCACGGTTTTCCTCGTGGTGGCTTCCGAATCTTGTAGACAACGCGACGTCATTGAGTCGCTCCAAAATCTCCTACGGTCACCCTCAAGAACTATGCAGTTTTGGAAGGAATCCACGTCGCCTCTGTGGGTTGTGCAGCCAAACCAAATCCCCAACCTGGAACCCCCGTTCCTCGGCGTTCACGTCATAATTTCCCCTCAATTTTTTCCCTTGGAGCTCGCTCCGCCCTCAATCTCCAAGAGCAGAATTTGACTATTTAATAACAAACTTTCTAAAGGGATAAAGTTCTTGATTGAACTTTAACTCATCAGCTTTAATACTGTCATAGGCCCCCTTCATCCGGTCGCTGGCACTCTGGATGATTTAATGGCCTCGTTGATGTATGTCCTTCATCTTTCTGCTAAGATCGCTTGCGTAGTATTCACGAGCGACATCTTCACCCGGTAGACTTCCAAACTCACGGTCGCAGGGCAGCCGGAGTTCACGGCCCATGATGCTCCTTGCTGGGGTTTCGCCTATCGATTCTTGAACTGCAGATCGGTATGCCAAGAGGAACAGGTGAAGATCGTCCCAGTCTCTTTGATGATCAGAGACAACCTTGGCCAAGTGTCGATTGATGGTCCGGTTCATTCTTTCCACCATGCCATCCGATTGAGGGTGTAACGCCGTCGCACACTGTAACCACATTGTAAAAAATTGGCAATAAGGGAAACAATAGTTCGTGCATGTCAAAAAATAAGTCTTTTTATGTTTCGATGTCCAAAATTCAAAATGGCGGATCCAGATGCCCGATCAAATTCTCAAAAAATGAATTGCATCTATCGAAATTCAAAATAAAATTGAAACAAACAAAGATTGGTCTTTGACTTTTCCGACGATCGATTTCTGCGACTCGTACAAACCTTCCTGAGCTTTGAGAAACCGTATAGCCTCGCTAAACAACTCATAAATAGCTCGTTCCAGGTGATGATTTTTGTAGGCTGGAAATTAGTGGGTCCAAAACACAAAACAGACATTAGCTCGGTCCTCGAAGGGTTTCGGAAGCTACTTTTAATATATATTCATAACATCACATCCAAAAACATATTTTGTTTCCAAATTAGATGGGAGACTTGCGGAGATTTTATGTGTTTTTTGATAATCGAGATTCCAGCTATAATAAATATCTTGAATATTGACGTTGCATTTTTGAGCATCAAAAAGGTATTTTGGTTCGATATTCATTCATTCACATATTGTACAGGGTGATTCAATTTCAGGGACAGGGTGCCAGTTCTCGTAAACTATTGATCATTGAGACCCAGGAAAAAAAATCTATATAGTAATGTGCCCAAGAGAAATTGCTGGAAATATATTTCAAGCTTCTGGGATCGCCGAAAGGGGGCGTAACGGTACTGTGAAAACAGAAAATCGGTGAACTACCAAATAAAAATATGGAGACAGATTTTGGACGATATTTTTTACAAAATTGCCCCCCCGACACTTTTCTCTGAGTTGTCAAATAAGGCAGCGACAAGATGTCAAACTTGATGTCACTAATTTGCCTATAACTTCGAAATTCCTTAACCGATTTGACTGTTCTTGAGCTCATTCTAAAGAGGAAAATCTGCTTTTTCTGGTGCATATACTCGGGGTCGATTTTATCCGCTTTAGCCGACCACACAACATGATTTGTGAAAGTCAAACATGAATTTGAGGTTTTTTCGAATTTTTCAAATGCAAACCCACTAAATCGTTTTATTTGAATAATTTCCTACCACTTTCATGAAGGTAATTTTCCTATATCTATTGAAATAGAAGAGTTACGGAGACTTCATCAGGAATCCGTCGAGGTATACTTTCAAAACAGCCCCTGTGAATTTGAATGTGTCAAAAAGATAGGAGTGCCTTGCCAACGGTCGGGATTTTGAGCATTTGCACTGAATTTTCTGTTTTTTTCAGTTAATTTCATTTTTTTTTTAATCTTTTCAAAATTAGGTGTAAACTGGTCAACCGTATTATTTTTTGGCAAGTGATGCACTGAATTCTACTTGTCAGCAGCTCGTAGAAAAAAAAACGACAAATACTTGGCATTCTCACTTTTAGGCTTTTGTTTTTAACATCAACTGAAGAAAATGTTAAACGCGAATCAAAACAAATCTGATGTGTATCTTTTTGATTAATTCCAATTTATAGGGACTGTTTCAAAAGTATTTCTTTCGTAATCCTTGTAGTGAAAAGGCCTCTACAAAGTTTTGCTAAGGTAACCGATGGCCATTTTATGCCCCTGCTGGATCTGAGACAGCACTGCATCAAGTCCAACGTTGCTGGCATCCGTGTCCAAGACAAAGTTTTTTTCAGGTAATGGATAGTCAAGTATGGGCGTGCTGGCAAGTTCTCTTTTCAACTTTTTAACGTGACGAAGGGTTTCTTGCATTCTTTATTCAAGTGGAAACGCCTCCGTGCCTCCGGTGAGCCTATGAAAAGGTCGGGCAAAGTTGGCAATCCCTTGGACATAACGCCGAAGTACCTGCACAATCCCAGGAAACCTCGTGATTCGTGAAAGTTCTTTGGCACTGGCCATTCCTCAACTGCATTCACCCTTAGCAGGTCGACAGCTACTCCCTCTGCCAAAACAAACCTGGTATTCAGTTTTACTCCAGAACTGTTGCCATTTTTTGGGGTTCAGCTCCAAATCAGTTCTTCTTAGCCTTTGGAATACCTCCTCCAATTTCTTCAGGTCTTTGAATGATTTGTCAACCACGATTTTGACTTCGAGGTACGCCTGATGTACCTTGACGACATAGTGTTGACCACGATAAACCCTTGCGCACCGTCATCATTAGCCTTTCATACGTAGCAGGGGCGTTGTATAATCCAAATGGCATTACAGTAAACTGCCAGAGCCCAGTCTTAACGCTAAAAGCGGTTTTCTCCCGATCTTCTGGAGTCATCTTCACCTGCCAATTTCTTCCTCACGTTGTACAGCTGAAGATGGTCTACACAGAACCGAGTTGAATCGGCCCTCTTCTTGAAAAGCATCACTGGTGATGACCACGGACAACTTGAAGGCTCGATGATACCGCCATTCTCCATGTCCTGAATTATCTCGTCCGCCTCCTCCTTCTGCGCCATAGGAAGTCTCCTTGCAGTTTGACGGATGAGTCGTGCACCTTCGGTGATAAATTTGTGCTGAACCACGCTTGCCCGACTTTTTTTCCCCGTTCCATTGTGAAAGAGGTCACTAAATTGTCTCAACATGCCACTCAATCGCTGTTTTTGTCTCCTATCCAGGTCCTTTGGAGGGGTGGCAACCAACATTTTCATTTTTCCCGTGAACTCAGGAGACGTCGTCTAAGTCTGGCACAGCTGTCGCACCCCGGAGAAAATTGACGAGCAGAGTCCCAATGGCGTTTCTTCCGCCAAGCTCCCTGAGTGATATTTTACGTTCATCACTTTGACAGGCACAGACCTCTTCACTTGTACCAGTCTCCTTCCGCAAGCAATTCCTCATCCTGTTTCGGAGACGTGTAGTCTAGGCTCAGACATAGAGATGCTTCCTTTCTTCACACATCCATTCAGACGACACCACAGAATCATCTCGCTCCTCTCTGGATGCGAAGCGAAGCGTCCCCAGTCAGCAGTACACGAACTGTCTCTCCCTCCTCGTTCCCACGTAGAATCGTTGATCACTCTCAATGTTCCATTCCTGAAATCCAATTGGAAGCCTCGGGAAATTATGATATCCATTCCAATGATGATTTTTTCTTCAATGTCAGCAACCAGCATTGGGTGTTTGAAGCTGGTGCTTTCATGAGTCTCTGCCACTTCCACTTCACAATGTATTTCCGCCAATCGCCACTCAGTTGGTTTGATCAATGTCAGTGTTGTGACAATATCGTGCCTGATGATCGTCACACCTGTATACAGTAGTATGGTGCGATGTATACTCTGTGTCCATTGATTCAGCCATCTACAAACACGCTATTCTGTCTGGGTCCTGAAGAGGCGAGTATGTCGGTATTGAATTTGTTTGATGAAAAAAATAGTGGGGGAGAGTGGGGCACAATGACGATGGTAAGGGAAAAAAACTCTATAGAAAATACAAATACGTGATTTTCACCAGAAAAATACCCTTATTAAATGAAGCAACATTCTAGCAAAAAAACAAATTGAGGAAACCAAACGAGATTTCAATCCTTCAAAACATACAAGAAAAAAAACGAATAAAATCCATTTTTAACATTTTGCCCCACTAGTGGTGTAAGTTGACAAGCCCTATGGGGCAATATGACGATCAAGTGCAGAGATCACAGATGAAAGTCCCCTCCTCAAGCCACCAATCCTCCCCGCATCCTCCACATTGGATACACTCCTCAATTGGATGTTCAGTCTAGCTAGGCAAACTGGACGCAAAATATCTTCTTTCTTTCTTTATTGTGTTGGAAGGATTTGACTCGAATCATTGAACACTTTTTTTTTTCATTTCTAATACTTGAACGTTTTCTTTTTATCTTTTTGGTAGTAGTCGCCATCTTCCCCCGTCAACTTGCCCTAGGTTACAATTTTTTAGTAAAGTCATAAATAAGAACAAAAAATGAGCAATCGTGTTATTTTCCATTTTATCATATTTGAGGCATCATAAACAATTACCTTATCACCAACAACAGCTGTACGACTATTCTGACATCAGAGTTTTTGATAAAAGCTTACTTTCTCGACAATTTGGAAGCGACTGCTCTGATAAAGGTTATATGGTCTATGTACAGTACTGGAAGAAGTGATACTAGAGTCATCTATCTTTAACCCATTAGACTATGACTTAACAGAGTTGCGACGATGCAGACATCTTCTGTTTGACATTCACACATTTTGTTCTAGAAGCAATTGGTTAACTTGCCCTGTTCGTCACGTTGTCGCACTCTTCCCTTTTCCACTCTTTTTTTTTAAATCAATTTTATTTCGGAAATACTCATTTACTTTGGAGTTAATTTGTCTTGATATCTACTATACAGGGTGTCTCTAAAAGGTCTGTACAAAATCCTACCACATGTTGCTGAGGTCAAAATAAGCCGATTCAACGCAACTCACCTTAGACCGAAATGTCACCATTTCCGAGATACGGGGTGATCAAGTTTAAAATTAACAATTGAATTCTGTCATTATTTTGGACACTTTTTCACATATTGCTTTGAAAATTGGCATACGGGGGTTTTGTGGTATGAGAAATTCGATTATGGAGGCCGTTTTACTGTGGCCGCTAGAGGGCGCCCTACACTTTACATTTTGTGGTTTAAAATGTCCATAACTATTTTCTCAGTTATTTTTTTCAATCTTTTATTGGACAAAAAGATTCTCCAGACAATTTCAAGTAAATAAAGTACTCTTGTCAAAGTTCGCTCAAGTTAGCCGTTATCGAGATATTTCTATTTAAAGAGTTCCATGCCACACCGGAAAATTGCTTCTTTGCACGAACTTTTTGAAAAATTGTTTTTACAAAATTAACTCATATTCCTGAGGTCAAAATGAGCCGATTTAAAGCAACTTGCCTTTGTCCAAGATTTCTCAGTTTTCGAGTAAAGAAGAAAAATAGTAGAAATTTTCCGGTGTGGCATGGAACTCTTTAAATGGAAGTATCTCGAAAACGGCTAACTTGAGCGAACTTTGACAAGACTACTTTATTTACTTGGAATCGTCCCAAAACCAAACTGAAACTAGAGACTTTGGACTTAATGGAAGAAAGGAAAAAGACTTTTTGGAAAAAGAAGAAAAAAAAAATAGAGCCATTTTGAACGTCGCGTCGGTTCGAAAACACTTCCAGAAATATCTCTCTCGGAAATTGAACATGCCTTACGACAGTTGAAAAACAGAAAATCTCCCGGTGAGGAGTGCATAACGGCCGAAATGTTAAAAATGGGCGGCAGTACTGTTGTGGATGCTCTGAAGGTCTTGCTGAATAAGTGCCTTATAGAAAAACAAATACCTTACCTGTGGAAAAACGCCGAAGTAATACTCTCACACAAAAAACGAGACACCACCAATATAGAAAACTACAGACCCATAAGCTTATTGTCCCACTTATATAAATTACTTACAAGAATAATAACTAATCGTATTACCCAAAAACTAGATCTGTATCAACCGGTTGAGGAAGCGGAATTTCGGAGAGGTTTTAGTACTACTGACCATCTGCAAAGTATTAGAACACTGATAGAAAAAACCACAGAATATAATACTCCTTTACATATGGCATTTGTTGACTTCCACAAGGCTTTCGATAGCATTGAAACTTGGTCCTTTTTAGCAGCCCTAAAGGATGCTAGAGTAGATTCAAGATACGTTTCACTCATCAAAAACATTCACGAACAAGGTACATTCCACGTCAAAGTAAATGAAGATTGAAAAACCGAAGAAATAGTCCTTGGTAAAGGTATAAGACAAGGGGATACTATCTCGCCTAAGCTTTTCACCTAAGCATTAGAAAATGTATTTAAACAACTGGACTGGAATGAAAAAGGTTTAAACATTGATGGTGTTTGTTGAACCACTTGAGGTTTGCGGATGACATTGTATTGTTCAGTACAGACATCAAAGAACTAGAACAAATGTTAACGGAACTGAACAATCCAATAAAATAGGTCTCAAAATGAACCTCCAAAAAACCAAAATAATGAGCAATCTACAACCAAATCTCATTATTGGTAGCACCCGTCTTGAAAATGTAGATCAGTATATATATCTTGGCCATACCATAAAAACAGGTAAAAAAAATCAAACTGCAGAAATAAAAAGACGCATTCAATTATCTTGGGCAGCCTTCGGCAAGTTAAGCTACATTCTGAAAGATAAGGAGATACCAATGTGTCTAAAACGTCAAGTATATGATAAATGTATACTGCCGGTTACTACATATGGACTTGAGACCATGGCCTTCACGAAAAAATCATTAGAGCAGCTCAGTACAACTCAAAGAGCAATGGAGAGGAATATGCTCGGAATAAGTTTGAGAGATAAGGTTCGCAACAACGACATCCGAGACAGAACAAAGGTTACTGATGTGATGGAACGTTCAGCGAGGCTCAAGTGGCAATGGATAGGGCATGTTGCACGAGATGATCCCGAAAAATGGACGTATAGACTTGTGAACTGGAGACCAAGAGAGAGCAAAAGAGGAGTGGGCAGACCACAAAAGAGGTGAATTGACGATATCAAACCTGTTGCAGGCAAACATTGGATGAGACTTGCAAAGGATAGAAGGAAATGGAAAGAGATGGAAGATGCCTATGTCCAGCAGTGGATGAATACAGGCTCAGGAAGAAGAAGAAGAAGAAGATATCTACTCGTACGACGTACGGTTTTTGTTCAAAGAAATAAAAGCAATTATGATGGATGATGGATGGCAAAATCTGATTCCTATGGTCTTTTTTGATTTTTTTATTTATTTTGAGTTTTTGATAAAATGTTATTTGAAAAATTTGCTTCTTTTACTCCTGTCTCATGTTAAAGGAAAAACCCAAACTTCAAATACACCCTGTATACTTTTCGTTTCACGAGATTCATGCTACAGTACTTTTTGTTAGTAGATTGTATTTTCTGGGTGAATATAGGTACTGTTGTTTTGTTTGTAATAATTATTATTATGTTTCACTTAATTCTTGGACGGGTAGATGGATTTATTGTTGTTGAATTGCACGCGGGCGGCAGACACCCTAGGATCGGCCCTAACAGGGCGTCCGTTTCAAGTGATACCATTATTGCAATCTTTGAAGTGCTACGAGGTCGCCCAAATGAAAGAAAAGTTGCAGTTTTTGATGCTCATCCAAGATCCATTCACTGTGTCGCAAAATAATTTTCACTTTCTGAGAAACAGGGTAATTGGTGTAAATGGCCCAAGTTAATTTCATCAAATATTACAGAAACTATTTATTTTCGAGACACAGTTAGACTTGGGATTTTTTCCATTCTGCATTATGATGTCTTTGAAAAGTGTATAGGACGTTTCGTATTCGAGTAACCATCATCAACTTCATTGTTTTAAATACGGACCTGGATTTTTTATCATGATTTTCCAAAGGGTTCCTAATTCCGTTTTCAATGCTGTACCACACAAATACAATCGATGACATCATCAGGAATTATCACGAGTAGGTACACCTCGAAATTCATCATAATTATTTCAAATTTTAAAAGGCTCAAAAATATTTTACTCAATCGATTATAATTTATGTCTAAAACATATATGAGAATGAATCAAAGCACCAAAGTTTTATTTTGTCTCGAATAAAAGCGAACAACAATTACGTCTTTTGAATAAGGAGATGGATCTTTGTCTCTATGTTTGATTTTTTTGAACAATTTTTTATCACATAAGATGAATCCGTAACAACGGCCTTATAAACTGACCACTACGATCATCTGATATTACACCAATGGAGTTTTCCATGTGGGACTGAGACATGGGGTATTATTGAACACTTGCTTAATAATTACCCGCTCTCTGAGCAGCCCAGTCAAAACCCAGTTCTGATTTTAATCAATCTCAAAATTGAAATCCAACTTTCAAGAAGAAAAGAGCCGACGTGCATCTTGTGCACAAGATGTAGATATCCTCAATCATACTAAATCCTCAACCAAGGTGAAACATCCTCATCCTAATCGACACGAGACAAATCTACCTACTAATAATTATTAACGCTGGGACTTCAAAATAACACAACACAATCGAAAAACCATCCGAAAAATCACCGTTGGCGTCGTCTGCTCTGACGTTGCACCATAATGTAAAATATCCTCAACCAGAAGAAAAAACACGAAATCGAAAACCAAAGTGAAACATCATATCCTACCTAATCGAAACCAAACAAATCTTTTTACTAATTCTTATTATCAACACTGGGACTCCAAAATAACATAACACAATCGAAAAATCATCCAACAGATCACCGTCAAACGCCGTCGATCTGCTCCTAGCGAACTGCGAAAATCCAAAAGCGAATGAGATAATGTGATTCGAAGTGAAATAGGGCAAGGCGGCGAGCTCGTAACCTCGGTCCCTACAATGCAACTGGGTACGTGTCATGTCTGTCTTTCATCAAACAATAAAGTTGTCGCTTACGGTACATCCATTTTTCACCAGACCCAAACTAATTCAATCTAACACAAACTAGCCTAAACTCAACTAACCTTATCTGATTTCAACGTTGGACAGTAATTCAATATATTGTCAATTCGCCGATCACCATGGCAACATCTAAGTCAACCACAATGTCAACAGATCTCACAAACAGAGATTGAAGCCTTACTCTCTTCCTCATTAGATACACGCATAATGCTATCTTTTTTACGAACAGACATACTTTGCCTTCTATTCTACAGGGTCAGACGTCGTAATGGTATTTGTGTAGTACATATCGCTGGAAAGGGTATTAGTAGTAGTTAGGGCTATGGGGATTCTAGACCATTGCTCAATATTGCCGAGAGGTGGCGCTACGATAACGTACATGGTCCCAATCCTCTGACCTGCGGGTGAGGTCTTATCTGTCTTGTATATAGTGTGTGGATGGGAATGGAGATGGCGGTTTGTGGTTACAAGTATGTGAAGCGCACGGTGTAGAATTTTTACATTTCCACAAACCCTCATCTCCATCTCCATTAACACTTTTTTTGCCTACCTCATATACACGACAGATAACATGACTCAAAGGTCAGGGGATTGGAACAATAAACGTGATCGTAGCGCCACCTCTCGGCAATATTGGGCAATGGTCTACAATCCCCATAGCACTAACTACTTACAGTCATTTGATGCGGAAACAATGGGTTACCTGAAAATATTTCCGGGAGTTTTGAAGATTGATGATTTTACAGATTTCGATGTGCTCTTTCCGAATTTCAACATTGCCCGCTCGTACCTATGCCGCTCGCGCCGCGATTTCCGAAGAATGGTACCCTGTAGCAATTTTTTGACAAACGTGATATTGTCGGACACAATTCATGATGAAAACATATTTGTACGAAATGAGACTATAAAAAAATTTCTACAATTCATGTAGTTTTTTTTATCGTAGAATAAATAATTTTTACGTAAGAGCGCCTCAATATCTAGTTCAACATCTGTTTTAGTCAAAAAACATATTTCCACACCATTTTGTGGTTAAGTGTGCGAAGCTTATCTTTTTAAATCGTTGTTTCTCCAGTGTACCTCACAGCTCTTATTCTCCTCCGTTCCGCTGTTCTCCATTGACCAAGTGTTACGAGTTCATTGTCTTTGGTATCGATCGAAACTTCACAGACCAAAATATTTCTCACTGCATCTTCTATTTGAATATAAGTTTCGTCGCAATCCTCTTCGTTTTCGATTTCATCATACGTTGGCTTGAAAATAGTCTCCTTTTCTTCCTCTTCACCGCTATCTTGCAATGGAGAAGAAAGAAAGGGAGACTGTTCTCGAGCAAACGTATTATGAAATCAAAAACGAAAAGGATCGCGATGAAACTTAGGTATAGTCCCATAGCAGATGATCTGGAAAATATTTCGGTCTGTGAAGTTTTGATCGGTACCCAAGGCAATGTACACGTAACACTTGGTCAATGAAGAACAGCGAAACTTAGAAGAATACAAAACAGTTTGAAATTGTGTGGTTCACTGTGGATACCACGATAAAAAAACAACGCGTCGCACGCGCTACCTCAAGGTGGTTTTGGAATAATCTCTTTTGACGTACAACCGAACTCCAGGGGTAGCTCCTTCATATACCCGGCAAGAACTGGAGGCAGCAGTGTGATCGCTAAAAGATGGAAAACCTCCTGGACTAGATGGCATACCGGCAGAAGTTATCAAGATGGCTGCGGCAAGACACCCGCAACTATTTTTGGACCTGTACAATGCATTCCTGCGGAAAGTGGTGTTCCCAACTCCCTGGAAAAACGCGCGGCATGTCCTCATTGATAAAAGCGAAGGGAAGCCCAACTCACCATCATCACCCAGACCTCTGTGTATGCTGAACACGGCGGGGAAGCTGTACAAAAAGCTGCTGAAAGTCCATCCCATACAGGCTCTACAAGACGCCGGCGACCTGTCGGAAAAACAGTACGGAGTAAGAAAAGGAAGGTCAACGATAGGGGCTGTCGAGGAAGTGTTCCAGGCAGTACTTGACACCAGGAAGATATGCCACGAAGCAAACCTCTGGTTCTTTTTGTAACCCTAGACATAAAAAACGCCTTCAACTAAGCTTGATGGAAGGGCATGCTCCATGTCCTTGAAAAGAAATTTTTGGTATCGGACTACCTTCTACGCGCACCGAGGGGATATCTCAAAGACCGATACATAACGTACGAAACATTGGAAGGAGAAAGGCGAAACGAGATCACAGCTGGAGCTTTTCAGGGATCCATGCTGGGCCCCGATCTCTGGAAAGTGGCATACGATGAGCTACTTCGCATGACGATGCCGGACGGAACCCTCCTGGGTGCCTATTCTGGGACCGATAGAACGGTCATATCGAGAGAAAGAGAGAGACAGTGAACGAAGAATTATATGGAGGTGATCGTTTATCTCTCTTGTATGACCGCTCTATCGGTCCCAGAATCGGTACCCTGGTCGGATACGTCGACGATGTGTCGTTAGTCATAACCGGACATACGACGGAGTTAATCCAGACACGACTAGACCAGGTGATGCGCCGAGGAGGCTCATGAAAAACCACGGGCTACAACTCGCGGCCAATAAGACAAAGATGGTATTACTGACAAGGAAGGAGATCGACACCATCATCCCAACGAAGGTACATGATGAAGAAATCTGGACAAAGGAATCGGTAAAGTATCTGGTAGTAACGCTGGACAGAAAACTGTAATTTTGGGATCACCTCAGGCAAGCGGCGGACAAGGCATCAGCGAAGGTTATGACCCTTAGTCGAATCATTCCTAACGTGAGAGGCCCGAAACCGGCGAAACGCAAGCTCCTTATGACAACGGCCCAGTCCATCATCTTTAGTCTAGGCAACGAAGGGGGTGTGAAGTGCATGAAGAGGGGAAAAATTTCTGATTCAGGAATGTGTTGGAGATAGTTGGAACGTAAACATACTAGAAGTCCCTGCCCCTAGCCCGTCCGCTTCAGCGGGGGCAGGTGGGTAGAAATGTCCATTTTCTGGTTTTTCGCTTATGACCCGAAAATGATGCGTCGTAGGAAAATTTGAAACTAAAAGCTTATAAAAATTTTTACATGATAAGTTCCATACATTTGTTCGATGCAAAGTACCGTTTTCGAAATATCTGCTCTCGAAAGTTGGTATATTTATAAAAAATAATTTTGGTCACGATTTTTGTCGTAATTCTTCTGGTAACTCCACGCCCTTTTGTTTTTCACAATGCAGCGTTTTTTTCTCAATAATATAAACCTTTACAAAATTTTCTCCAAATGGTCAAAAGTTACATCAATCTGATTTTTTTATTTCACGAAAACGAACATAAAACGAGAAATAATGTGCAACATTTATCCACAAGAAATGTACGAACAAATAAAAAATATTAAGAGTGCATGCGTTTTCTGCCGACTCACCGGGTAGTGCTGCCGGCGGGGGTGGGCGGGGAAAAAATTATGCGGTACCAAGGGGCCCCGCCCCTTGGTACCGCAAATCCCTTACACTGTCAAAACAGCCGCTTGACCACAGCCATAGCAAAGATCATTTTTCAATTATAATTAGATGTACCGATTTTTGAGCTCTTTCACAGAAAAGTACCTATGTATTTCTGTACCCAGATAAGTAGGTATCACGGTAACGTCTCGAATACAAAGATGTTCGGTTTTCCTTGGTTATATTATGTTTCTGCGAAACTGAGGTAATTTCGCCAAGTTTAGAAATCAGGTATATCCTGCTTCCAATCAATTATTACGGTTCAAAAAAATCTCCTTGACTCTTATGATAAAATGATTATACGAACGCTGTGGAAAAAATATATATTCTAACTCATTCATAAAAACTGGGTTGAAGATAAGTGAGTACCTACACACATGTTATGCAATACTGATTTTGAAATATCATGAAAAAAAATGGAGTTCAAATCTTTGGGGAGGAGGGTGGTAAGGCTTTGTCACTTGTGGCTTGTGGGATATGATGAAAAACACCCAAGTACAGGGTTATCCATTATATTTTGACCCTCACCGACAGCTCTTATGAGTGGTGAAAAAAAACTTCAAGTACCTACAAAAGTTTCAGGTTTTTTCACGTGGTACCTTTTGGTGATAGCGGAAATAAAAAATCGACTCTACAACATTGAAACAATTGTTGAAGTTATATTTTTTCAAATGGAACACTCTGTATGTTATTCGCTAAAATGATAGAACGTTTTCCTCTGATTCCAAATATATAATATATGTTGGTATTCAGTTCTGCCGATTTTAAAGTTAAAAGTCGCATTGAACCCATCCAGATATTTTAGCCAGACTCAAACATTCTTGGTTTTTGTCACCAAAAGAACAGATTCATTCAGATACATCGACTGGGAAAATAACTCGAAATAAAGTCCACTGCCTCCTGGACTGATACGGTAGAATCCAGATCAATATAATGTAATTTTCATGAGACTCTGAACTTGAATAGCGCAAAAACAACTCAATCAAATACCAACATATATTATATATTATATTACTATATATTAATCAGAAAACAAATATCTATCAATTTGGCCATTCCATCTAAAAAAATTAGACTTCATAAATTTTTTTAATGTTGTAAAGTCGATTTTTCACTTCCGCTATCACCAAAAGTTACTACGTGAAAAACCTAAAACTTTTGTATTTAAAGTTTTCTTCTACCACACATGATAAGAGCTGTAGGTGGGGGTCAAAATATTATGAATAACCCTGTACACCAGTTGTGAGTTCGGGAATGGGTGGAGGGAGTTTTTTGTGACTTCACATTTCATTTGAGAAAGTACAGTACCTGTAGGTATGTGAGAATGAGAAATTCGGATTGAAGCAAACCAAACAAAATTATCATATCATTATGCTTTATAATCATGAAGAACTATTATGATATTTTTTTTTCTGGTAGAGCAAAGAAAACACAATAACTTATTAGTACCCAGAAAACACTGATAGTCATAGAATAAAACTAGTATCTATCAAAAATTCACACAGGCTGTAACAAATTCGAGTTTATAGCATTGGTTCATCTCGTTTATCATAAGAGATACAACGTCAGTTAAATAGAGGCAAAGTTGCGCAATCTGAATTTATTTGAAGAAAAAATTAAAAACAAATAAAACATTTCCATGACCACTTTTTCTCCTCTTCAAGGTAGCATGGTCGAAATTGATATCCGACGTTCCAAATTCTCGCAACCATCATCAACTTTTTTTTTAAATATGAACCGAACTTTTTTAATTCATTTCTGAATAACTCTTTGCTTCCTGAAGATAATAGGAAAGTTATCAAAATCCAATGTTTTTGACACTTTCAAAACGCGTTACGCGGATCGTAGTCATGGTAATAATAATAATGTGTGCCTTTTTGAGCTTGAATAGAGAAACTGTAGGTTTGGAAAAAATATGAAAATAAAACAGTTGACAATGATAAAAAAATAGAAACAAAGTTAAGTATGATGCATTATTATTTTCAGGGAGCGAGGAGTTTTCTGAAAATAAATTGAAAAGTTGGATTTGTATTTGGAAAAAAGAGTATGTCGGTTGCTAGAATTTGAAAGGTGAATTTTGACCATGCTATCTTGAAGAGCAGAAAAAGCGGCCATGACAATGTCATCCGATTATAATTATCTCTTCAAATAAATTCAGAACAAAATAAAAAAGGATTTTGGGAAAAGTCATCTGAATTTTCCAAGTTTCAAAAAGGCATTTTTTTTAGATTACAATCGCACAACTTTGCCTCCATTTAACCGATATTGTTTCTGTTATGGTTAACGAGTTACACCGCGTACATATACAAGGTGTCCCAGATCAACTGGTCAATACTTATACAGAATATAGAGGAAGTTAGAAAGGGCCGGAGGTGCCCAAGATTCAAGGTGTACATGTTCTACAAATAAATTAATTTTTGATTTTATTTTGAAAACCGTTTTACCGATTTTGATTAAATTTTCTGGTTCTAAATACCAGGTGGCAGTGCATGTTTTAGAATATTTGAAAAAAAAAATCCTCATCTAAGGCGGGAGGTGCAGAACACGTGTGCAGTATTTTTCAAAAAAAAAAATGAGAGATTAATTTTTTCAATAATATTTTTTTCTAGGCTTCATTCAATTTTCTACAAAAAAGTTGTTTTGATTTTTTTCTCTCCGATGCTCCGTTTTTGAGTAAAAAGAATAAAAACCGCTACTAGTGTCCTTCAAAGCGTTGATAACCAAAAATTTTCAGTTTCAGGATCAGTAGGAAATCCTACGTTCTACTCGTCGGAGAGAAGAACTCAAGAGACTTTTTTCTTTGGAAATTGAAAGAGTATATTGGAAAAAAAAACTCTTCAAGAAACAAAGGCATGTATTTTTTTCTCGTAAAATAAAGCACCCTGTATTTTTGAAAACACGCATTTGCGGCCATCTGTGTTATATCTGTAATCACTTATCTATGTTTCCTCAATATACTCTAGAAGTCTTGATAAGTTGGGATGTGATACTCTGTATACAGTATGTCCCCGGATCAACGAATCAATAGGTGAAAAAGGGTTCAGTCATTCTTGCATAGAAATTGATATATTATGTCATAATTTTAGTTTCGAGAAACTAAGTTTTTCCTGACAAAATGTTAGAAAGTGGTTCATAATGAAAAGCTGAGTGAGAATGCAAAATTAAAAACCCTTCACCTACTTCGATATTTTATAATGTTCCATCATTGTAAGTTATCAGAATAACATGGAAATATATGTTATCCTTATATTTCAAGCGTTTGCTAATGTTTTCAATTTTAAAATACTCTTTTCGCAGAATTGCGTAGTCTATGAAGAGTCCACAATTTTTTAAGAGACTTTTCGATAGACTTTCTTATTTTTCTTTGGATCTATCTCATTCTGTTAATTCCAATAAGTTGCTTCTGATTCAAATTTCCGATTTATGAATGTCTTTACAGTGGAAGCGCAGCTAGTGGATGACTTCATTTTGCACACTTCCTCAAATAGTAGTAGTCTTCTCCAACCTCTTCACAATAATACCTACCGAGCTATAACCAACTAGATATTATGGAGACCAGTCAAAAATCAGATGGAAAATATTGTTTTTAGCAAATTGGGTCGAGAAAATGAATGAAGAATTAATAACTATAATCCAAATAATCATCGATACTTAGAACGCACTTGTACCACAAACGATCAAACACTTGCCAGAGAACCCTTGCACTGGTAAAATAAGAAAAACGACAAAATTATCTCCGATGTCAATGATTTTGTCTAGTCGTTGAGACCGGTTAGTCTCCGCCCTTGCTGATAAAACACGCTGACGATCACTTGAAATACCGCCCATCCAAACAGCCAAAAATTAAAATATTTCATTTCAGGTACTCAGCAGAGGTTCACTGTTTTCCTCTTTTGTACATTTATTTTAAACTTATTGATATGAATCTTATATTTTTGGAAAGAGAAAGGATGAAATAAGGATTCTGTAGTGGTATTTTTGAAATTTCGTGTCTTACTTTTCTAGAAAATCGTCTCAAAAAAACACCAATTTTTTAAGAAATGTACCATCCGTTTTTTATCAAAAGTTAAGTGAATTTCAGAAAAGTATTTCTAGAGAATCATGCATAGGAGGATTATTTTCAATATGGTTTTTGGTGTGATCCTATTTGTTAAACCGTCTTCATGTAATTTGGAAAAAAACGTAACTACAGAGAAGCCTATACATAAAATATCGGCACACGCACTCTTAATAGTTACGTGAATAATTCTTTTCAAAACACAAATTGATTGACCCTTATTCTCTTGGGCCGGGACGATCCTGATCGCAGCACGAATTGCGAATCACATTCGTCTTCGTCATCATTTTTCTCAATTTTGGATGAAGTGTCTGCAAGGGATGTGAGAAAAGGCTCCAAATCATATTCGTCGTCGTCCCCGGTCAAAATGGGCACGTCGGCGCCGTTTAAACAGTGCCCTTGGCAGTTTTGACACAGTCGAGAGCAACTCAACGCTGCCTTTTTGCAGCAGCACCTTCCACTGCTGCAGTCTTTCGTGCATTTGCAAAATATGAGGTCCAAAATTTATCTGGGCACTGCTAGATTTCTCATCAGCACAGGAGCGAGAATGTTGCCTTTTCGGTACCAACCCCACATTCCTGCACCTGGTGGAATGTGCGCAATGCATGCTCTTTCGCTGCCGCCTCACTGAGTGGAAGTGATGCGAGATCCCGTTTTAAGCTGGATACCGATTTCAAAAATGAATCGTACCTGAAGGTGTTGAGAGAGTTCATCTTTGCAGTGGCGCCGTACCATTTCAGCATGCATGTTCTTCCAGCTTTCTCAACATCAGCATGTGAGGAGGAGTGGTTATGGAATATTTCGACTGGTCGTTGTACGTCAGGATATTTGTGGGAAATTTTTACGAAACCAATCGCAGCCAGTGAATGCATGTAGGAACACAATTTCCTTGAGTCCCAACTGTTGCATTTTGATGAGTGGAATTAACGTTGGTTCGCACTTTACCTTTGCCAGGCTTTATGAATAGGATCTTGTGGTCAGGTGGCGTTTTTGCTGCAAGTAGCACAGCGAGATCAACGTATTCCCCTATAACAGCCCCATTGGATATTTCACTTACGGAATGGTCAATAGCTGTGTTCACAGTCAACACGTCAGCATCGTGTGATGCTTGATGTGTTGTGATGCCGTTTTTCTGGAGTTTGGGTTCCAAAAGGTTGATCAGCCTATCTTTGTTTTGGTGGTTGGAGAGAAATAATTCTTGAGTCACTGAAACTACAGTTTCCAGGTTGAAGTTGATGTCGACATACTTCATCCGATAGCGCCTTCCCTGTTCTGCAGACTTAGTGTTGTTGAGAGAGCTACTGTATCCATCAAAAACGATGGTTCATCTCCTGCCTGGGTAGTGGGTCTTGATGAATTTCACATACGTATCACAAATTGTGGAAACCGAAAGTGCCCTTTGCCAGATGACCTCATGTAAGAGAAAGCCTCTATAAATCGCCAAATCAGAGTGTGGTAGATATATCCCATCGGTGGTTTGTTTGAACAATTTGTAAAGAACGGATTTTTTTGTTTTTCTTATACCGCCTCATTGAATAATGCCATGGGAAATGTGGCCAACTCGTACTGCAAATAATCCTTCAAGTCGTCGTCACTTTTTATACTGATGCAAATCCGAGCAGGAGAGGATCTACTACAATGTTCTCATCGCGAAGCTTGATGGATGAGCTGACAGAGGAAATAGGGAAAGTCCTGTCTTTTCGTGACAACTTGACGTCTGCAAAAGACAACGCTTCCATTTTATTTATTGCTTGCTGAGCTTCGTAGTAAGAGGAACTGAATCCCATTCTCGCAAGAAGATTGATCAAACTTCTGGAGGCAAATCGCCTGTACAGTAGAAGGGACCAACTGCTCAACACTGACGATAAGAAAGATCGTGGCCGAACTTCGGATGTGATCGCATGTCCAATGGAAATGCATTTCTTTTTCGTTTCTTCAACTCTTTTGGTGCTTTTCGTCATCACCTTCTGAAGGAATGTACGAAGGGTTGGGGTCAGTCAATCCGCGTCTTTGAGAAACTTATCGCCAGAGGCGTACGTTCACACACTCCTTTTAAAAACTAACTTGAACCTCCAACAAATTAATATTTCACGTTTCCGGCAAATGCAGATCTATTTTTCATTCATTTTAACTGTTACAGTTTGGCACTCGAACAGTGATAGTGGAGACACAGCCGTCTTTATACAAGCCTGGAAATAAACGTTGACAACGCGGCTGTTACCAGGAGACAAAAATCGTGACCAAAATTTTTTTTTATAAAAATATTAACTTTTGAGAGCAGATATCTTGAAAACGGTACGTTGCAGCCAAAAAGTCAAGATAAAATGTTATAATCTTTTATTTGTATGCAACGAATTTTTTGCTACGACGCACCGTTTTCGAGTTATAGGCGAAAACCCAAAAACGTGACCTTTCTACACCCCTACCCCCGCTGAAGCGGTGACTTTTAGTATGTTGAAGTCATTACCACTCCACATATTCCTGAGGCAAAAACTCTTTCCCCCCTTCATGCACTCTACACCCCTTTTTCGGCCATTCATTGACTAGCCTACTTATACGGAGCTAAAATATGAGGAGACTGTAAGTTGAATGGAAGAGAACGAGAATAGGCCAGGTTCAAAGAGCAGGAGAACCAAGGGTTGCATGTGCCTACCGCACAGTCTCAGAAGCAGCCATCATGGTTATATCAGGCTTGATCCCAATAGATCTCCTTGCAAAAGAAATAATGCTATAGCCCCTCACCAAACGAGAACTGGGAGAATACGAAGCCGGAGACGGAGCCCGAAAGGTCACATGGAAACTGTGGCAGAATCCACCTCTTCTGCCCCAGTTCCCCCAAAGCACACGAAGGGCATATGGACGTCACGCCTGATAACGCCCCACCGCAGATCTGGGCAGGGAGAGCCAACAGCCAACTCGCTGTCGCTCTGGAAGCAACACCTGCTCCAGAGTGTCTTGAGACTCCCTGAAAGGAACGAGAAAAATTTTCTCTCAACCTCTCTGTTTTTTGGCCAAAACGGCCAAGATACTAGGGGGCAAAGTTGAAATTCTAAAAGATTACAGGGTGATTCATTTTCAGCGACAAGGTGCCGGTTCTCGTGAACTATTCATCATAGAGACAAAAAAAAAGAATCTGTATAGTAATGTGCCCAAGAAAAAAATGCTAGAAATGTATTTCAATCTTCCAGGATCACCACAAACAAGGGGGCGTAGCGGTACTGTGAAAACTGAAAATCGATACATTTTTGAAATTTTCCCAGTGAACTACCATATAAGAATATGGAAACAGATTTTGGAAGATATTCTCTACAAAATTGCTTCCCGACACTTCTCTTCAAGTTGTCAAATAAGACAGCTACAGGCCGTCAAACTTGAAGTTACTTAATTGCCTATAACTTCGAAACTCCTCAATCGATTGTACTGTTCTCAAGCTCAATCTAAAGAGGATAATCTGCTTTTTCTGGTGCATTTACCCGGGGTCGAGAAACGCAATTTTCCATTTTGATACAATGAGGCGGTTTTTCTCGACGATAGCGTAACGCGCATGCGTTATAACCAGGGCAAGTGACAAGCAGTATCGCGTTCACGAGCGTGCTTCTATCCTTGTCTAGCTGAAAGTTAAACAATGATGGAGCATGAAGTCTGTCCAGCAATGTGAATGCAAAAGAGATGTCAAAACAAAAATATGACTTTTGCTCAAAAAAAAATGGCGCTTCTTGACCTATAAGTTAAAGTTCAAGTACTCACGTTTTATTTGTGTATTGTTGAATTCACAAATAGGTATTTTACTCTTCATGAAACCCAATTAAAACTCATTCAAACATGGCACTGACACTGACAGCAATTTAGGGGTTATAAATATTGTCACACGTGACATCACCCAGCCACCAGCTGCCCTGATCCAAGCGCATGCGCGGCCCGAGAAAAATAACTCTATTTATCGCATCAAATATCTTGAGAGTTATTTTCAAATTAAGAAATAGCAATTGAACGATTGAGACTTCGTTTATAAGAAATACCTCAGGGCCGATATTTCAATGTCACCTTAAGTGGCATTTTAGCTAAGGTAGACTTTAATATTATGTGAATTTTAAAATTATACACCGGAAGTCTTGTATTTCGATTGCGCCACACCTATCATTCAGATAAGAATCTATTGTGAGTATCGTAATTGAAACACGGCACTCATGGAAGACAATTTCAACGTTCAAAATGATGTTTAAGTTTACCTCAATCCTAAGTGGACATTGAGATATCGGCCCTTAGTCTTATAAACTAGGATATTCCAACCCTTGAAAGAACATTATTTTTCTGGATATTCAACTGTAACATTAAAAAAAAAATCTCCACCATGTACGCATGGGCACGGTGGTCTAGTGTGTAACATGCAAGACGTGAGAGACCGTACCTCTGATTGACGTGGGTTCGATTCCTACGGTGAGCAGAAATTATTTTCTGTTCTGTATTTAGCGGCATTCTTAAGTCTCAATCGCTAATGAAACTGAGTGGACAGTCCAAATTTGATAAATTAGCCTAAATTATTGGATCATGCATGCTCAATACTGAAACTAGGTGATGTTCTCAATGAGCACCTTAGTTAAAACTGTAGCATACGGGATGTCAGTGGGACCGCCCTTGGGCTACGTTGTCGCCCAAGTTTGATGCTGTGGCTTGACGACTGAGTTGTCGCCTCACCCCCATATATATATCCAGAACATGTACGCATAGACAACAACAACAGTGAGAGAAGTAAGCGCGCGAAAAAGACAATTGGTAATTTTTGATTGAAAAGAGAGTTGTACATCTTGCTAAAAGAGACAGTTTTTCACAAAGCTTGGACAAAAAATTGTAATATTATGAAAATTAGGACATCAGAGACTGGCCACTGTTGTTAAAATTGAATACAACGCATTTGTGAAGAATCTGGATGGTTTTACTGCTGCATCCCATACCTCTAAGCCCCAATATGAAGACTTGGTGGCGTAGTGGTTTAGACAGTCACATACCAATCCAAAGGACGCGAGTTCGAACCCACTATCTGAAAAAAAAACTGGATTAATGTTGTTAACATTGAATACAACGCATTTGCGAAGAATCTGGATGGTTTTACCGCTGCATCCCATACCTCTAAACCCCAACATGGTCCTTTGTCACCTAATAAACGTCTGAATATGTTTTGGGAAAAAATTATCTGAATTAATCGATGTTCCAGCCATAGTGTGCTTGTAGCCGACCGAATAAGGGTTAGTCACTGTAGCGTTTTTGTCTGGTTTTGTTTAATTGGCCGAAATTTGTTCACGTGGATTAGTTGATTGCTTTAATTATCCCAATCCTGTCCCTATCCCAATACTGTCATCTTTTTGTGTCTACTCGAAAACGAGCCAAGTTGTTTTGTGGAATACTGAAACTCTATAAACCTCATTATTGTTTATCTTAATCACTCAATCGAGACTTAATATCTCGAAATAATCCTCATAGGTATTATTTTGTGCCATTCCAAATCATTTTATAGTGCTTACAAAAACCGCATATTGCATGCTAAACAGAGCAAACCTAAAACCATTTATAACAATAATTAATTGCGGATTCGTTTTCGCCCCCCAAGTATTGAACTTGGACCCTGAAAATTGATTTAGGTTATTTATTTCTGATCAGCAAAGCCATTAATTATAATCTCCAAGTATTTTCGCAATACTTGATTTTTCAATAACTCATTTTCATTTCAAAAGAACTCTCTCTCGTTACTCCGTGGGTAGATTCGAAGTCACCCTACCACTGAAAGGAAATATTGCGAAATTGGGCAATACTCGAGAATTGGTCATTAAAAGATTTTCAGCTATCGAGAGAAAACTGTCCAGGAATCCTGAACTTCATCTTACACCCAATTTATCCATGAATACGAGAACCTCGGAGATATGTCAAAAATCGACCCAAATCACAAAATTACTTGCCTCATCATGCTATTGAAAAATTAGATAGTACAACTACCAAATTGCGGGTGGTATTTGATGCCTCATCAAAATCTTGCACAGGAATTTCTCTTAATGATGCATTGATGGTTGGCCCCACAATCCATAGTGATCTTTTCTCCATTGTCCTCAGATTTCGTGAACACAATTACGTTTTTATAGGTGATATCGCCAAAATGTATAGGCAAATTCTTATAGCTCCGGAGCAAAGAAAACTTCAAAGAATAGTGTGGAGGGATTCTCCTGATCGTGACCTTGATCATTTTGAACTGAACACAGTTACATGCGGCACTGCAAGTGCATCCTTCTTATCAACAAGATGCCTTCAACAAATTTCACTCGATAAGAAAAACTCATTTCCCCAAGAAAGTCTCGTCATCGCTTGCGAACTCGCGACTACTACGTTGATGTCATTATCACGGAGAGCAATGATCTTCATAGCCTAGCCAATAGACATCAATAATTGGTACCATATAAGTTCATCTCAAAATCCAGCAGACGTCATTTCTAGAGGCATGAGCTCAAATGACTCGGAAAAAAACCAATTATGGTGGCATGTTCCATCTTTTCTATTGAAGCAACAAGATTATTGGCCTCTCGGCAATCATGTTTCGAATTGTGCCCGACAAAATACTGAAAAATCGGCTATACCCGAAGTCAATCCCAAGTCTTTAATATTTTCCATTCAATCCACCGAGGATTTCACTATCAATGTATGTTCAAAATATTTCTCCTTTTCCAAATTGGTTAATGTGATCGCTTATTGCCTCAAATATATCTATAATTTGAAAAATAGGAATCGAAGAATAATAACTTATCGCAACATGAAATTGAATAGAATACCAATCGTCATATAACGTTAGTACAAGGTACCGCCACTGCTAAGGACATGTTCCATTTAAAAAGCAATAATGGAAAAATCAACAGTATGTTGAGCACTCTAAATCCTTTTATGGACAACGATGGTATCCTGCGAGTGGGTGGTCGATCGAATCATGCAAACCTGGAATTCAATTATAAGCATCCTATTCTGATTCCTTATAATCATCCATTCTCTAGACTTATTATTATCCAGGAGCATATTCGAAACTTGCATCCTGGCATTCAAGCAACTCTATCTTTCGTAAGACACAAATATTGGCCAATTAATGGTAAGCCACTAGTTAAAAAAATAATTCGACGGTGCGTACCTGGTTTCAAGGCTAATCCTCGCCCATTGCACGCTTAAATGGGCGCTCTGTCCAATGTTCGTGAAACCTCCTCTTATCCTTTTTTTAACACAGGCATAGATTATACTTTCCTTTTAAAGGACTCGAAGTTCAGGAATAGAAGTATGTTGGAATGTTACATCTGCGTATTTTTGTGCCTAGCCACTGAGCCACTAGCTACTGAGCTCACCACTCAATGTTTCATTGCTGCGTTCTCGCGTTTTATTGCTCGACGGTGTTTGTGCAAGGGTTTGTACTCAGATAATGGTACTAATTTCGTTGGGGCTTAGAACGAACTTGACGCAATTGTTGAAGTTTTGAATAATGGGGGACTTTAGGACTTTTTAAGCAGTAATAAGATTGAATGGCACTTTATACCTTCGAATTCACCACATTTTGGGGGAGTCTGAGAGTCTCCAGTCAAGTCCACAAAACAACATCTAAAGCCATTATGAGGAATTTTACACCTTACTTGTACAAATAGAGGCTATATTGAACTCCCGGCCTCTCATCGCGCTTAGTGACGACCCCAATGATCTGGAAGCACTCACACCAGGACACTTCTTAGTGGAGCGCCCACTCAAGAAGCAAGCAGAGCTGAATGTTTCAGATGTTCCGGCCAATCGTTTTTACAGATACCAACATCTGCAGAAGATCTCGCAACATTTTTGGCAGAGATGGTCTACGGAATTTCTACACACTCTCTATCTTAAATCTTAATAATTTTTAATTTTCTAATCCAATTTCACAGTCTGTGAGGATCAGGGTGATGATGCAAAGTGTCATTTAGCGATCTAGTAAAGTGAATTTCTATTACAGTCTTTGATGATGTGAAGTGTCATTCACCGGACTGGTTTTGATTTCGGTAAATGATACTTCACAGTACAGTATAAAATAAAACATCTTTGCGACCCTTTTACTTTTGCATCTTTTTTTTGTCGATTCCAAACACAAGGAAATTATCGTTTTCCGGTGTTATTCCACACAAAATTATTGAGATTTAAGATAGGTACAGGGTTTTAAACTTCAAACTTTAAAAATAAAATCGGTTATTATCAAACGTTACAGAAATACTTTGACCGATTTTCTTGAAATTTGACAGATTAAGTTTTGATAATAGAAGCCTACTTAAGCCATTGCTGCATTTCAAAGACCAGTGCAGTTCCGAGGGGCATCTCACGGAATATTCTTGTGAAATAAATAATGTGCGCCACTGACACTGTTATAAATTTTATTTTCAAATAAAACAACTAAAAATACTACTTTTTTGCCTTTTGATTTTTCTTGGTATCTGGCCCCGTTTTTGGAAAAAAAATTCTTTGAAACTCCGCAAAATATTTTTTTTTTTGAACGGATAAGGTACATATTTTAAAACAAGTAAAACGAGGTCAGATACAAAAAAAAATCATGTGGCAAAAAAGTGTTTTCAAACTTCAACTTTCGGAAAAAAGTAAGCTCTCAATAATATTGACCATATTTATTTTGATATTCTATAAAAATTTTGACTCAACAGAATAAAACTTTACGCATAACACTACAACTTCTTTTTTGATTCTAGCCTCGAATCTACCGCTTAGCTCAAAAAATAAATATTTCACAGCCTTTTAGAAGTAGGACAAATCAAATTGAAAGCACTGTACTTTTAAAAGATCACCGTGTTTATCAGGTATCCTTCGAACATTCGGACTCTCAATCAAATGGTTTATAGCTTTTGAAGTGAAACTTCTTTACGCGAGCTAGGGGCAAAATTTCAAGGCCGTGACATACCATCAGCCTCACGAGCATCCATGACGATGTAATAAGGCTATTACCGTTGGTTTGACACACAAGTTATTTTTTCACGGGATAGTTATTTAGATCTTTACAGGAATACTACATTTTGTATCAAGGGCGGAAAGTGGATGATTGTGACGAGGGTATAAGGTAGCAGCACGAGCGAAGCGAGGGCAGATATTAGCCGAGTCAATATCATCTTTCGTCCGTGTTGAAAACAGTGCTTTTTGTACAACCAGTTTGTAATCATTCAAAAAAGAATAATAACGAAAATCGAAAATAAATAATCGATACACTGCACTACACTGCTTACAAGTCAGACAACTGACAAGTTGAGTGACAACTGTAAACCATGGTTACAATAGGTGTGTTCCCGTATTCTTTTGTGGTGCGGATTCATTGTCACCGAGATTGTCACGTGATTAGTTCCTTTTAGTATGCCAGACTGTCACGTGGTTATCAGATTCAGAGGCGTTGGGATCCATGCAAGGAACCGTTGCTGAGCGACCTACTTTTGCGCCCGCGGGCGCGAAAGTACTTTTAGGCCCGGCTGCCAAAATCAGCGACTTTCCGCCTGCTTTGCATGCATTGAAAAGTGGACTTTACGTGAAGGTTGTACAAAAATACAATATTGGATTGCGATGTTAATTTTGGTTCTCTGTTCTCAGAGAATAGGTGGTTTCTTATTTTGCGTGTTTGGACTTGAATTGGTGTTTTTTGTTAACCACCAGCTTTTTAAGGTGGTGAGGTTTTCCTTCAAATATGCGTACATGTTGTAGATGTAGATATGGGGGTGAGGGTGGTAAGTACCACAGCACTTAGACCACACAGCGGGCCCATTGCGCACCTCCAAGAGGAGAGAAGTTGCTCGCTTGGACCATTGTCATCAAGCCCTAGCCATTCAACATAGGCGACAACTTAGTCGTCAAGCCACAGCATTAAAATTAGGCGACAACGTAGTCCAAGCGCGGTCCTTCTGACCTCCCGTATGCTACAGTTCTAACTAAGGTGCTGATTGAGAACATCACTTAGTTTCAGTATTGAGCATGCAGTATCCAATGATTTAGGCTAATTTATCAAATTGGACTGTCAGTTATCAATAATACTACAGCCCACCCAGTTTCTTTAGCGATTGAGACTTTAGAGTGCCGCTAAATACAGAACAGAAAATAATTTCTGCTCACCGTGGGAATCGAACCCACGTCAGAGGTACGGTCTCTCAAGTCCGGCGTGTTACACACTAGACCACCGTGCCCATGCGTACAAGGTAGATAATTATTTCAAGGTCATCATTCATCGTAGAGGCTTGCTTCATTTATCATTCATCGTAGAGGCTTGCGGCAAAACATTTTATTACTAAAACGGCCAAGAGAAAAACCTGGAAAATATTTTCAAGTTTCTGAAATGGTCGCTAGGGGGCGTGACAACCAACACCAAGTAGAAAAATATGTTTTTTATGGAATTTTGTCCAATGAAAATATATCGATAAGCTCATCTTCGGATTAACTGACTATTTACCTACACTTCTTGTCCACAACGTTTTTTTCTATCTATCATAATAAAGTGGTGGGGGAAGTTCAATTGTTTTATTAAACAAACCGAGATTTCTTCCGTTTCGCTTGACCGATTTAAACGAGTTTGGGCTCATACGGATTTGAAATTTCTTGAGATCCCACAAGTCGGCGTCGTCTCTTCCTCAAAAACCATAGAAAAGTAGAAATGCTGCAATGCCCAGAAAAGAATATTAGTAAAAAAAAATTCAAAAAATGTATAAAGAATGTATCATCAAAAACATCAACGCAATAATACGTCTCAAGAATATGCCTAACTTCAGCTAATCTGTAAAATAATTATTATTTAGACTGTTCATTATCGTTCAAGTTTAAATCTATTTTTATTTAAATCTATTTTTTAGTTCACCTCTGTTTCTCCTCTCACTATACATTGGGCTTTTAAATTAAATTGAAACATACTGTATATTTGTATGGTAAGTGATTGTTATTACAATCGTATTTAGCAGTACTGAAAATGTAATTCAAGTGTCGGCTCATCTAAACAAATCATCTCCACACACTCACATACACATTTCTTTCAAATTAAGTAACAGTGATTTATAAGAGTGAGATTCATTTGTGCAGACTTGTTTTTATAAGCCTGTTACATGGCTGACGCCTAAAGTTCGTGACTGTAATATCATTTTCTTACTACCATCATTTGTACAAAAAAATCTCAATCGCACTCACTGTTTACTCAGTGAAAGACAGTTATTGATATAACGGCTTGAACTGAATGTATGCTAGTGAGATGATAACGACTTGTACAGAAAGCGCTTTCTGTATTCAAGAGACCTGCTTCTTTATGCATCAATGCATTATCTATACATCCCCTCAAGAAATTTCCAAAATATAGGCCAATCTGTGGTGGAACAGAAGTGAACTGAATAGCTAAAGTCTTCTTCGCGAAGCAGTGAGTCGGTGATCGTCCACGACGTGGTGCACAGTATCAAGGTGCAGAGGCCGTTGTATTGTCCTAGTCTGGTACCGCGCGATCTTGAACTTGACAGTGAATAATTAAATATCCGAAATGGAGTCTTGCCAGCAAAGACTGGGAATGCTTGTGGTACTCTTTCTTGTCACTGGACTTCAAGGTAAGGTCAAGTTTTTATTATTTTGTTACATTTTGAACTGATCCGGTGTGTTTTTTATCAATCAACAAATGAATAACTTGCGTTTTGTTCTTGTCGATTGTGATATTTTATAATAATAGTATCCTTCCGGTGGTAATTGTGTAGATGGTATTGTAATCAATTAGAATAAATAATAATTGAATCATGATAAAATATATAAAATATAAATTTGAAAAATGCTGAAGGTTTCAAATATAGCTTCATCATATTATCACAGTCACAGGAACGTTCGAGATGATCAAACAATGAAAAGTTTCATCTGATGAAATATCGATCTTCATGTACCTAAAAACCTAGATGATCAATGGTCAAACACCAAGTCTTGTCCTTATATTTACATATTTATTTTAGTCTATTACGTGACATGAGTTCCGCCACCTAAGGCATCATCAGACCTACTATGAAATAACTCAAAATAAATACTTGAGGCAGTCCTTTTTGAGAAAAATTAACATTCTCTCATTATTCGATTTTGATTTTATCCAAATTATTTTTTGATCAACTTGAATAGATACGTTACACAAAAATAAAACAAAATTGAAGGAAGCGGATCTTTTTCTAGTGTTTGGCTAGAGTTAAATACTTATCTGATTTGACTTATCCTATTTGATCTGAATAAAATCACTTTTATTTCTCATTGCTTGTAGGGAATGCTATAAATAACTCTTTCACTCTACCGGCAGTGGAATGTCTCTAATTTTTGTTTTCTAGGCACTTTGCCTGGAGCTTGACATTAACTGACAATTAAGGTATTTGAACAATATACTGTGTATCGATGAAAAAGATCTTACTTTGAACCATGCCACAGTTTCATCCGTTGACTGAAGTAACTTTGAATAATCAAATGATAAATCATTTTCAACCAATCGGGATCCAATTAAAATACTTGGCTGAATCGTTTTTCACTAAAACGATTATTATTTTTTGTCCATTCATAAACAGTGCTTTGCTTTAGTTTCCCCCTCTGAATTTTGAACCGTTTGATATAGGAACAACATTTTAATTAGTCATATTATGTGAGCACTTTTTGTTTTTTCTGACATATTAGTGACAGCTGAAAATGTCAAAATGACAGCTTGGCTCTATTTTTAACCAAAATTTTGTAAAGTCGTTTCATTTCTATTTGAAAAAAAATATTCAAAATGAATGTCTCGTCTTCACGGTCAATCGTTTTCTTTACAAAACGTCGTCAACAAATGTATGATTCGAAGTTTCGACTCCGAGCAATCAGCATCGCCTTTGGTTCTTTTGAATAGGTACTTAGTCGGACAATCTTGTTCTACAATCAGTAGGCTATCATTTCAATTCCATTTTTAACAACATATTTGTCACACTTGATATTTATTCGACATTTCGAGCTAATTAAGTCAATGTCAACCTTTTGGAAACACCCTGTATAAAAGTCGAACTGATTTGAACGAGGATTTGGCAAATCATTCATAATCCTTCACTAATGATATCAAGGGGATATTCAACAATCAAAAACATCTATTAGGTATCCGAACCATAACGAACATATGCCTGTAACAATCTTTGAGAATCACACGAACCAATAACTGTAAAATTAGGCACAATAAAGCGAATTCTGACAAAAGTCACGTTTTTATTTCTAATCCAGTTACTTCACAGTAATTTGCATCCCGATCGGTATATCAGCTTCCTTTTACTCGTGCAGACCGAATCTAAAAATCTTGACCCCGTACCTTAACTGTTTTTGTTAAGACCGCGGAACCTTTGCGGAAAATACACTGAGCAATTAGGTCATATTCCATGACTGGCGTTAAGGCGAAAATGCGATTTGCAATGTTGATTTTTTAGAGTCAAGAAAATGTGATGATTTAAATTTTAAAAAAATCAGTCTTGAAATATTATCAAAATATTCATACTAAGCCCGTTGCTTAATCTTTGTAGCATCTCCATTTTTACTCATCACTTTAGCAAGATGAAAATTGAATTATCTCTCAGCTATTCAACTGCTTGATAACTGATTGATACCGTAATCCATTCTGATAACAATGAACTATAAAGTATAGTTTGTCTTGAATATGAAAAGTGTATTGTTTGTATCGCCTACAACTTTGTCTATTATGGTAACAGTGGTCTAATAACATTCTTCTTTATGAAAAATAGGATTTTCATGATAAATTCAATAGGCATGTTCTAAAATGAATCAGATGAACTTGTTGGATAGCTCTTCACCACGTACTCGTCAAAACGTGAAAAAACGAGAACGAAAATGAAAACGCAGTATACGTATGTTCATTGACAAGTTACACATACGACTCGCTACTCGGCAACAGTATGGAAGATCTTATCTCTAGATGAATAGCGTTTAATAACGTAGTTGATCCGTAAGCTGCTTTATTGGCTAGAATCAGACCAGACGCACTATTATCACGTTCTTTGAAGATTAGGAAAATGTTTGGAATCGTGTCATTGACTATTATTAATGTCAGTATTGTACCTGTACGAGAGAAATTCAATTTAAATAATGTCTTTGTGTGTTAATGATTTACGTGAAAACTTAAAATAATCAGATACTTTCACAAAATGAAGTAAAAAAAGTCATTAAATAAATGAACTAGCAACCCATATTATTTTAATACATCGATCAATTTGGACATATTAATATAGTACGTTCATTCAATCACATTTAGATCAAATAATAATGGTAAATGGAAAGGTGATGATGACTGAAAAAGCTACATATTTATCATTATACCTATGCAAGAGAATAAAAAGTGTGCACTAATAAAGCTGCAGAACCTAGTTCGCCAAAAATTTGAGAAGTCTGAGAGTGCTTGCAGTGTGAACATCAATTTTACGACATTCAAATCATGTTAGAGGTTACAGAAAAACTTATGTGCAATGTTTACCAAACTCCATCCACTTTTCTCATTCTTCATGATACTTACTCTCTCCTGTACCCCATATTTTCTTGAAGATATCTCGGAAGTATTTCGAACTTCTTGAATTTCCAACGGCATTTTATTGATCACCAAAATTCGTTTTCAAGATACCAATGTTAAACAATGAAATTTGTGTCACCCTGTATTAAAGTATAGCTTCGGATTTTGCGGCAACCCATTCCCATTTTTTTTTTTGAACAAATTGTGTAGGCGGAGGATGTCCCTTAATTGAGAACTTGAACCGTTCTCGAGAGAAAACATATTTTGATTGGAAAAAACCTCGAAAAAAGCCATGATTCCTTGAATTTTACAATGTTTTTTCAGGTTAATTTTCATAAACATTTCAAGCAAAACATGTATATACATTTTTTCAAAAAATGTCGTTAAGGACAACACTGCATCATGATTATTTCCGATGTTTTCTTTTATAAAAATATGTTGTTCCTCGAAAGCGGTCCATTTTATAGATAATGAACAAGAGTTCCTTTTTTATAGCTTGAGGCTCAAGTCATCCAGATTTATTTTTTTCATGTCTTTTTCATACAGGGTGTTGAAAATTCAAGCAATAAAATGTACAACCTAGTCCGACCCTGATAGACTGAATGAGATAAATGTGTTTCAAGTACACTTTCTCCTTAGAAGTGTCCACCATGTTACATTTTTGTTAAATTATATTGCGTACTTTGAAAGTTTTTTGCAAAAAAACATTTCCACCGGCGCCCTTTAGGGGGCTATATATCTTCGTAGGGGAGGCCTCTAGGAATAAGAATAATAGGAACTTATCATCATCTTTTCTCATGTTCTACCTGTATCCGAGAGATTTTTCACATTTTCTGGGAGATGTTGGTTAGAATGAACTTCCTCGCAATAATGGCCACCCTTTAAAGGTACCGGCCAAAAGTGGATCAACTGCCTGAAACTGGATAAAACTTTGATCCGGTATCAGTTATCAAAGAAGCAATAATGGTGCATTTGAAAACCTCAATCCATTCTTTAGTTCACGTGTCTTGGCGATTGTTCAAAAAATAGTTCAGTGTCCTTTTGTTACGTTTAAAAAAAAGATTCAAAATAATTTTTTCAACTATATTGACAAATCATGAAAAATTGGTCATTTTTAGTAAGCTCAAAACTTTGTGGCTATCCTTCAATCAACGATCATGAAATGCATCATTAGGAATGAAATTTTAGGTTGATGCTCTACTTATGGCCGGAACTGTAGTTCTTCATAACAATAATTTCATAATAGAGCATGAGTATCAAGCAAGTATGTACATAATCATGCCTCGCCACAAGGGATCTTGAAAGGTATGGGCGCAACCACACTCGCTAACTGTACTGCACTTTCTACATTTCCTTTGTAACTAGACCATGCCACTCAATCAAGCCTTATGGTGGATTTGCTCACAATTTCCTATCATGTACCCATTTGGTTTATTGGAATATTATTTCTGTGCTACCATTCTTATTATACTTCATTTTTATGGAAAATGGAAGAAAAAGTTTGAGTCTGAAAATATCAACATGAAACTTATGTTTATCATCGTTTTTTTTTTAGTACCTCTGTCAAAGATATTGTCTAATCATTGTCTGTTGCCCTATATTATCTCATGAATAAAAGCAGGATATTTCGAGTTCATACGCTGTCTAGAAAATACTGGCTTCAATTGATAACGTTTGATGTTCCAGATTTTAATGGGCTAAATGCCTAATAAAATATTTCTATGGTGACAAAATAGTTAAATGTTGAACGGAAGGTTGGTACATTGTCGTAGTTAATGCCAAGAGTTACATTTGTGTGAGTGGCACCCTCTTGATAACGGTATTATCTCGGATAATAATCATCAGCCAGGCAGCATGGTTCCACTCACATAAATGCACCTCTTGACATAAGCATGGATATATTATATGCAGTAAACGTATGTAACAAAACAATACAAAGTCTACTCAAGAGAATAATTGAAGTAAGTAAGAATTTGTAATTGTAGGGGGAACCAGAAACGGACTGGTTACCAAACCATTTAGGCACACTTTTTGACAGGTGTCATTTCATAGAGCTGAAAACTACTTTTTCAATTACACTGACCCTTTTTTATCAAAAGAGGTGCTCCTCTTTTGCTCCGATAAAACTAACCGTTTTCGACAATACACAATACACTATAATACTACTGCGAGACACCAGTTGTTGTTAGTTTTGGTATTGAAAAATTTTTCCACACTCTCAGATTGATTGCCCATACTAGAATTAGTTGAAAATTGAAACAAAAATCAAAAAGATCAAGAAAATTCATTTATGTTTTTTAGTTTTTTTTTGATTTTTTTTTTTTTCAAGTTGACGTATTCTAGCATAGTCAAACACTCTAAGAGTGTCAAACAAAAATCAATACCAACAATAACAAAAACTGGTGTCTCGCCGTAGTATTTTAGTGTATTACTGCAATAACCTGTAGAACGTAGATAGGGCTTCGCAAGACCAAGACCAAGACCAAGACTGGATGGTCTTGGTCTTGGTTGGTATTGGTCTCGATATATCAAGACCAAGACAAGACTAGGTCAGTCTTGGTCTTGGTCTTGGTCTTGATGGTCTTGAAAAAAATATATACCGAATTTTTAAAACACACATAACAATATACAGTGCGGCTCAAAAATGTTTTAACCGTTTGATATATGCTAGCGAAATTTGGACACACGATGTGAGAACGTTCTGCATTTTTTGACATAGTTGTGACAGCTGAAAATGTCAAAACTATGTTGTTGAATGTTGAATGAAAAAATCAAATGGAAAGGGGGATCGAGTGATACCTTATTCTCAAGGCCCTTTGACCCTGATTACTACTGCCGAGTCGCAAGCCTCTGTCATCATTGATGTTGATATTATGATATCGTGTCAGATTTTCTTTTGTCACTTTATCAATACCCATAATCGCATGCAAGAGTTGACTTCTACGAACTAAGAGGATATGATGAGGTACAAGATCTTCAAAATGAGATATCACTCAATCTTTTTGATGAGGATGCATTTCAGAAAAAAAAAGAATTGGGGTGAAAAAAATCCTCGTCAGGAAGATTAAGTAATAGCTCATATATCAACAGGAATGATAGCAGAAGTTTGAAACTCGGAAGTTGTAATCAAGGTCAAAGGGCCTTCAAAATAAGGTATCACTTATTTTGATGTTTTTATTTAAAATGGCGCCCAGCTGTCATTTTGACATTTTGAGCTGTCACTACTCACTACTATGTCAAGAAATGCAGAACGTCCTCAAATATGGTGTGTTCAAATTTCGTCCACATATATCAAACGGTTCAGAAGTTAGAAGGAGGAGGGACCTCTCAGAGCCGCACTGTTCAGCATAACAATCCTAGAATAGATATTTTCTATAAAATGTCACTTAGTGGATTTTTTTTAAATCACAATTCTGAATAGAAGAAAGAAATGAATTTATATTGTACATCCCGTGAAGTTTGGCCTGATAGGCAAAAAAATATGCAAAACTATTGTCAATGAAAAAAAAACGCCTTAAAAATGCGTAAGACATTTTATCATTACCGGTACGATTTTGACAAGTCTTTCGTCTTTTTAAAGCGTTTTTCTCCATTGTGAATGGTTTGCATATTTCATTGCCTATTGGACAAATTATACGAGATTTACTTTATATCAACCATAAGAAAAAACCTATCTGGGCATCCATGTCAAACAAAGGTTTCCAAAAAGCATCAATAAGCTCATTTTGCATTTTATTCGCCTATTAACGGTGAGTATATTTTAATTTGTTTGTGTGAGATGCGGGGTTTGTGTAACTTGACGGCGCTACCATGCATTCCGATCAACCGATTTTACCACAGTCTATCAATTTAGAGAATAGGTAAAATTCCTCATAAAAATCTCCTTTATACTTGTATATTCATCATAGCGTTGTTTCAATATTCAGTAACCCATTCCACATTATTTATTTTCCATGTAGGTTAGTACATTCCTTGATGAATTTGAGGATATTCGTTTCAATGATTTGGCATCATTGGTCTTTACCTATTGTGAATTGGAAAATCACAATGATACATTTTTTGAAGGATTGATCTACTTATTAAAAGTAGATAGAAACGTTTTTGCAGATTTCATTGAATATTGTGTCGATTTTTCTTTTCAAGACGAAGACCAAGACGAGACTCTTGTGTTGGAGTCTTGGTCTTGGTCTTGCGAAGATATTTAGGTCTTGGTCTTGGTCTTGGACTCGGTCTTGTCAACAAGACCAAGACAAGACCAAGACTAGTCTTGTGGTCTCGCGAAGCCCTAAACGTAGACCCATTTTTCTCAAAGGCGGTTAGTTTTATCGGAACAAAAGAAGAGCACCTTTTTTGATGAAAAAAGGTCAGAATATTTGCAAAAGAAGTTTTCAGCTCTGTAAATGGCACCTGTCGAAAATTGGGCCCATATGGTTTGGTGGCCAGTCCGTTCCTGGTTCCCTCACAATTTCAAATTCTGACCTCACTATGGTTTTATGAATCTTTATATCCTACACAACACACCAAAATTTTATAAAATTAACAGGATGGTTCAAAAGTTAGAGCTAAAAAATTAAATGGATGGGTACCCCTGTAGGGCTCTGCATCTCCGTCAGGAGGCGCTTTAGAGAAAAAAGTTTCATGACAAACTGCGATTATTTTGACTTCCCCTATAAGCTTTCGGAGTTATGCCATATACTTACCGGACACCCTGTCTTTGTCTTTTTTTTTCTATTTCAAACAAAGCTTCATTCATAGCATAGCAGAACATTGCTCGTTGCCTGAACCCATTTTTAATTAAAAAAAAAAGTTTTCGTATTTCGTTGGAGAAACGAGCACGCCAAAGTATAGTGATGCACTCTTGATTGTAAGTAGGTACTCGTAAGAAGTAATAAGATGCTATTAAATTTTATGTTTTTCAAAGAATAGGTTAGTAGCACAAAAACGTATTTCAGTGTGTATGAATGAATATGAATATGTACTAAAATGTTATTTTGTCATTTCGGAGAAAATCTTAGTACATTGCAATTGCAATGTGAATATGCTAATTTTGTTAGGCTACCGAAATGGTCGAACTAATCTCACCTCCATGATGAAGTATTTTATCGAATAATAATTGATAGAAAGGAATTTCATCCAGTATACAAAGTAAATGTTTTATTTGTACTGATTGATTACTTTCATTCGTGACTCTGATTCTAATAGGAATTTCGATTGTGACTTTGTTGACCTAGGTCAACGAAAGCGAGCATTTTCTCAATGGATACTTTATTTCGGTTGAATAAATATCCGTTGTAAGAATATAACCACGGGTAAAGTGTTTATTCAAGAAATTAGGTCGTTCGGACAAACATAAAGCTAATGCAAGTAGGTTTTGAGCGTGGTTCTGATTGAATAACGTTTTCTATTCCCATAAACAATTCGTGCAATTGATAAAATACTTTCTTTATTTGACATCATGTCATCGTTTCTTTAAAAGTACAATCATTTTTGAGCCCTCTTTGGATCAGGTATTTTTTAACGGTTCACAATAATTGAGAATTTTGTTGAGAATCATACGAAAGTAGAAGCATACGACTCAGTGAAACTCCAAATCTATCATTTTGGAATTGAGAATAAGAGATACAAGTATTTTTTTATGTTCGATGCTCTAAAAATAATATTATCTAATTCTCTACATCTTAAAAAATGATATTTTGGTATATCAATTATTACAAAGTCAAACAATGCCCTGTTTAATCTCCAGCTGTAACATAAATTATTAAGTTGTGACATTTATTCTCATATTATGAGCATACACAAATTACATTGAGTTACGCCAAAAAAAAACATAAAACGGCCTCAGAGTTTATCAAGAAAATCATCAATTCACGACGAAGCTCAAGCCGCGATGTAACGGGAGACCCAACTGAATCTTCTTTAGTTGAAGAAAAAAGTCCGCTGAACCGGGTGGCGCAAAAAATTGTGAAACTCTATAAGAGTTTTGGCAATTCTGAATCTGAAGGGACTTTTAATTGCTGAGTCGAATAGACTGATACAGGGTGATCTAGAAGGAAATGGAAATATTTGATTTTTAAAACTTATAAAATATTAATCACAAAACTAACAAAATAAATCAGATAATAATCATTATAAACAAATATCATCAATTGAAAACAAAAATCATGACATCACCTACCTTTGATACACTTATTTGCGCGTTTTAGTGAACGATGATTCGTTCTAATAAATAAAAATTGAAATCGGACTTGGATAAAATATAGTTATATAAAAGCTTATTGTGCTAATTTGGCATAAAGTTCAGTTACAAGAGTTGTTCTGAGCATTGCTCAGCTTGCCTACCAATGGAAAATTAAACAAATAGAAGTAATAATATCGCCATGGAAATAAATGAAACTCAGATCAATCTTGTTTCGTAAATTGAAAAATAGTATTTTTTCTTCAAATTTACGAAGTTTTTGATAATGATGTCACTACTCGAGAGTAAATCTATAAATAACTCTTTCGGACATTGGAGCCAGTGTGTCCATTTAAATTTAGCAGTAGTCCACCGCATTTGTCTCGCCGAGAATGCAATGTAAGATTCTCGATCAGTTGGAGCAAATTAGAAAAACAGCATACCTACCTAATATGTCGCAAAGAGAAAAGCCAGAAATACGAATCACCGTGGAAATATGGAATGATGTGATTGTGATATATTTGTGATGGTTCATAATTAATGTGAGTATAGGGTATAGACCTATAGTTTGTTCAAAGCTATTCATGGGAATCCTTATCTTGCGTCTTAGAAAACGCACTGTTTGTAATTATCTATTTGAATATTTTGATACACAAACAACAAACACTCTTCATTGATGGCTTGTCTGGAAAGTACATATGAATATGGGGCATACCTAATAGGCATTTTTAAGGTGACTATATCTATGTCTGTCTTCCAAGCTTATTGTCCAATCATTTTCCAATTAGTCATGCGTATTTATGTTCATCATTAACTGAAACCTCGGTATGAAAGCCATGTTCGTGTAATGATTCCGAGATAATTATCGTAAATGGAGAAAAACACCATCAGTAAGAAAGCGGATAAAAGGGATGCCTACTTCTTAAAAATTTAAGACTCAAGGAAATCACACCAAGAATATTATTTCAAAAGTTCCAATGAACTTGAGACACAATTTTTGGTACAGGGTACAGGGTTTTTTTTCAACCGTTCTCCACGCGGTTGAAAAAAAAAAGAAAACTAGAAATACTTTACCCTGTACCAAAAATTGTGTCTCATGTTCATTGGAACTCAACGAAGATTGTGTTTCTATAGTATGATAGTATTTATGATTGTGGAATGATATTGAGTCAATTTCTGTCTTTTCCTGTACCCTTCTATGTTGTATTTTTGAGATATTTCATTTAAAAACAAAACCTTAGTAATACGACAAAACCATCACGAATTGATTATGAAATTATATCATGTTAATTGCAATGCAAGTTTATTTTGATGAAGGTTCTCGTTTGATTAATAAATAACACCAGAAAAGGAACTAGTAGCAGTAATTATTGTGGAATTATTCGGTTTTTTCTTCTGGTCGGAATGCAGATCTGTTCATGATGTGAAAGTACCTTCATGCGAATAAAGAAGGTTTATGATAATGTAGATCGGATGAAATTGCGAAAAAAACCTGGCTAACATTTTTGGTATACTGCTTTTCAATTCCTGAATTTTTGATTTTTATTTTATAGTGATCATTTTGGTCACGTATGCCTAAATCTGCGCTCCAATCAACGTGCTCGTTGTTGAGGTTGTGCCGCTCACAGCAAAGAATATCAGATCTGGAATACACTTCTGAATACATCCATTTTAAATAAACAAAAACTAATAGTTCCTAACCAAAATGGACTAAAACCAACCTTAAAAAATAAACCTTTTTTTAGTCTCCACAGAGGGAAATTTTAATGATTTATTCATTTGAAAAGAGAATATAAGACTCAACTTGACCGAGAATTCCTCGAAAATATCAAATCTAAAAATAGTAGATTCTGAGGCTAACTCTTTTAATGGCAGTACCTACTTGTTAATTCTCTGATGTATGTATGGGCTGCAAAAATTAAACAACTTGCACGTCAATTGGAGTGCCGGTTTCAGACATAGTTAATTTCGTATTGCTCGAACCAGAATACAGTATGTTTGTTTTATTGAAATCGAAAATGTGATGAAGGGCAGCTAATGGATTCTTCCAGTGCATACAAAAAATTATAACATAAAGGTTTTTTTTGTTGGGCATTCCACTTTCACGGTGACGGGGTATCCGCGCTAAGTGAATTTTTATCAAGAATGGCGGCAGAAGGGCAAAGCGACTGGGACAGGAACATTTTGCATCCGGTGGATTTTTAGTTCTTTTTTCTCTGAAATTCGCACACCACTCAAACGGTGAAGCTTCTAGACAGTGGTTTATTACGAAATATTTCTTATTTTGATGCCATCTACAACCCTTAGCGATTTTGCACAATAGTTAACAGTTGTGAAACACTCTCCATATCCTGAGGAATATCGATTACCGATATCAGTTTTAACCTGTAATAAATGATGTGTACTTTTACCAATGTTCTGTGACAAATCTGAGGATTCAATTTTCAGACCAGAACGAAAATAAAATTCATCTATCGCTACTCGTTCCGCTTAATTTAATAAGAATCATTGGTCAGGCAGCATGGCAGCACTCACACAAATGCACGATACACCTAAAGACGGTATGTCATTCTCGCGAAGGAAATTCGATTCTATTCCGTTCCAGTGACGCAGTTCCTATAGTTATCATAATAATGCGGAACGTAGTTTTTTATGGTTGTTATGAAGCACTTTTCAGTAACGGTCTATAGTGCGCACCCGGACGACTCACTCTCGATTTTAACCGTTCAAGTTCAAGTCTTCGGGGCGTCAGACACCAATACTACCTTCCTCTTATCCCTGAAGCACCCCTGGATTTGTAAGGTTTGAAACCTCCGACTGTCGACAAATGCCAAATGTCTCAAATTTCGAAATATCCCTTTGATTTGACTGTTTTGTCTACGTTTGAGATAAATATTTAGTTTTAAGTTGTGCAATGACAAAAATTAAAAAACAACAAACACCAAAAACGGTATAGGATAACAACAATACACACTGTCAACTTCCCTTGTAGTCCACCTGAGGCGCTGTTGTTGGAATATCCGAGCTTGACTTGTTGTACATGATATAAAGAGATATTATATTATTTGTGTTCATAACTACTGTTGATAATATGAAGACAAACCTATTACTAGAACATTTTTTACCGTTGGATATGGATCGATTTATGTTGTACTTTCTAGGTACTTGTTTCATTTGACATGGTACTGAGGCAAACCAAAAGAAGTGCCTACCTGGATTCTGACTCAGTTTCATATTCAAAGTCGTAGAGATTCGGGGAGGTTGAAAAAAGAATCTTCTCCAAAATTGAGAATGGTACATTTTTTATGCCTAAATTTGGTGAGGATTCCAGTACACAACATCACAGAGCTGATCTAGCACTTTCTCACACTTTTTAAATGTAAGTAATTTTCTCTGATACGCACGTCTAGATAATCATAATATGTATGTATGACGTACGCTACAAAGAGAAAGTTATATCACACCGCAGCCTGAATCTGTAAAATTGATATTATCAATTTATTACACTCAATTACCACTGGCCAAGCCCAGTTGACGCCTAGGATTGATTTGAATCTATTATTAATTGCCTGTAATTAAATCTTAATCGCTTTTTCTGCAGTTGTTATTAATATTGATATCCGTATTGTTATCCCATATCTTATACTTTCAGTATTATCTCGTTGAGCTCCAAGAGTAGACCCTATATGCATATTTTTTCTTGATACTCGAATGGGACTTCAAAAGAAATTGTTATTGTGTGATCTCAAACCACATTTTCCATCCTGGACAGGGTGTCTGGAAAGGTCATGTCGAAAACATAGTAACAAGGCTTATTGGGGGCACAGTTACCTTCATTCTGTAATAAAATATGATTCTCTACAAAACGGTTAAAGTTCTTGATAAAAAAACAGTATTTTTTTTTGTGTTGCAGTGGAATCAAACAATGAACGAAAAAAGCCAAGTTTGTCAATCCTATCAAAAATGTGTAGCTTCAACTAGGAAATTTCGTATGACACGGTATTAGACAAGCATACTTAACTGCAGTTGAGATATTATTATGAAAATAAGCAGTAACATTAGTGAATGACTCCATAACGAAGCGTGACATCAATAAACATGAAGAACCTTTTGACGGTAGTAGAATTACAATATTTGCCGTTTCTCTATCTTGATAAGCCCTACGGCGCATTTTCTGCACCACACCCATGGCCTGGCAATATTGATTCAGTGAAACCGCTTTCGCGGCGCACCATCATGCAATTCTTTCATCACTCTCCCCAGTCTCTTCAGGATGCCGCGGCTAAGATCCATCCAGTTCCTTTGAGTCTAGTAGGATTTCAGTGAAGTCGAAAATTGCGCGAGTTTTTTGTCGTTGGCCTGCCTGTCACCAACCGATTATAATCATCAGATCTGGATCTTTTTTTTTGATCCTCTCGAAGTGCCTTGGATTGCCAGAAATCATCTTCTTTAGTTGATGCCACCTTCTCTTTCCTCGGCTCTGTGACGATGCTAAATAACAGAGCACCGGTGTCCTGGAAAGGGCATTTAAATTCTTGTGGCTCATCCAGCTTGATGTTCCGTGTTCTCCGACGCCAACGAAATTGCCCGTATGTTTTTCTCACAGCTCCCATCATTGGAGGTCACCACTTCTTTGATGGTCCTTCTCACTGCTGCTTCGACGGTTCTCTACTTCGCGCGCGTCTATTCCTCCATACTTTGCTCGCGAACAGGAAGCTGGCTCCGCCGCGCCGTTTTGAGTTAAGATGATACTCCAACCTTCTTTTGCATCATAGCTCTAGAAGATTCGTCAAAACACTTTTCCAATTCCTTTGAGTTATTTCACCTTTAGACTCACAGAAGATCTTTGTGAGTGCGAATAACAACTCATGATGGAAACTCTTATGCATCTCGCTCCATGCATACACTATTATATCAATAAGTTATTTTTGGGAATATTGGGAATAAAGTGATTTTTGTCTATGAGAAAATAGTGGTTGATAATATTTCCACTACATTTAGGTCCATTTGTAGCTACATATTATAGAAATAATCAGAGTTGTACATCGTCTCACTCACAATTCCATATATTCTTCATGGTACACATCGCGACCGTAACGAAAAATTGATTTTTCAAAATGCCTGCTGGAAGCTCGAACTTTTCATGCGCTTATAAAACAGGAATAGAGATATTCGATTGCGGTTTGCGGATCTCTCAAGCTGGTTTCGTCCGGATCAATCGGTATGATGATGCATGAATCTATTGTGAAAACAGATATTTATGAAATGAAAGGCGATTCATGATGTCATACGAAAAATCAAAATCTTCCTGTGAATGCCAGTGAAAATTTTATAAAGGCATCACAATATGGTTTGTTACTCAACTTTTTTGTCAGCTTTGCTCTTAGGCATTGGTAGCTCAGTTGGTAGAGCGTTGTCCTGGCGTGACGTAGGTCGTGGGTCGTGGGTTCAAATCCCTCCTGGTGCCAACTTTTCTCATTTTCCTTTCTGTCCCTACGCCACGAAAACTCCCTTCTTTACATGATTCGGACAAAGAAACTTTCCTCACATTTACATTATTGGCTTAATTTCGATGGTGAGGGTGTCAACCCCGATATATGTCGACGATGCATCTTGGTTGAAGGTGAAAAAGACTCCTATATAACCTCGAACATGTGTGTGATTCTTCCTCAACCCATATAACACCTCCAATGGATTGTAACCGCCAAAGGTTGCTCATCATAACCTGAAAACTTACATCCTAGAAGTGAGAATAGTTTGCATTAGGCTGGCTTTGCTCATAGGCATTGGTAGCTCAGTTGGTAGAGCATTGTCCTGGCGTGACGGAGGTCGCCAAAAGATCAATCACCAGATTAAAAACTTGGTTCAATGCTAATAAGGATTCTATAATTGATTTGTATGAATTTCAAACTAGGGCTACTAGGCTTAGCTAATTGTTTTCTACTTATGAGGAAGCTCAAGACAATCTTGAATGTGATCAGGATGAGAACACTGATTCCGAAGAAAGAGTTCTAGTCGAGTATGAATATTCTAGTTTACTCAGTGGATTTACAAATGTCATTGACAAATTGTCCAAGTCTAAAAATGATGTAATCCTCAAAAATGATTCATCTTCCTATCCAAATCTGGCTATCAAGTTGCCAGATATCAAGATTCAGACATTCTCTGGAGACATTGAAAAGTTTGAATCATTTTATCAATTTTTTGATGCTATGAGTATCAAAAATTATCAATTAACTGACATTCAAAGATTTTTCTACCTCAAAAGCCACCTCAAAATTGAGGCTCCACAGTTAATTGTCTCTCTTCCTATCTCTAATGAACATTTTCATGTGGCCATTAATTCCTTGAAAGCCAGATTTGAAAATAAGTTCATTATTATAAATTCCTATTTGTCTTTAATCTTAGATTAACCAAATTTGACCAAATGTAAGCCAAGTTCACTGCGCGAGTTCGTGACTAGAATCCAACAAAATTTACAATCTTTAGAAAAATCAGACTTGTCTGAGCAACAACTTTTTGAGTTTCTCTTGATTAATATTTTTGAAAAGAAACTGGACTATAATACAAAACGCGTTTTTGAAACCAAGAGAGAGCACACAGAAATTCCTGATTTAGATCGATTTTTAAAATTTCTGGAAAAAAGGTGTTTAATTTTGGAAAGTTTAAAATATTCTCCTTCTAGTTCCAAAACAGATAAAAAGTATCTTGTTTCACATCACTCTAGTGGAGGATCCAATTTACATGATTCTAAACAATCTCAAATGAGTTGTATTTTCTGTGCCAAAAGCGGTATCGTCATCGTATTTACAGATGCGCACAATTCAAAAACAAATCTTAATCTGATGAAATTGGATTTCTCAAGTCCAACAATTTATGCATCAACTGCTAAGGCAAACATCGCTTGAATATTGTTCTTCTTCTCAAAGATGCTCTTTTTGTTCAAAAACCATAATTCATCATCACATATCTTTCCAGAAAATAATCGAATTCATTCGCTAATTGATAATGCAACTAATGATGAAAATAATTCTATACAAAGACGTACTCTAGATTTCGGATTTGACAGTTTTTCACAAAATGCCTCAATTCCCTGTTTCAGTCAATCTTCTTCTTTCAATCCTGGTCCTTTGAGTTCTCGTAATGAACAAGATTCTAGCACCGCCATCAGTTGAAAACTGTCTAATTCTTTTGGCCACTGCGTGCGTGACAATACATACCGAAGACCATTCTGTCCAGGTAAGGCTTCTTTTGGATACTGGAAGTCAAAATTCCTTCGCTACCCTGAGTCTAGTTTACAGACTTACGACATCCCATTAAAAATATCTGGTATTAATGATAAAAACACAATTTCAAACAAGATGGTATATATTTCTATTCATTCCAATGCTGATGCAAACAAGTATTTCAAAATTGTTTGTGCAGTTTTACCCAATATAACGTGTAAACTTCCCTTAACTTTTATAAATGTTGATAAATTGATTATCCCTCCAAATATTTTCTTGGCCGATCCAAACTTTTTTGAGCCCTCAGACATCGATATATTGATTGGAATGGATATTCATTATGATCTGATTTTATCAAATATTCTAAGGGTAGAAAAAAATCTTCCCGTTCTAGAGGAGACACATTCAGGTTGGATCGTGGCTGGAAGTGTTCTCAAAGAATATACCTCTTGTAGTAGTTCCTGCCATTTCTCGCGTCACTCCTGTTCTCACGAGATTATCAAAGATTCCAGTTCTTATCTTTCTACTTGTAAGATTGACAAGTTCCTCACTAAATTCTGGGAGGTAGAACAAATTCCTCAAAATTCCATTCCTTCTGAGGAAGATGAGTTGGCGGAAAAAATATTTTCCCCAACAACAAACATTCTTCCGAATTCTCGTTTCCAAGTGAATCTGCAACTTAAATCTCCCACCGAAGAACAAAAACTCGTCAAATTCTTCTATATTGCTAAAAAACGGTTCCTTACTTTGGAAAATAGATTCAAGAAAGACAATCTATTTTTAGAATACACAAAGTTCATCGACGAGTATGTTTTTCTTGGACATGCACAATACGTCCCTATCTCCTTTCAAGATTTTCCAGTTTTAAATAGATATTTTACTCCGCATCTTTGCGTGATTCGTGATGCTAGTATAAGTACCAAGTTAAGGGTAGTATTTGGTGCGAGTTGTAAGACTTCACCTGGCCATTCCCTTAATGATATCTGTCTTAAAGGTTATCACGTTCAACCTGATCTTTACGATATTTTGTGTCGCTTCAGACAATTTCCTCTGGTATTTACAGTAGACATACAAAAAATGTTTCGTCAGATTCTCGATTCTCCTGAACAAGTTCAACTTCAGAATATTCTTTGGCTTGAAAACCCAGATGATGATTTAAATGTATCGAACTCCAAACGGTAACCTATGATACCAACTCCGCACTATTTTTGGCAACTCGTGTTTTAAAGAAAATTGCAATCAACAATTCCAATTCTTTTCCTCGTGCCTTTGTGGAGCCAATGATGAAGAAGAGCTATTGAAACTCTATTTTGAGCTAGATTCAGTTTTAAATAAACACGGATTTGAGTTGCACAAATACTGTTCTAGTAGTAGATATTTCCAGGAAACTTTTTCCGAAACGCCTCCTGATACAAAAGCCTTTAGTTTGATATAAATCTTGAGGAAAACCCCAACAAAGTTTTAAGTTTAAAAGGGCTTTCAACTCAGGATTCTCTTTCAATTTCAGTTCCTGATCAGATACCTCAAATTCCTGTCACCAAACGAATCATGCTTTCTCTTTTAGCTCAGTGTTATGACCCATTGGGACTTGTAAACCCATTCATTGTAAAAGGAAAGAAAATTTTACAAAACCTCTGGCTCAAGAAGATAGATTGGGATACAGTCATTACAGATGAACAAATTTTCCATGTCAGGTCCAAATTCACTGAGCATTTTTCTCTTCTATCTAAGCTAAAAATTTCCCGTTTCTTCATTCTTGAAAAGAAAATTCTCAAAATTGAATTGCATGGTTTTGCAGATAGTAGTTCAGCTGCTTATGGCGGTTGTGTCTATTTGCGGGCCATGTGAAGTGCGGCTCTAAAAGGTCCCACCCTCCTTTTTTTTTAATGTGTGCACCAAAAATTTTGAAACTTGGCATACTTCAATTGCTGTCGAAATACTACTTTTTAATGTTACTGACGTACTTTTAGTATTCAAGATGGCGGCTGGCCGCCATTTTGAAACATTTTTTTAAATTGAAAGGGGGGTCGTGTGACACATCATTCGAAAGGTCTTATCGAGTAGATTATTGTGTGAAAATTTCATAGGATCAAACGCATCCGTGCGGATATCACAGACTGTCAAACTAACAAGATAAAGAAATTCGTGAAATAAGAACCAAGAAAGCATACTTCAATTTTAATTGTAAAAAATGTTGAAAATATTCTCCGTTGACCCCCAAACAATGAAATAATCTGTCTGAGAACTCCTGACGGACTTTTTCGAAAGTATCGACATTATTATTTTGACAAAAAGCAGTAATTCTTTGCTGTAAATCTAAAAGAGTCTAAAAAAAAGTCGAATGGTGTTAAATCGGGCGACCTGGCAGGCCATTCGGTAGGACCCCGACGACTTATCCAACGATTGGGGTAAGTTATGTCCAAATACTGCCTTAGATTTCTGCTGAAATGAGGAGGCGCACCATCCTGTTGAAGAATTGGTGCCATGCCAAATTCGTTGGGATTATTCTGACGTATTTGTACAATCAAAGGCTCTATTGTAGTTTCTAACAAGTTCAAATACAGGTCCCCTGTCAAATTTTCATGAATGAAAACAGGACCAACAATATGGTTCCCCAATATGCCAGCCCATACGTCAACCTTTTCAGGATATTGCGTGTGGGTCTCCCTGAAAACATGCGGATTTACTTCACTCCAATAAAGAATATTTTGCCTGTGTACACGGCCATTTAAAAAGAAAGTACACTCGTCACTAAAACAAATATTTTGGACGTATCTTTGTTCTCGGCCTATTCTATCGGTCATAATTTCGCAAAATTCCACACGTCTGTCAGGATCATCTTAAGTCAACTGGTGCACCATTTGAAATTTATAAGGATAACATTTCTGTTTTTTCAGCGATCGTTTTACAGAAGCAGACGAAGTATCACACATGTCTGCAACCTGAGAAGTCGACTGTTCAGGATTCACCACCATCTCACCAATGATTGCAATTTGTTTATCTTCCGAAATAGATGGTCGCCCTTGATTCTTTAAGCTCTGAACACTACCAGTCTCGCACTAATTCGCAAAGATATTTCCTGCATATCGGACGGTCTAGGAAGCGCTTATTGTAGATTTTTTCCGTCTCATGGAAATTACAATTTCGCCATAAATAAAAATTGCTTCAATTTTTTCTGCGAGGGGACGCGAATTAGGCATTTTTGTAACACTTCCTAATTAACACAATAATCAAACAACTGCCTCATATCGTTTCAAGATTTCCACATTTGGTCAAACTTTAGTGCTGTGGCAAGGTAGTGTGGAAACTGTATCTCCATCTTAATTTGGATTTTAGTATTGTAATGCTTAGAAATGCTTTCCAATTTTTTTTATCATCTTGAATTTCTTTATCCGCTCTGTATTAGCATTCCTATTTGTTAATCTGTACTGTTTTGCTCAGGTTCACCATCATTTTTCCGGAATCTGATGTGTCAGCTCGTTAAAAAATTGAAACTTAATGTAAACGACATTTTTAAAAACTAAAAGTTTTGCAGGCTCATATCCGCACGGATGCGTTTAATCCTATGAAATTTTCACACAATAATCTACTCGATAAGACCTTTCGAATGATGTGTCACACGGCCCCCCTTTCCATTTAAATAAAATGTTTCAAAATTGCGCCCAGTCACCATCTTGAATACTAAAAGTACGTCAGTAACATCAAAAAGTAGTATTTCGACAGCAATTGAAGTATGCCAAGTTTCAAAATTTTTGGTGCACACATTAAAAAAAAGGGAGGGGACCTTTAAGAGCCGCACTGTATAAAGATGGTTCCATTTCGAGTACTCTCGTATCTTCTAAGTCGAGAGTAGCTCCCGTGAAAACGATCACACTACCAAGACTTGAATTATGTGCCATGTTACTTCTTGCAGAATTTGTCTCCAAATTGATTTCTGTATTTGAAGGTAAAATATCCATTGATTCTGTTAGTCTGTGGACTGATACACCGATCGCCCTATACTGGTGTAAGAGTCATGCCAGTCGATGGTCTATATTCGTATCTCATCGTGTTTCGCGGATTCAGGAATTGACACATAAATTCACATGGCGCATGGCGTCATGTCAAGTCCGCAATTCTGCAGACCTTCTCTCTAGAGGTTTGTTTGCCGATGAGATATTGAATAATAGGTTATGGTGGCAAGGCCCCAGTTTTCTTCTGTCACTAAATATTGATCCGTCCGAGGATGAGCCTCAGATAATTATGACTGATATTCCTGAAGAAAGGAAAGTTGTCCAACTTTTCTCGAGAACATCTCAATGTACTGATTTTCGGGAAGAATTCATTGGACGGTTTTCGTCCTATTTGCGACTTATTCGCACTTTGGCCTTTATGATGCGGTTCATCAATAATTTGAAGAAAAATAATCTTAATGGTCCTTTATCTGTTATAGAACTTGATCTGTCAAGTAGCTTTCTTGTGAACCAAATTCAAAATTTACATTTTTTCAATGAAAAATCAGAAATTTTTGCCAATAAAATGTTGACAAACAAACAATTTCGATCACTAAATCTCTTTTTCGATGATGCTGGAATTCTCCGTGTTGGTGGTCGTATTGAATATTCTCAAGTTAAATTCGATTAGAAGCATCCTATTCTATTGCCGTCGAAGACACATTTCACATCCTCACTACTTGGGTATGAACACATCTGTTTGGGCCATGCTGGCGTTCAGACTGTTTTTAGTAATCTAAGACTCAAGTGAATGGCCTCTTGCTAGGATCGAAGAAGTCATACCTGGAAAGAATGGCAAAATACGAGTATTGCGACAACGCTATTCTAGTGGCTCTTTTGTTAGACCCATTATAGAATTAGTCCCTTTGTTTGATTCAAATATTTTCAATTTTTCCTTTTGAAGCACTAAGCTTCAAGGGGGAAAATGTTGGGAAACTCCCAACCGTCCTTTCTTTTTACTGTTTGTGTTCAATTTATCATTAATATCATTTTTCTCACTTTCAAATACAGGGGCGAGTTCAAAAACGTCACACCCGGTGCGAGTGTGATCCAAATGTCAAACCCTAACCGTTCAGATATGGCAAGCCGTTTTGCTTTTTATTCAACCCTGCTCATAAAGTATCATAAAAACTGTTTGTATGACACTCTATAAGCACAGATGAATAAAAAGTGAAACGACTTGCCGTATCTGAAGGGTTAGTGTTTGACACTTGGATCACACCGGGTGTGACGTTTCTGAACTCGCCCCAGCATATTGACAACGTCGAATTATATCTGAACTTTCTGAACATACTCAACGCAGCAGGCATCAGTATCACAGAGATAGCCATGAGTTACTATGGTGATAAAAAAAACATTGATTGTCAAAGAGCATCTATAATCATTGAAAGCGCAAAAGTTTATTCTCCAACATTTTCTATATCGCATAGTCAAATATTCAATAAAGATACAAAATTCCTTAATTATCACAGTAGTTTCTACGCCAAGTTACTAAGTACGATACTGACCGCAGTGAACTTGGAGAAATTACATGTTCAAGACTGTACTTCGAATGTCCCGTTTTTGCTGTCAATATAATGTAGACTGTGATTGGAGCTGATCGAAGGTTGAGTTTTATTTCCTTCTGGATACCGGAATGTGAAGAGAATCTCTCTAATCGCTGATAGAAGCATTTCCTGATTCCCCCACACTGTCCTCACAGAAGATCCGCGATCCTTCGAGCCGAGCATTATAATCCACTAAAGCCCGTAGGACACGATCACATTTCTGTCAACATTTTTGCTAACATTCCTGCTCAAAGATCTATTCTCAATTTTGATCTCAAATATTATGTGCGTACATTTTCCAGAATCGTTGAAATATCGGCATAAAGTTGTTTTTGGATAATTTTAATCGGCAAAATCTCATCAAGAAAATATTAATTTGCTTGCACCAGAACTATTCGATCTTACTTCACTGCTCACAAATTTTTTATCAAAAATGTGATGGTGTCATACGAGCTTATGAAATTTAGGACAGTAATTTCCTGCGAAAATAACAAATTATGAGTAGTAGTATTTATTCCTCATAAATTAATAATAATTTTCTGTGTTGAAACAACAACAACAACTTTTTCCAATGAACGAAACTTCTCTTGCGGCTTTTTGATAAATTGTCGACAATGGAGAGTGAATTGACATGAAAATACAATAATTTCAATTATTGAAAGACAGCTAAAAAGCAATCAATACTTTTTAAAACATAATCGTGGTTGAGTCGACTTATCTGACGGCTTGTCAAACTGAAGGAAATACTGATTGACGTTGACGCTTTGACGGGTGGCCTGTGCAACGTTGCCATGCTGCCAAGAAAATCTTCGTGTCCAGGCTGTGCGCCATGATTATTTGATAATATCCTTGAGCCGTTCTTATATAAGTACATCAATCAAACTATTGAAATAATAAAACAGAGATATATTTCCAAGCCTTTACTGGGCCAACAAATTAAAAATAGATATAACGTGATGAAAATGAGAAAGAGACAGAATATTTGTCACCCTGTTATACAGTGTGTCCATTCAAGTGTGCAACATATGGGATTTTGTTTTATTAATTGCAGATGCAAAATTCAAATACTGCCGAAATTTGGTGCATGTTCGATAATCTTACCAGGTGCAATAGATCGTTTCCAAGTACGTCACGAATCTCAGCTGATTCCTGAAAGTGATACCACAGAAGAAACCAACTATACAGAAGCGAAGGCATTTGTCGGCGCCTTTGATCTTCTTGTTCCCGTTTTGAACAGCTGACGATAACACATTTTCACGCTGGTACACTGAAAAAACTTTCTGCTGGAAAGTTGCTCGCACACTGAGAAAAATTTCTTTTATTTTGAATGGTTGATTTTCTTGTCATTACAGTAATCCTACTTCTGTTTCATGTTATTATGGCAAATCAAATTAGAAAATTTTGATCGATATTGGTCTGAACTATGGAAAAATATGATTTTAAAGAAAAATCTCGAGAAAAATGTATCCTTTTAAAAACTTTTTAAGCTTCCAATGTCCAATGTTCCTACCTATTTTCTTCGCATTATCTTTGAAATTGTCGGGAAGAGAATTGAATGACTTTTGAGAATTCGAAAAAAGTGAATAAAGGTTGTGGTGATACCTATCTTTTTATATTTTTCAGTTTCTTCCAGGTTACGGATTGGTGATCGACAAACTGGAAGCTTCACAATATAGTTTTTAGTTTTTTCAATACACCAGACACTGAACTGGACCAAAGAACCTCAACACAAATAAACACAAGTACACAAACCACAAAATACAGTAAAAAAACACAAGTTACTTATTGATAAACAAACAAATCGAACATCGAAGCAACGCTTCATCTACCTATTGTCATCTAACGCTTCTTGTAATCTGACAGTATTGTCCGTTGTGTAATGGCGGACTTGATCATGCGCACTGAAAATTGGCACACGAAAATTGCAGAGCCTTCGCTTCTGTATAGTTGGTTTCTTCTGTGGTGATACATCAAACTAATTGTGACATATTTGAGAATTTAAGATTGAAGTTGTGTCTGATTCAATTGCGAAGTGGAACTTTCAAGTTTCCGCTTGGCAAACAAGAATCATATGCTACCATCCACATTGAATTTGGCGTAAGCGTGACTTTGACAACCTTGACGACTTTTACCTAAAATTTTGAACTGTCACTGTACTTCAAAAAAAAATTACTGTAAAACTGTAAACGTGTAACGTGCTTTTTAAGGAATGAGATGTTTTCTACGTCACATGGAATCGATCTATTAGAATGGTTGCAAGTCATCATATCCGGTGGGCCAATAAATATAAAAAAAAATCAAAAAATTCCGCACGGTCAACAAAATATGTACGATGAATAATTATTATTCGAACAAGTGAAAATCAATTCGAATATGATTTCATAACGGTTTACAAAGTTATTGCTTGGGTGTTTATTTGCGATGAAAAAACTTCAAAATCACAAAAACTGAGCTTTTTTGAGAGTTTCCGGAAGATTATTGTTAGTTAATGATAAATATCATGAAACACAAAAAAATTTTTTGAAGTTTATTGTTCCAAAATATTTTTTTTCTCTGCAAGTAATGAAATGACAAAAACCATTCTAGAAATACTAGATTATAATGAATAAACACCAGGTTATATGCTATGTACCAAACAGTCCAACACGAATTAATAGAAAGAAATGTTTTGAATTTGCGCAAAAATAGACTACCTCTGAATCTAATTCTTTCAACGTACTTTCGGTGAGTGGATCATTCATTCATATTTTCCGTAGAAGACGATGTTGAGATGTGGTGAGATTTTCACTACTTTTTGACGCATTTACTTCATATCGACGGAAAATGTTTCAAAATTAAGCACCTTATTTTGAGACAGTCTATTATAAAAGAGCTCGAGATTGAAGTTACAGTCCGTGAACGAGACTATCAATTTCAAATTTGTAATTGACAAACTGTTTCTGGATAATCAGATATCCGATTTGTGAATAACTGTTTATGTGCGGTATCATTATATTGCTTTCTAGAGCGGGAAAGTGGAACCATTCAAAAATGTTAGCACCATGAGAAATTTTATTATTTTGAAATAAGTTGAGGTTTATTCACTTATTTATTCAAAATTACATTATTGTCACAATCATGGAATTATATAGAGTGTCCGGAAGATACGTGCACAAGGTTTGATGGAATAATTTTGTTGTCAGAATAGTCCAAGACTAGTACCCAACAATCATCAAAATTGATTTGCGCGTTTTTGAAAAATGTAGGAAAAATCAAAATTTTTCTGAATCTTTGACGCCCTCTGGAGACTGAGCAAATCAATTTTGGAAATAGATAAAATGGCTTAAATTGACCTATTTTGACGACAGGATTCTGCCATCAATCGTTGTACACGTATTTTCCGGACACCCTGTATAGTTACCCTGCTTTGTATTCAAGAGTTGTCAAGTTATTCTCGATACAGGTCAATTCAATAGTCCAGGCAACAAAGGAAAAATAGGGGAAAAATCGGTGTAAAACTTTATGACTAAACAGGGTGTTTCCTAGACATTGGTAAAAAATGCGTGGGGTGATTCATGCTCACCAGGTATTTTCATCAGGTATTTTTATGAAAAAAAAGTACATCTTAATTCTTGACAAAAAATGTTTCTACGGGAGCTGTGCCTCTTTAGATAGGGCACCCCAAAGACTTTAGTGCCTCAATATTTCCGAAACCGTACATACAAAAATCATGAAATTTCATGTATTATCGCTTGAACTTTTGAAGCAGAGTCAAAATTTGAGCTCAAATTTTCGAAATTTTAATGAGTGAGGTACCAATCTGGAAGGGTTGAGTGTACAACTAAGACCTCCATAAATGGAGGTGTACGAAGATTCTTAGTGGACCTCCTGACACAGGGAGGAGTGGGCTAATGACTGAGTAACAGTGCATCGGTGGCTCGTCAGAAGAAGCGTTTAAAACTTAATTTATATTTTCATAAATTGAAATCTTTTTTATTTTTAAATAAATCCATTCCATTCATTTCTTCCTTCTAGCGAAAAACTACGCAATATCTTTTTTGTAGGAAATTTTGCATAGAATAGTTTAGTACTCTAGTATTTTTCCGCTGGGGAGTCTGGTTTTCAATTTATTCAGGTAAAACGTAGAAAAGTGACCTACAGAGGCACCCTCCACTTTAGCTCGCCCCCAATTTTTTTCCTACTTGGCATTTTTTGGTCTTCATTGCCTGAACTATTAGCAAATTTGGCAAAAATTATTTATTCCTGGTGCCTGGCTTCTAATGATAGACAATCTTTCTTCGTTCACTCCAAAACCTAGATCTGGAACAATAGTTCAAGATCAATGACAACGCTTTATTTGTTTGACATGACAAAATCTCTTCTGTAAGTTCAAGATCAAAACCAAAGTAACCATGATACTAGAACAAACAAGGTATGATCGATGGACAATTTGCTCATTTATAAGAAATATGGAAAATACAAGGATTAGTAAGTAGTAAGTACTGATGCCATTGATGTTTAAAAAATCAACCTACGACGTCTATTATTGTAATAATCACCGATTAAAGAGCACCAATCAACATCCACTACGTCACAGAACACATCATCTATCTCCGTCTGGCGTATTGATTGAGATGACTCTATCTCTCTCGGGGAGAAATTTGGCTCCGCCCCGTTTTCGATCATACAGTGAAATTTGCGTTTTTTATATATATGTATTTAGTATATTTTTGGGTACTTTCAAATTTTTTTTTCGCTGATGACTTTCTAATATTGTCCAGAACACGTATATAAAATTTCAAGTCATTTGAAAATATATGCAAATTGTCCATTGCCGGACAAATTTTTAACAGAGGCGCGCATTACGTAATGGGGAGCCCACCATGGATTAACTTAGCTAGGACATACGTTATACGTTGCACTGATGAAATAGCATGCACACACGTTAGTTTCTGTCAATTCGTAATCAATCAGCGTATAGCATTTTTGACTTTTGACGTTTGGCGAATTTTATGCGTTCCTCTAGAGTTGCTCCGGAGCTCGTAAAAAGCGACTCTGGCCTTAGCCTTGGCTGTTTGTTGTTGTTGTTGCTTCATTCCTTGGCTTTTCTTCTAGACAATTCGTCAGCACGATCAGCTGTTTGTTTATTGTGAATTAGAGATTTTGAGGTTATTATTAGTTATCGTTCATCGTTCCTGCATTAGAGTTTGAACATGTTTGATTCTAATTCAAGAAATGTATACAGACCTGGATGTATACCTTTTAAGAAGTAAAGAAGTATAAGCATTTGCGGTTTTGATAGTGGATAAACTTTTTTCTTATACATTTTTGTATCCATTGTTGCAAATAAAGTGAATCAGAGAGCCGTTTGTCATAGTACACCCGTATTTTGTGCTTAAGCGTGTGTGTTTTTGTTTAAAGTATAGGGTGATCTGTACTGACGATCAACAAGCATTTGCCAGAAATTATCATCATTCATGAGAAAATTAATACAAAATAACGGTACATGAGTGGATAAAAAATTGAGAAACTAATACTGTACCCAAATAGGAAAAATATTGATCTATTTTCTACAGTATTTTGTTAATGCTCCCCCTTAATATTCTGATAATTCGAATAGGATTTCTCAGATTTATTAATACTCAAATCAAAATCTATTTCACTCATTTAATCCAGAGTCCAGAATCTTTTTATCTTTTAGACATTTTGGCAGGTTCAGTGAAGTGAAGGTACAGCATCTTTTTCCAGTTTACACTTATCTCAGAGCAATCGCAAAAGTTTCTCTTTGCCACAAAAGTCATCGTCAGAAAAATGATTGGAACATATAATAGTACTCTCAACATTGGAACGCTTCCGATAACACTTTTGCACACATGAATTACTAATATCTTCGGCCTTTGGAAAGAATCGGTAGCCCGCCCTCCAGATGACTTTTATATGTGTTTTATTCTTCTTGTTATCACAACAAAGCAATGCACAGTGAACCATCATTGTTCCAAGTACAAATTTTTATTAATATTTTTCAAGCCACAACACTTCTAAAAATTTTCACCTTGATAATTTGAATCTGACACGTCACGATGCAGGTAAACAAACAAAAATCATAAACTTATTTTGTATCATCGCCTAACTTCACTTGACTGGGTCTCTTCCTGACGTCATGCGTCAGTGGAGATGCGCGTGAGATTACCTTTTTAGTGATTATGGTATCATGCAAAGTACCTTCATTGACAACATTACGTACATTGATGTTTTGCTGAAGAACTTGAAATGTGCCACTTCTTGCCCTCACCTGTTTCTCATGCAATTCTAAAGTTTGTTATCCTATCATGATGCCTACTTGATCTTGATGATGCTAAACTGAAGCAAATCAATGCATACTTTCATTCTAGTGAGCAAAAATATAGCGACATTATATAACTTCTGCTTCTGCTGTATATCGTGCCGTTTCCATAGGTCATCCTACCGAATCCATCTATCCTTTTGAAAATGTAGGCACCATATTGGATAGAAGCGTGCCAAAATTATGTGATTTGTTGGATGATTTTTTGATTGTGTTGTGTTATTTTGGGGTCCCAGCATTAATAGTTATAATTGGTAGGTAGATTTGTTTGGTTTCGATTAGATACGATTAGAATGTTCTACTTTGGTTTTCGATTTCGTGAGGTTGAGGATATTTTACATTATTGTGCAACGTCAGAGCAGACGACGCCGACGGTGATCTTTCGGATGGTTTTTCGATTGTGTTGTGTTATTTTGGAGTCCCAGCATTAATAGTAATGGACAATTCTTATACATTTTCAAATGACTTGATATTTTATATACGTATTTGTATTATAACTTATCATCGAATTTTTTTTTTCAAAATACCCAAAAATATACCCAATAGATGAAAAAAAAAACGCAAATTTCACTGTATGATCAAAAACGGGGCGGCGCTATATCACCCCCTCGAGAGAGAGAGAGTAATTGTAGACAATAAGCCAGACGGAGAGAGATAATGTATTCTGTGACGTAGTGGATGTTGATTGGCGCACTTTAATCGGTGATTACTACATTAAAAGAGGTCGTCGGTTGATTTTCTAAACATCAATGGCAACAGTTACTTACTAATCCTTATATTTTCCATATTTTCAAAATATGTGCAAATTGACCATCAGTAGGTAGACTTGTTTCGTTTTGATTAGGATTAGGATTTTTCACTTTGGTTGAGGATTTAGTATTTTCACTTTTGAATGAGGATATCTATATTTTGTGCACAAGATGCACGTCAGTTCTTTTCTTCTTACAAGTTGGATTTCATTTTTGAGATGGATTTGAATCAAAACTAGGTTAGTTGTGGACAGAACCGAACTAATAATAAAATATCGAGTGAAATAATATATTTTTCAGTCAACATGATACTTTTTATTTTGAATAATCAATGAATGTGTTAAAAATAATGTCTATACATTTTGATAAATGAATTGTATTTTTTATGAAAAATTGAAGGATCAAGGAGTAGTAACTACAATCCAAGTATACAGTTGGTATAACTTATCTATTATTAGGACCATTAATTGTAGAGATATAATTATTTGTACAGATTACTTGATATACATACCTAGGCCAAAATATAATTTTGATAATTAAACGAAAACCGATGTAGTACGGGACTGGTTCACTTGACCGTCAGGGTAAACATCTGGGTGGATCGATAGATTGAATTCTACTACGCATGATCAACATTCCCCAGCTCTACTAGGAAATGTCCGTGAATCAGACGCAGAAACAGATATTTTCGCCCATGCCTCGAGACACTTGCTTCAGATGACGGATTCATTATGCTTATCCATTTGTTCTAGATCAGTGCTTTATACCCATAACACAAGTTTTCTTTGCTTCCGCCAGAACACAGAAAAGATAATAAGGGAATTTAGCTGATATACCAAATAACATCCAATGCACGTTATTGATTACAAAACTAAAAAGGCAAAGTTATGATACTCAGTAGAGTTCATTGCAGTTTGAATTTCTCGCTCTTTATCATATTGGTAACGCGGATGGTGATGTCGGATTCCCTATGGAAAAAACAAATATATCTATAATAGATATTTTTGAATTATCCGACTCTAGGAAGACTAATGCTGATCTTCTTTGCCGATAATATTGGAAGGTATCGGACGATATGGAGAATGGGATATCAGCCAAATAAAAATATCAAATAAGAATTTGAATGTTCTAGAAAATTCATCTCACAACGTCAATGATAGAACTAAATGATAATCATCATTGTGTTAAACAATAGATGAGAACGCTCGAATCGCAGGCCTCTCTTTTTTTGACTGCTCCCACCACCTTTTCCTTCTTAAATATTAGAAACAAAGTGAGCACTACATAGTATACAAGCCACTCGTAAATTCAATTTCCCTTCAAATTTGCATCTCAAATGTAGCCTATCTGTCTGTTTATATATTTATTTTATTACAATCTGGCAACAATAAGGGTGGATAAAATGTTGTCACGCATTCAGTATTTATCTAGTAGTTCACATGTCTTACTTTACAAATGTTTGAAATATTAATTCCACGCATGCCGGAATTACGAAGCCATTTTATTATTATGTATTTGGTTAAAATACCCATTAGAAAATGGAAATAGTAGTCATTAAGCATATCTGTGAAGAGTAAATAAAAATTTAATCGTGTTTGACAAGTGAGTTTATCGGTAAATCAGTCATTTATCGTAACATTATTTTACAGTCATTACGAGCGAGCCCCGTTAAAACCTTGTTATAAAGCCATTACGACAAAGTAACAGCCTGGTGCGTTAGAATAATAGGAAGCGTCACTGCATCAAAGTGCTAGGCTTCTGAAGATTCCGCTAATTTGTGGTTTAATCAACATAAGTCTGAATAATTAAGGTTTTGGTCTCGAAATACATGAATATTATGTCCTCAAAGAAATGATTGTATGATTATAGTTTTATTCTAAGTGGATCAGATAAAAGTGCCTTGTTAATATCACAGTGGTCTAGGTATAGGTACAAATACTGCTCGCTTTTCAATAAACTCGAAACAAATAACTCTCGACCTATTTTCAAAATAAAGTCACCCAGTAGAACCAAACAAAATGTACTGGGTGTCCCGTCTTTATCATAAGACAAAAATGCAAATTACCGAAAAGTGGTGTTTTCTATTTATTTTTTGATTGCTCTATTGTTCTGTTGAGAATTGTACTGCTGGCTCTAACTTCATGTATATGAAGATTTGATCCTTTGGCTAGATACTACCACATAGATGCAAAATTAGAAATTATAAAATCAACAAAAACAATATTTCTTTTAAGTTGAAAAAGTTGGAAATGTTACCTCGTCTTTGAAACTTTGCCGAGTGAACTTTGACATGCACCAGAATGTTACTTTGCCTCTTCAATGTATTTTGGAAATGATCCTTATATTTGATTGTTTTTTATCAATAGGAGAGGTCTCTGCAACTGCTCTTCGAAAAAGTCTTTATTACACCATGAACCCACCTGTCTCTAACACGTTCAATTCATTTTCTGAAAAGAAAATCTATTTAATATAGGCAATTCTGCCAACTGTAAGAACTATTTGAAATTGAGCATCTAGAAACATATTATACCATAAATAGAACTCACCTATGAACTGGTATAGGTGATGACGAAAGCAGAATTCAGAAAAGTTGCCCCGGTTGGCAAAGTAGGTAACCAAAGTTGAAGTAAATAGATTACCAAGTCGAAAAAAAAGGGGCATCAGAAATGGAACATTCTGACAGATACTTATTTTTTTTCCAAGGGATATCCTGTATATTTTGTTTACAGTTTGATGGTTAGCCTTCTCCTGATTTCAAATATGTAGATATAATGCAGTTTATTTCAACAGGTGATAGGTCTTTTTTATCAGGATTATATCCTTGAAGTTCCAAGTCGCCATTATTTATCATTCATTTATTTTTTGGGGGTTTCTTTCCCCCCCGCTTAGGGGATGAGATGTAAAGGGTGAAAATACGACAAAAAAATGTCCCTCAAAAGACAACTTTATCACTATTGTCACCTTCGTTTTTTCACTTTTTGTCATGTTTAAAGGTTTTATAAAATTTGTCTCTTACAGGTTTAAATCAAAGAGAATCTCCTCAAGAAATCGGAGTGTCAAAGTTAACTACATACTATTCAAATTCACTTCTCTATTGTATAGTTTCATGAATCTCCTCAATGCTCACTATTTTATTGACAAAAGGAAATCCGGAAAAAGTGTACTATCTTATTATAACAAAGGCTATAAATATGATAGCAACGGGCAACATCGCTAGCCGCTAGCCTCAAGCGTTCTAATTGGCTACAGATCACTGTCAAACATCCCGTGGCAATAGCTTTTGCCATAGCCGTAGACGTAGGAATCATTAGCCTAGTTTACACCGATAAGTCGTTTGGTTCGGTACGATAGGACCAAGTGGGTAGGGATAGTACGGTAGGACCAATGCTTGCTACTCACCTGTTCACCGTCTTGAAACGCGTGAACTAAATGAGTACGCGCGCAATTCGTCAAATGTCAAAAACAAGTCGAAATTATTTATCAACACAATTCGTAACCAAAAAAAACATAAGTAAGAAGGTTCGCTCAGATAGCCTTAAGAACTCAGAACCAACACAATTCACAATAAAAACAATCAACATAACCTCATAATTTTGATCCAGATCGAACCAAATCTAGTTCGGTACACCTTCTGGCGATACCGAACCAAGAGTGGACCATCTTATTCCGCAACTGTTCACACCATTCGAACCAAATATTTGGTTCTGATATAGTTCGAATTTAGTACTTGGTCCGCGGACCAAGTTGTCGGTGTAAACTAGGCTATTGACTCGGGTTGGTTTTTTTGAGTATAATTTGTTTAGTATAGTTTGATAAATAATAATAAAATGAGTTTATTATGCATGAAAAATTTCATATTCATTTGGTGATATATTTCTAGGTTTTTACCACTTTTGAGCAAATATCTTATTAAAATAACTTCACACGCCTATGATATTGTCATCGATTTTTTTCACGCTTTCGGCTACCCCTATTTCACTTCGGACGTTGTTGAGGTTCATTTTTTTGTGGCACTGTAGCTATATTCTCCAAAAGCCCGCGATGACATCATCAACATCAACGAATCAATTGATAACGATCATTAACATTCTCAACTGAACGTGGCCTTGTTCAACATCCCCATTTCTTATAACACCTGTTTTTCACTACCTACCATAATCTCAATGACAACATCTAAAAAAAACTTGTAACTGTCAATCTGCAACTAATAGCCTATTAGGATAATTGAAGCATTTTAAAAATGGCATCACCCGAAGGCATTTAGTTATCTCAATCAGTCATTGTATTGTTAAACGGCTATTGACACAAAAGAGTGGCGGAAATCTGCGCCAGCGGTTAGTCACCTAGTTCTCGTAGTAAAGACCGCCCGCAGAGAATCATCGGCTACTGGAAACGAGTTTTTATATCAATTCTCCGCATTTGTAAGGATGCAAATTATATACAAATATAACTTGATCATTAAAACTTCATTATAAATTCTAATGTATCTCTGCATTCCGATTTATAACGTCTCACAAAAAAGATTATTTATTAGAAAGTTCTTATATTTCTTACGCTAGGATAATTCGTGAAAACGGTATTTCAAATGTCATTTTCTATGAGTTCTCCTGGCCAAAACACATAATCTCCACATTTGCTTTTTGAGTGCTACAGCACAATTTTTTTCTGATCTCACTTGCCTTAGTTTTTTTTTAAATTAAATATGGAAGAATCAAATTTTATCAAAATCGCTCAAGACGTTCCGAATGTGGAGACGAAAAATCGAGCTTATTTTTACTAATCATATTATTATTTTCTTGACGAGACGTTTGTGAACACTTGTTCCTCTACAAAAAGTGATTAAATAACTTGATGGACCTTAACGCAATCTTCCACTATCATTCAGATGCAAAACACGTCTCAGTAAAAACTTTAAAATGAATCTGCACGATTATCACACCATCCTTTAAGAAAAATGTAGAAGTAGTAGCAGTGAAGTTGGTAAAAGTTTTCCACAGCATCTGGATATCACTTGCTTTATACATTGTTATACATTGTATCATTTGATTTATACATTGTTATAGATTGTATTGAGTGCGTTTGTTTTTATTATGAACCGAAAGGTCAAACATATAATTTGTCCATTTTGGAGTTCTTCCTATCTCAGAAAATAGAATACCGTAGGTATTGCAATTTGAATGGATACGTGACGCTCCATGACACATTAAGGAAGCGATAGAATTTACGTGAACAATTAAAATGAGAACAAAAACATCCAATTGTGTCTCTCAATCTTCTTCCCGGGATCATTACAGACTCGTAACATTGCAATTATGTACATTCCTATTTGAAAAAAAGTCTAGGACTATCTTGCGGGTAAGTACGTATCAACCTGAATGATAAAGCATTGAACAATCCTCAACAAATTTGAGAATGATAAACGTTTTGTCAATTCATAATTTCTAGGAGGTCAATAACTTACATAAGATAAAAGAAAACCATCAGAAGAGTACATATTATATTTCTTAAAAAGTTTAAAAATGTCCTTTATTATTATACATGCGTCCGAAAATAATACACATTATAACATGATTCACATGGATAGTGTCGATAATCTCATCATAATGATTAATTATTTGTGAGTTAACTACCTATCTAATGTCCAATTAAATCATCATAATACTGTCGACTCCTACTGATAAAGAGTGTCCCAGATAAAAGATTCCATCCCAAATAACGGACACCCCAGAAAATAAAATTGTGTGAAGTTAGCTTGTATCATTATTTGTAGACGAATTTTGTGTTTTTTGTGTGCTTCATGTCAATAAATAAAATCTTTTCCGATGGGTTATTGGACAATAACATGACGGTGACGATAAAACAGTTATGCACGCAGAAAGTATTAAAATTGTGAAATTACAGTGAGCAATATTTAAAACACCAAGCACTAAAACACTTTCGAAACACAAACAAATCTTGTGTTTCGAAAGTGTTTTAGTGCTGAGTGTTTTGAATGTTAGTCACTGTAATTTCACAATTTGAATACTTTGTGCGTGCATAACTGTTTTATCGTCACCGTCATATCATTGTCCAATAATCCATCGGATAAGATCCTATTTATTGACATGTAGCACTGAAGATAGTCTAACCACCGAAAGCGCTTTGCTACGCAAATAAGATTTTTACCCGCTTACACAATTTTTTTCCTCTTTTGATTCCACAGGTACACAGCCACCACCCCTTATTTAATACAAATGTAAATGAGATGTTTCATGTTGTGAAACTAATAAATGGTATTATTATCATACCAATCAAAAGTAAGCAGTTACCTACCTAATTGATTATCTCTATTAGTTTCACATTAATCAGACATCATGCCAGCAATATGTTATTCACGAATATAAAACATTCTTTCAAGCAGGTATGTACGCAGTGATCATGATCAGCGGGAGTAGATCTAATGACAAAAGAAGGCGTGGTTCCTTGGGAAATTAAAATACATAGTGCATTCTTGAGTTAGATAACTATATATGTCAATACGTGTTGAGAGAGATGGAGAAGCATTGAACAAACTATACTCAGAGTTCCACTCGCGCAGCTCAGCCGCCAAGCTACATTTCCCATTTAGTACATGTCGAACATGTTCGCATGCGCATTCTTCGTGTTTTTTTTTTCACTATGCGGATGATTGCATACTGTCTCTTCGAAATCTTGGCATCAATACCACTCGGCACTTATTATTATTATTACTTTTTTCTGATCATACACGAAAATGACATGAGATCTTTCTTTTTGAAGATTGTGAGTGCCTTTCGAATTTTCAAGATGTTTTTTCTAAAAAAAGGCACACAAAGATTTGTTTTGGAAAAATACTTTTTTTTTACTGAATATTTGAGTGATTGACGGTCCAATGCTACAGCGGGTTGGCACGAAAATCTTAGCTAAGAGAACTAATCCAGTATCCATGTCGTCTGAAAAAAGGGGTACCTTGCGTGGGATCCGGTAGTTCTTGTTTTTTGCTGACTTGTTTATGATGTTGGCCCAATGAATAATCCATGTTTTCGACCTCGAGCGCCGAACGCTACATTGTCAAATTTCTACCTTTTATTCAGTTTTTGGAAATTTTGACCCTGAACGACTTAGTTTTCGACTATAACCATACAATACTTTCTAAAAAAGACTTGATTTGCTACAATTTGAGATCAGAACCGTCTCTGTAGACCCAATAGTTTTTGAGAAACAGCTTTCCAAAACTTGTTTGAAAAACCGACTATATAAACTGATTTTCTGTGGTGATTAAACAAAATAATATCTACTCAGAAAGAGTCTGCGGCAATTTTCACTTCTTCGTTTTAAGCAAAGCCCTGCTACTGCAGATATGTTTAGAGTGGGGAGACCGACGAGACTCAACCGGGTCCTTCAAAGGGGGCAAAATCTTCTTTCAGTTGATTTTAAACATGTATTGTATTTGATTCACTTTTTTTATTGAGATCAAAATAATTATGCATAATTTTTCTTCTTTTCTTCCGGAACTAGCAAGGCGTGAGTTTTCTAAAGAAAATATGTCTAGAGGGTCGAAATTCCTTCAGAATAATAAATGTGTATGGTAACCAGCCTTGAGACACCTTCCAGGTAGGCACCATAATAATAAAATGTTGTTGTATTATGTAGACATTTGCAAGTGTGAAAAAATAACACAAACTTTCGAAAATCTGTATCTTGTGAACTATAAGGTTTACAGAGACCATTCTGATCTCAAATTGTGGCAAATTCAGTCTACTTTAAAAAAGTGTATCATAGTTATAATCAAAAACTTAGTCCTTCTGTGTTAAAATTGCCAAAAAATAAAAAGTAGAAATTTTGGGACTTTTTTGAAATTTGACAATGTTGCGTTCGACGCTCGAGGTCAAAAACTTGGATTATTCATTGGGCATCCATCATAAACAAGTTAGCAAAAACTCAGAACTACCGTATCTAACGCAAGGTCTGATGTATATGGTAACTGGACTAAACAGAGAAGATATCCCACAACTTGAGGTGTTTTGTGGCCTTTTGGCATCAGTGTCAAATTAGGTACCTAGCAATTTTGATAGGATGCAAGGCGTTTTATAAAATATTTAAAATTTTAGTCTTGCTCATTGATTATCTACTGCAGATGTTAAATTCACAAGATCAATAAGATTCACAATGATCCAAATTCTCGGGCACCATTTTTTTGGTGCTAAACAAATTAGATCTCAATTTCGACGTATAACGTTTATAAGGAGTTACGAGCCCTGTTTCTTCGTCTTGTATTGAATCCACATATTGAAAATTTCTAGGGACACGTAATTATTCTTATTCGTAAAAACTGAAAGATCAGTCGATCTCACGATAGTGAGTTCGTGAGATAAGTGGAAGTAGTGAACTGTTTAAACTGTCTATAGTGTTATTGATAGGATAAGATTGGATTGAATCCAGAATTAGCAAGTGAGGTTAGTTCTGTTATTTTGGATATTTTTCCGTCCAGGAACATAACATATAATGGTTGGTATTGAGTAAACCCTCCGCCTCTCCCCAAGAAAAATTTCTTGGTACGCCACCGCGTGTCATTATACAGGATGTCTGTTAAAGTTCTTTACAAAATCCAACCACATGTTGCTGAGGTCAAAATAAGCCGATTTAACGCAACCCACCTGAGACCGAAATGTCACCATTTCCGAGATACGGGGGGTGATCAAGTTTAAAATTGACAATTGAATTTTGTAATTATTTTGGACACTTTTCCACATATTGCTTTGAAAATTCACATACGGGGGTTTTGTGGTATGAGAAATTCGATAATGAAGTCTGTTTTACTGTGACCGCTAGAGGACGCCCTACACTTTACATTTTCTGGTTCGGAATGTCCATAACTATTTTCTCAGTTATTTTTTTCAAACTTTTATTGAATAAAAAGTTTCTCCAGACGATTTCAAGTAGATAAGGTACTCTTGTCAAAGTTCGGTCAAGTTAGCCGTTTTCGAGATATTTTCATTTAAAGAGTTCCAGGCCACGCCGGAAAATTCCTTATATTTTCCTCCTTTACACGAGCGTCTCAAAAAGTGATTCACAAAATCATCACATATTCCGGCAGTCAAAATAAGCTGATTTAAAGCAACTTACCTTTCTTTAATGTTGCTCCGTTTTCAACTTAAAACTTTACCATCCTGTATCTCGAAAACGGAGCAATTTTTGAGAAAGGCAAGTTGCTTTAAATCGGCTTATTTTGACCTCAGGAGTAAAAGTTAATTTTGTAAAAATATATTTTTTTAAAAGTCCGTGTAAAGAACGAGTTTTCCGGTGTGGCATGGAATTCTTTAAATGGAAATATTTCGAAAACGGCTTACTTGAGCGAGCTTTGACAAGAGTACCTTACTCACTTGAAATCGTCTGGAAAATCTTTTTGTTCAATGAAAGTTTGAAAAAAATAACTAAGAAAATAGTTATGGACATTCCAAACCATAAAATGTAAAGTGTAAGGCGCCCTCTAGTGGTTACAGATAACGGACTTCATAATCGAATTTCTCATACCACAAAACCTCCGTATGCCAATTTTCAAAGCAATATGTGAAAAAGTGTCCAAAATAATGACAAAATTCAATTGTTAATTTCAAACTTACCCCGTATCTCGGTCTGAGGTGAGTTGCGTTGAATCGGCTTATCTTGACCTCAGCAACATGTGGTGGGATTTGTAAAGACCTTTTAGAGACACCCTGTAATGCCGCTCGGGACTTACATTTCAATCATTTCTCCTTTTTGATCTTCAACGAAAATGGCATGAGATCTTCTTTTTTGAAAATTGTGTGCTACTTCCGAATTTTCAAGAAGTTTTTCTAAAAAAAAAGGCACACATTGGATTGTTTTGGACAAATAATTCTTTTTTACCAGATATTCGAGAGATTGCAGAAAGACATTTCGATGCGATGTTGTAACACGGACTCAATTATTCAAAAGACATGAAGTTAATATTATCGATATAATATCTGATTCTATCTTATAATAATATATTACCCGAGATATTATATTATATCATTTTCAGAGCTGTAATGAGTTTTAATTTTGCCTGGACCAACGGAACTCACAAAAATGACTGACTTTTGAAGATCTTGATTGATCATTTATGAAAATACTCATCCATCTACGCCTACTCAAACGTTCCGCGGTTTCCTCAAATAAGCGAGAAATCAAAAAGCATCGGAGCTCAGACTCTTATTTCTTCATGCACGTGATTATCCGGCTCATTTTGATATTCGGAGAGGCTAAATGGAGTAGTTAACTGTGTATTATACCATTTAGCCAATAACTTTTATGAAAGCTTACTGTGTAGTTAGGTATACCAAATCACGCAGTAGGTACAACGGTACTAGTTATCAAGATCGAATTCATTTGATCAAGTGTTTTGATCACGGTTCATAAGATTGTTTCATCATGGCTCAAAATAATTGAACACGCGTTGGCTTAGTTTAATTTTAATATCTATGTGATGAGTATATTGAACAATAATCACCAAGTAATATAGTTCAAAATGAGATATTGTCTACGTCGTTTTCGATAATCATGTATATTGAAATTGATATATACGGAATACGGAATAGATCTCCTCTGTTTATTCAATTATCTGCAAATCTGTTCTGTTGATGAAACTGATGTATAAATGGTGGAAAAACCAATAATTTCTCAATCAATCTTCATGACTCGCGGCACATTTTGGAACAAGAAAATGTCCGGTCTCAAGTTTCCACTTTTGTGATGTTACAGGTTACCAATAAAAAATGAACATGCGCTGTGGCATGTCCAACGATGAAATTTCGTTAAAAAACGGTGAATTTTTTCAGAAGTTTGGGAATCCACACTTCACGAAAAAACTGTGCTTACACTGTTTTCAAGAAAATTTGGTGGTTGGTGATAACTAGAATCATACAGTGTCGGTCATGAAGTCGTGGAACGAAAAAAACGCATTTTTCTGAAACTCATTGTTTATTATTGGATATTTCAATTATTCCTTTAATTTTCAGCAAAAATCGTGATATACATAATATTCCTAGACTCAGCCTTGAATATCTAATAGATTATAATAGTTTGAAGTATACAGGGTCTGTCATAAAGTCGTGGAACATCAAAGTTGCATTTTTTTAAATGGAGCCCCCTGTATATTATTGGATATTTCAATTCTTGCTTCACTTTCAAGCAAAAATTATAATACCTACTCATATTGTTCCTGTTCCTTCCGTTCTCGAGTTATTGCGTTTTATAAATTACTTTTTTGCATCTTTGATATGCTATGAAACTATTATCATCCATCAGATATTCAAGAACCATTCAGATTCTGTATTTAATTTTTTCCAGTAGTTCGTATAGTTCAGCCAATAATCAACCATTCCCATACATATCAGCGACCCTGACGGCGAAATCACATAATCTTAACAACCCTGTACAATACAGAAGAAAATCCTATTCACCTAACCAAAATACAGGATATTGGTGATCTCCTTCCGAAATTTCAGCTTCCTATGAATCCAAATACCGTCGCGACGGGCAATTAATAGGAGCTATGTTTTGGGACAAAAAAAAAATTTTTTTAGGTGGAGGAGTATCATGAAAAAATATCCGGAGAACAATAACGAAGCGGAAAATACGATAATATATAGGGTGTCTCACTCAAAATAGCAAAGTAAGCAACAACTTTTCAAAAAAGAAACGTCGCATTGCTGAAAACATTTTAGATCGATATGGAGCATTATGCCTAGGGTAAACGATCAAATATCCAGACGATCCAAAAGCTGCTTTCCCGTAAACGTGTAAGGAATTATCGATCGTGAATAACCCACTACAGACACACTCTGTATGTTATATGAAAAGTATCCAGAATTTTACGCAGAATAATTCTTATAAATACAATTCATATAGCCCAGTAATCCAATGTTCAGGAACGGCGTCTCCATGACAAAAATGAGGAAGATTTTTTTTCTCACTGGTTCTATATGTTTTTTGAATCTGAGGTTTGCTACCTCGTCAGGTGTCGCCTTCATAACAAAAGTTGCAGAAAACCCCAAAATTTCGACACTTTCTTTCAGTTTTTCAAATATAACTAAGCGTTTTTTGATGATTACTTTGGAACACCAAATTAGAGCAGACAAATTTTTCTACAAATTCGTATAATTACTTTAAACTCTGAGAATTTCATGACGTCGATAGATCGAGTAGAAAAAATAACAACTCTTGACTTTCTGTCAAAAAGTTTATAACATTATTTTGAGCTCGCGCTTTACACACGTCCAAAATCAATTATTTCATGACTACCTGGTATGTCCTAAGTAGTTGACGGTAGTGAGGTCCATACACTCATGGTTAGATAAATAGCAAATGCATAAAATTTTATGGAACTTTTATTGTGCGTCACTGATCAAGGAAGTAATGATGCATTTGAGAACTCCAATAATTCATTCGTCACTCCACGTGTGTTGTCGATTTTTTTCAAAAATGAGTTTAGTGCCTTATTCTAGCTTTAAAAAAAACAATGAAACTTATCTCTGCGTAATATCATAGGTAGACTATCCTTTGTTCAATTATGCATTTTCAGAAAGTTCATATTATTTGGCCTCTCTTTCGAATGGTGCAAGCCATTTTATCAAAAGTTGCACAAAAAAAAAATGTTTCATTTTCAACCCATCTCTTAAACATGAGAAAAGGGCCCTAAACAAGTTTTTGAAGGAGATCGCCAGGACAAATAAACTAATGAATTGAACTTCTCAAATGCCCCATCACTTCCTTGATCACTGATGCAGAATGAAAGTTTCATCAAATTTTTGACATGTGCTATTAATCTGATCATGATTGTAAACAGGGTGTTTATTAATTGAATGCCGAAACTTAAGGGTGATAATCCTTGGATGATTTTAAGACAAACAGTTCATATGGACATAGGTCCGCAAGAGCATATATTTTAGGATATATCTTTTTGAAATTTGGCACACGTCTTCTATGCATCGAAATGCATGGGAATGTTAGAGAGGGCGCCACTGATTTAGAAAATATTGGATGACACAGCAGGGTGTCAATGCAATTAAGTAGATTTTATTTTTTTAAGCGAAAACCATGCGCCGGACGAAAAAAATCAAGAAAACAAATTGGCTCAGAAATAAAAAGAGATTTCACAAATCATTTTTATTTTGGAAAGAAGCAGTGGCGTACAAGTTTTTTCTCCAAAAATATTGAGTGCAAAGCCCGTACGGATGCCACTGGTGAAAATAATAAAATTGTTTGTACATCACAAAATGCATATTGAAGCCTAGAAGACGTGTACCAAATTTCATAGAGATATCTGGAAAAGTATCAAAGTACTTATGAAAAAATCATTTATTTTTTAATATTACAACACCCTGTATCCTGAAAATCAAGTTCTTGCGGACCTATGTTCATATGAACTTTTAGTCTTAAAATCATCCAAGGATTATCACCCTTGAGTATCGGCATTCAATTAATAAACACCCTGTATGCACCACACTCACGTTTGCCAACTTCTTAGATGTAACCAGGACATACCAGTACCAGATAGTTATAAAATAATTGATTTTGGAAATGTAAAAAGCGCGAACTCAAAATAATGTTATCAACTTTTTGACGAAAAGTCAAGAGATGCCGTTTTTACTGCCCGATCTATTGACGCTATGGAATGTCCAGACTTCAAATTAATTATGCGTAGGTATTATAGAAAATTTTGTTTACTTTAAATCAAGACGAATCAGGAGAATCGCAGTTCTTTTAGTGAATGACACATTTCAAATGTTCTTTATTTTATCTTTATGCAGCTCTAATACAATTTTTTTTTAAATCAAGCTATCTATACAGAACCAAATAACAAGATTCGCTGGCGCAAAAGACCATAACAATAAGGTCGTAATTGACCACTCATCCGGTGGCTGTAAAATATGGTTGATCCATTTCCAATAAACTTCTCATCATTAGTAACTTTCTTTGTAGACTTAAGGCGGCCTGATCAGTCACCACAGTACTCAACATCTTCACAAGTTGACTAGCGTAGAGGATTGTTTCACTTAACGCATTTGTGATTGTCGCACAGTAGTTAGCCATGACTACGATGACAAACTGAGATGAATGATAATTATTATTATAAAGATGATCTCAACATCCAAGTGAGCTGCTTGCAAACACTTTTACTGTTATATTAATAATAACATGCCAAGAGTTTCCAACGATTTAATTTAAGCAGATGTAGCAAAAATCTAGTAGGGATGCCATAATAGTATGAGGCTTAAAGCATTATATTAGGGGTTCGATCTAGCATTCATGACGACTTATAACAACTGTAAAAAGCAGATGCTATTGATTTTAACCTAACATGAGTGGATAATTAGGTATAATATGATTTTATTTTTCTGAATTGACAAAAATTCATTACAAATCACCAAGCAATCCTCAAGTTTGGTATCAAAATCACCAATACATAGTTTTAACTTCTCGATTACCCCTATGATAACATTTGTATGAAAGCTAGCTTACGATATACTAAATCGAAGTTATCACTGCATAACTGAAAATCTCAGTGAATCCAGAATAAATTGCGTAAAAGGTGAAAGCAAGCAATGAGATTATATTCCATATAAAAATCAACACCTCAATTCCAAGCAGAGAATTGCACATGCCAATATTTTTCAGAACATATTATCTCAACATTTCGGTTTTAATGGTATCCATTATAGCATTTTTCGTAGAACGGGCACATAAATTTTTCAAGAATTTTGCTGTATCTCTAGATTCCCGCTTCAAACCATCTAGCATCAATTGGGCAAATAAAAAGCTAAGTATGTGCACATAATATAAAGGAAAGTCAAATGGCAACTTGTGACATGTTTTTAGCCAGCAACCAGTAATACATGAACATGCGTATTTCGCCAAACATCCATCGCGGCGCTATAATTTGTCTTGTCCCTGATTAATTGATCGGTTGTTGACAAAACTTTGTTGTCATTGTCAAAAGTTCTTGTTATGGGCTTATTAAATTTCATCTTTGTTGAAGTGAACTTTTTGAAAATGGAGTGTAATCAGAAGCGTCGTTATAACAGCTTTTGTGTTATTCCTAATTGTCATGATTTAGCAAGTGAGGAACCTAAAAATCATTGGACCTAAGGATAATGCGGAACTTTTCGCAAAGTGGAATGGTGAAGTGCGGAATCCATTACTGCAGAATAAGACTATAGATCTTATTTGGTGTGATATCCGGAATCCTCCTGGTTTTAAAATATGGTAATTTTTAACCCAATTATTACGAAAAAAATACTTTAATCGATATTTTTTTCAACTCCATCATAATTCTAGAACTATTTGTAGTTGTGGTAAATTTATTTTGTGATGATAACTAAGATGATTCGTATTTAACCGATGTTGGATTTTCATCTTTGCCGCTTCGCCCGCTAAGTCGTTTGAAGGTAAATGAAAAAAACAAAAAATTTAATTTATTTTTGTGAAACCCAGTTGTCTTAGAAAATAATAACTCAAGAAGATAAAAATCATGTATATTTTGAATGGAACACTTCGAACGCATCGTACAGAGGAAATAGGTAGCGAAAATTAATATAGTTGGACATTCTAATTGGTCTCAAAATGTTTGTTTTATTATTTGAAAACGAATGAAACAGTCGGCAGCAATAGGTTACTATTCTAACATTGGGTGAATAAGAATAACCATAGTGGATACATTTTAAAATGAATATTCCAGATACTTCCACTCTTGTGGGTATTATCACCTTCTAATAGTCAAAAAAAGTAAAAACGCCATAAAAACAACTTTCTCAAAAACATTCATCATCAAAATAGTGTTTAGAAAGTTTTGATTGAAAACGTATCTATTTCGAAATTCGGGTTGAATATACATACATATTTTAAAACCAGGAACAAAAGCTCAAATAAATTATAAGCATTTGAAATTGCCGCAGAAATATAGCTGCGACAGAAACCTGCAGATGGCGCTGTATGCTGATGTAGATTTCTGTTTTACCATATCCTGTCATGTGGTTTATGTGGTTATCCAAACAACCACTGTAGGGCGCCACTTGATAACGTCAAAACTCTCCAACAACCTTTATCATTGCAGTTTCCATTATATTGTCGGTGTCAATGTGAGTAGGTGCAGGTAATCAGTGCAGATGATGAACATATAAGTAGATATCACCTTATCGATCTTAGTTTTACTAGCAAAATACAAGAAGTGGCTCGAGTAAAAGAACAAACGGAAAGAGCTGTTTTTTGACCGTGAATCTTTTTTTCTGCAAAATAAGTATAGTTACTAAGTTGTTGCTAACGTTTGAGTTCAAAGTGCATACAGTGGCGACAACCAAATTGACGTTAACAACATCTTAAGGTGCAAAGGGAAAGCTGGAACCATGTTAACAATCTTGTCATCTCATAAAGGGGGGAAGTTATTCAATTCAGATAATATAAAGCTCAAACTATGGTCAGAACCTACAAACACATCTACAAATCAGTATCAAATTTGGATGCATATTCTTACTCTAATATTACTAATCGTACTTAACAAATTGATACACAAAAAAAAAGTCGAGTCAATAATGTCTAGACAATCAGATGGTATGATGCTTGCGCAGTTGCCGGTTGCAATCATATCAATAGCATTTAAAATAGGATAGTTAACTCATTCTGGATTTTCCTGTGTGAATAAAATGATGAATAACAGAAATCAGACATTCATTACATCATGTAATAATTGAATAAGAAATCTAGATACTACTAATGTAATTAAAGTCTACAAAACTATAGACAAAATAAATAACGATCTGTTGGGTTTAGGGTCGAAAAGATTCTAAGAAAAACAACTTTTATCTTTGCCGACGTTTCGGTTTATCTCAAACCATACTCAGGGCTCTGTAACAACGAGCGAAACAATAGGAACAGAAGGTCAGAGCCATAAAGAAAAATATATGAAAAAAAATTACAGAAAAAAAATATCAAATGTTTTTTTTATATATATTTTTCTTTGAATCACTAGAACTCTGGAAATGAAAATAAATTGGGTTTATCAAGAGAACAAATGTGGTGGCATGGCCTGCATTATTTCTACCATTATGAGTTCGGCTTCCGCACTCTTTTCACTCTTTTTACTCCAAAACCTTTCGGGTCACGCCATCGGAGTAGTTCACGCGACTCTGTAGTCACGTGTCATTAATCCACTCTAACGTCTTGCCAAGCCGAACTCAGCCCCAGGTTCATTTGCATGTCGCACTATAGCTGCTATAAATGAAATTCACATGATGTGATATATTATTTTACTATAGTTTCAAGTTTTACTTATAGTTGTGATACACTCCGCACATAGGATATGCATCAAAGTTTATTGCAGCAAATCATTTAGGAAAAATGCTGGTTATTCAGTGTTACTTTGACCTTCAAGCGTTACTTTGGCACGACGTCAACTTTTCTATAAAAACGGTGTGACATTACCCTCCGGAGTAACCCCGCTTCACGGTACCTACCTTTGTCTTGGAATATCTGTGCTTTTTCTATTTTCAATTTTTATTTCTAAATGATCAAAACTATCGCACCAAATCATTTTACATAAGTATTTGAAAATGATATACTTTTAAGCATTCTGCTATTTAGGTTTTTATAAAAATATTTTTATTCGTCTATTTTTTATGAGTTCAGATGCACGAATATGTATTAATACAGATAGACTATACCTCACATATTATGTATAATGTTAGAATTAGATGACAATACCTGGAGATTTGTAACTTCAAAAAATGGACGAACATATTTGGGAAGCTAACAATATCACACGTTTTTATACGACTATATGCATGTGTCAGTTCTTGATGAATGAATGATATGATGATAGAATGAAACTATGCTACCGGCTACCGGTAATGTAATAACTGTTAGATGCCCAGGTGTTGGGATTCACCTCTTGAGTTCCATCTGACTGTGATAAGGATGTATTTAAATCATATATAATATTTGGGACACTAGGTATATTTCATCATCAATCCGTAGATGTAAGCATTTCGACATATTATAGTTATTGCATGTACATTATCGATGGATTGTCAGCATATTATAATAATTATGCAATGATATTTGGATATACAATAAATCAAATCTAACTAGTCTCTTGAATAAGAGAGGTGACTTTGAATCATTCGTGCTTTTTTTTACAAGGTCTAAAAATAAGACATCAACCATTCCAGAACAGAGCCTGCCATACCAAACTTCTCCAATGTTTTCAATAATAGTTGAGTTCGGCATTATCATCGCAGATGCGATCGTCTTGTTAGTCACCTGATGACAGTCACATATCACTGATGACAGTCAAAACGTATACGACCAAATCACGTGCCGGACTATTGCTTTCTACCAAAACTAGCTGAAGCACGTGATCGGATCTTGTATTACTTGACTGTTATCACGTGACAAAAAATCTGTCGCATCTGCGATGATAATGCCGAACTCAACTAATACCTATCGATCGACATGTCAATAGTTCCAAAGGCCCTCCTTAGATCTAAAATTACATCCTGCAAATATTCATCTTCGTCCACATGTTTTGGGGAATCGCTACACAATTAACAATCACAGATTCACTGGCGCTCTCGGAAACCAGATTGATTCGATTCCAAGATGTGATTTCTATCACGGTACTCTTCTTGTTCCTCAACTATAAGTTCTAAGACTTTTTCAGGTACAGGTATGGTATTTATCAGTCTAAACTCAACATGTCGTCAAGTGTTTGAAACTTCTGGCACCGAAATCACGGTTTAGGCTTTTTGATTTTGAGGAAATAATAATTCCTGTCTAGAGAAACTTTGATTTTTCAAATGAAAACATATTATGTTTTTTTTTTTGTTTTTTGGAATCAGCTCATTCTTCCGCATACAACGATATACAAACTTTGTGGGAAAGTCAAGTTTTCAAGAAAACATTTTTGATTGTTTTCAACTTTTTTCCTATACAATCCCACACAATTTTCATATGCGCATACGCAGAAGAAAAAGTGAATAGGCGACCATTCAAGGTCCAAAATCAAAAATATCAACCGTTTGAGGTTCAGATAATATCATCTGACTGAAATTCTCTTACTATCCTAGGTTGATCAAATGCTTCACGTTCAGTTTTTAGCGAAAGAATTGTCGAATTTTGACTCATATAATCAACGTGTCCAATTTTGCATCCTGGTCGATATTCAGAGTAAAATTGAAATCTTTTAATCTGACCCATAATCTGGCTACCCTTGGAGGCTAAGGCTCGTACAGAGTTGAAGTCAAAGTGAACACCAAATGAAATACCATACAAGTATACCCTTAATAACACATTGGTTATTGGTTGTTTTTTAGCTGAAGTAGGCAACAGGATAAGCCTCTTCATTTTCATTTTGCATCAAAGCAGCCGCAACTCTCACAGCTCTTCCATCGGTATGCAGTTCTGTTGGTAGATCTGAATCAAATATTTCCAAAACTGATTGTGTTATCAATTTGTGTATAATTTCCTGAACACTGATTCACTCAAATGTAACTTTTTTTTACGCAACCGACTTATCGGTGCAGTTGATATGGAAAATCCTTTTATGAACTTCCTTAAATAACCAGCGATTCCCATCAACTGTCGAACACCCCTGATGCGTTTTGGCGGCCAAGTCTTGGTAAGAGCTTTTCAAGGGTTAGGTTTGATTTTCCCATTTCCTACTACAGATCCCAAAAATTCAATTTCTGGAGAAAAATACACGTCCCAATTTAGAGCGATTCCCGCATTTGTAAGTTTTCCCAATACTTTTTGAAGATGTTTTTTCTTCAGTTGTTTTTGGAGCAATCATAAAATCATCGAGATTGACTTTCGATATTTGGTGTTTCGGGTCTCGCAAAGGCCCAAAGGCTTTTTAATCGCTCTCTGAAAACCGGCTGGTGCATTTGCAAACCCAAATGGCATACGGTTGTATTCGTAGTTCAAAAAGCTAATAGCGCGATTTTTTTATGTAAACCTCACAACATTACACGTTTTTGTAGGACTTTTATATTCTTATGTCAGTTCTTGATGCTGTGATTATATGCTAACGGTAATATCGGAATTGTCCAGATCTCGGGATGGATGATTCAATAATAGTGGGTACCATGATATGTGCTTAGATACTACCACTGACAGTGAAACATTTATTTTACCTGTGTAATCCTGGTTCAATTTTTCTCAATATCAAAAGATCAGTAAAGATAACAACCAAGTTAAAGTCAAAACTACAATGAATATCAGGATATACATACATGATCAAAATCACACTGTCGTATATATTTTCAATATACATATTCCGTTTCCTATACTTACTCGAAGAATGCACGGATATCTCCAATGTATCCTTTTTTCATGATGTTCGTTATGAGTACCCTCACTACATGAACGATAATATAAGAGTTGAGAATGATCAATGCGACACCTGTTACTTTACCCGCAGATAAAATTTTCGACATGTCATCCGATGCAAATATTAATAATACTACAAACAATAAGATATCTATCAAGTATCCTAGACAAACGGGTCTCACATTTGATGTCGCAGTGACCAAATTAATTACGTAAGTAGTTTCCCACATCATCCCATCTATTACCTAACTACTTTTTACTGGTATTCAATTTACTCTATGTTTTATAGATAACATATTGATAATAAATATGAAGTATGTATGTAGACATGCATTGCTATTTATGAAGACTTGATTAAGTGATTGATGATAACGACGAAAATTTGAAAATGTAGAGGTGGGCGTTCCTCTATGGTTTATTGAATTGAAGACTTGAAATCCCAAACAATGATATTATGACTTTTGTCCGTTGGATTAGTCAAAAAAAATCTTTTCATCAGAAAAAAAATCAATATGCTTTGTTTTTGAAATCACATTATCCTCGAGAAATCCTGAGGAGACAATCTTATGTGATATTGCTGTTCTTCCTTCCCTCCCAAAGCTTTTATCATAAGAAAATAAAACGTTTTTTTGGTCGTCTCTTCATTATAATTCTCTGGTTTTCACGCAAAATGCTCTTATTTTTATCCCCCAACTGATTTGACTATAGCGTCTAGTGCTGAATGGGAACAGGTCGATATCGTGGATTAAATTATTTCTCAACATATTCCGTGCAAATAGTGAGAAGCATAGTGAGCATCGCAATTTATGCCCCAAGCTAAAAACCGCATTCTTAGCTCAGCTGTTGTATGCAGTTTCTACAGAGTGAGTCCTAAATAAGGGCGCATTTTGTCATGGTAAGTTGAGTGTAGTAGGATAATCAATTTTTAAATAAAGATAAAGGTCCACAAAAGACACATTAAGAAAATAAGGAGTTTTGATTTTGAAAAAAGTCGGAATTTTGTCTGTGAATCCGAAAAGCCTCAAGCGATTTTGTTCAAATTATTAGATTCCAAGGAAAAAAAAAACATATCTTCACTTTGGGCAAATAGTAACTGGAAAAAGTGAAATCTGCTTAGCACTTGGATATTCTAATACATTCTGATTGTCGAGTGAGTTGAGAAATATTACACATGAGTGGCATACAATGTTTCATCCAACAAGTGGAAGTTATCGTTTTTTATAATGATAATCACAGGGTGTGGTATAATGGACTCCCATATTTCGAAAGAAAATTGTGCAAAAACAGTACAACTTATGGAAAAAAGCTTTTTATTTATTCAGAGCACATATGGATAATGAAGTTTTTTTTTTGTTCCGGAAATTATATCCTGCAGTCCTGGATAAATGATGAGAACCATCAATAAAATACCAATCTAAAACCATAAAAAAGACAACGGGCTTGGTCTGCCCCTTCAGTTATCAAGTCAGGAGTGATGTGGTGTGGATCAATCTTTATGCCACCCGCTACCTGGATATATTTTAGAGTCAGACCTGTCACATGATACTAAAACAAACAAGATATGATCGATTGCTGGACGAAATTAGAACCAAGCCGCGCATGTCGTCACTGCGAGCCCAAAGTGAGGTTAGATGTAAAACATCAATACCGTAACCTAGTAACCATTTGCTGATTGGAAATTTGAACTGGCTCACGCATGACGTCCCCACGTGACATTGATCGTATAGGTTTGAGGTAGGTCACGTGATGACAACCGAGGGGGATGTGCGAGAGTTATTGTATTATGGCGTGAGTTTATCTTGTTTTTTTCAGTATCATGGTGTCCAAGTTACCTAGGTAACCTTTGAATTTTGAGGTTTGGGCTCACAATGACGTCAGCGAAACCTGCGCGTGATCATATCTTGTTTGTTTTAGTATCATGGACTTGTCAGTTAGACATATAATAGTTGGTCAATTTCATCAGAATAAAGACTATAGAACATAACATGGCGCAGTCGCGGTATTAAGCCTACGTATACTGGAGATAAAATGCCAAAAAGTAACAGAAGAGAGTATCAAAACAGTAAAAAGAATGAAATTTCACTGGAGAATTCATTAGCTGAATCACGGCAGCAGGTTAAATCTTTAGAAGAAGGTATGAAGGAGATCCGGAAGGCAATGGAGGAGATTATCAAACTCCAAAGTAAAGAGAACTACCGTACAAATCATCATTCAAGTGATACCTCCATTCATGTGCTAGAAAATATCAAGAACAATGATTCTGTTCCCCAAAAAATCATGGGATATATTTCCATTCCGGAAAAAATAGCCGAGACTTTCTCGTTTGCTAGATACAAGGACTGGCGAAGCAAATTTAAGAACTATTTAATGTTCCAAGGTTTCCAGAACAATCTCAACAAACAATCTACTGCTCTTCTGGTATCATTACTTAATCAGGATGTTCTAAATGTGGTACGATTCATACTTAAAATAGATGATTACAATCATGCGAACACTATACACATCCTAGACAAGTTGGAGAACTTTTTCAAGAAAAGATAAAACTCTAGGATAAGTCGAGGTGAGTTTATGATGCACAGACAACAAAATGGAGAATCTTTCACGAATTTCTATAGACATAAAATTAAACTTTTCCAACTGTCAGAACCCTGCAAACATTGCTACGAGAGAAGCCTTTCATATCATATTATTGGATCACTCTTTGATACAGATCTAAGAAAGAAATGTAGAATGCTGCCGGAAAATGCAAATCTAGAAGATATAGTACGACTTTGTGAAGAGGTATCATCATTGAAAGAAAACCTAAAAAAATCAATCTACAAGATAGAAGGAGCAATATTTAATAAATCACAACAGAGTTCAAGACCCTCTCGCATATGTCCAAGATGCAATCAAAAGTTGAGTTCGCTCTGAACACTCGGAGCGCCAAAAATTGTACGCGCTTAAATGGACAATTTCGCGCTCGGAGCGTTCAGAGCGAATACTCGAACTCACCTAAAATTAGCATTCAAACTTCAAAGAGTGTCCAGCGTGCGTGACGAGCGTAAAATCAAAGGAAGAAAGTTTTGTCGTAGCAAATTGATCAAAAGTCTCATACCCGAGCAAGAAGAAGAATCTGTAAATATTGGACATTAACGCTTCACATCCATCGAAAATAAACAAAAAAAAGGCATACATCGTCAAATTAAGGTTAGAGTAGAGGTACAGGGTATATCAAAAATAGATCAATTTCTCCATGATGCTACACCCAACACAGGCGTAGAAGTTTAAGTAGCAGGAGAAGAATTTATGAAGAATTTCTATGATGTGGAGCCACAACTATCAAACTTGAAGATAGAAGCAGCAAAATCATCAAGGATATCAGTTCTTGGACAAATACAATGCAAGATATTCTATGGAAGAAAAATATCATATGTCGATGTCATCATGTGCAAAGTTGTTTAGGAATTTTTATTAGATAAGAGAACTTTGATAGATTTGGCAGTGGCATCCAGAATTTCCAGAGCAGTTACCAGATGCAGTTAGTTCAATAGACATATTGGATGACATTCCTGAGAATCCTAATTTTCAACAACGTGGAGGTATTCGTCTGTCTTTGTTGGAACGATATTCGGATATATTTGAGAACACTACCACATTAAGATCAATGGTGGAAGAGCCTGTTCATATACGCTTGAAAGAAAATGTAATTCCTTATCCAATATCTTGCCCAAGAAAAATACCTTACCCTTGGCGAACTAAAGTCAAAAATGAATTGGATAAAATGGTCAAGAAAAAAATTATATGACCAGTTGGTTATAGTACAAAAACCGAATGAGAAATTTCGCATCTGCGTAGATTACACTATGTTAAACGGAAAGGTTGGTACAGAACCGTAATAAATGTCTAGAGTTACATCCATGTGAGTATTGCCCTCATTATACCGGTTTCGTCCCGAAATTGGACTCATCAGTAAGGCAGCTGGCACCATTCACACCGATGCAGTTCTAGGCACTATACCCTAATCTGGGTAAATGTGCAGCGGTTGTTTTTATACAACCACTGCCAACTATTGGCTCGCAAGTCTGCGAACGCGAATAGATGTGATGTGGCCGGAAGTGCCCCGTTTTCAAGATACAGGGTCTTTTGTTATTCGAGAAATAAAAATTACATACCACTGTTTTTTTCAACAAAATTTTGTTCTCTTTCAAATTACTTATTCAATTTCCAAAGAAAAAGGTCTTTTGAGTTTTTTCTCTCCGACGAGTAGAACAGTAGGATCTCCTACTTCTACCAAAACTGAAAATTTTCGGTTATCAACGCTTTGAAAGACACAAGTCTGGTTATTATTTTTCACTCGAAAACGGTGCGCCGGAGAGAAAAAAGTCAAGAGAGCTATTTTGTTGAAAATTGAACAAGGTTTCTGAAAAATGTATTATTGGTCCGAAAAAAATATGCTTTACCACTTTTTTTTCAAATAGTGCACACATGTTCTCCAACTCCGGCCCTGGACGGGGTATTCAATACTCAGAAACATGCAATACCATCAGATATTAATTTTTTTGTGAAAAACTTGTACGCCCTGTATCTAGGAAACGGGGAACTTCCGGACATGGGTTCCCCCTCTCAAACTTCTTATTTATGGTTCCTCTATTTGCTGTATAAGTAGTGACCAGTTGATCTGGGACACCCTGTATGTACAAAGACCATGACACCCCTTCCAATCGCCATGGGATGCAGTTTCAAATGTGGATAGAACATCAAAATACTTTTCTACACTTGATGCCACTAACGAATATCGGCAGATGCCGTTAGACCCTGAGAGCCGAGAGTTAACAATTTTTTAATGCCATGGGGTTGATATCAGTTCAAGAGAGCTCCAATGAGACTAGCGAGCTCTGGAGACGAGTTCTGTCGAGGGGGTGATAAGGCACTAGCTGGTATTGGTGATTTGATAAAAGTTGAGGATGATGTTTTGTTTCATGATCAAACTTTTGAAACCCACTGTAAGAGAATTATTGAAGTACTTAATCAATGTAGATCCAGGAGCATTTCACTCAATTCGCATAAATTTACTCTCGTAAAGTCAACAGTTTCCCTTGTTGGATATCAAGTTGGTAAAGATGGCATCGACGCAGATCCTGAAAAAGTGGAAGCTATACAGAACTTTCCAAAACTAGGGCTTCGCGAGAATTCAAGACCAAGACTTGACGTTCAAGACCAAGACTAACACCAAGACTAACACCAAGACTCTACCACAAGAGTCGCGTCTTGGTCTTGGTCTTGAAAAGAAAAATCGACACAATATTAAATAAAATCTGCAAAACTGTTTCTATCTACTTTTAATTAGTCTTTTAAGTAAATCAGTTCTTCAAAAAATGTATCATTGTAATTTTCCGATTCACAATAGGTATAGACCAGTGATGCCAAATCTTTGAAACGAAAATCCTTAATTTTATCAAGATGTACTTACCTACATGGAAAATGGATGATGTTTAATGGGTTACTGAATATTGAACCAACGCTATGAAGAATATACCTACAATTATTATAAAGAACATTTTTAGGAGGAATTCTTAATTATAGACTGTGCTCAAATCGGTTGATCGGAAGACATGGCAGCGACGTCAATTTACACAAACCCCGCATCTCACACAAACAAATCAAAATCTACCCACTGTGAATAGGCAAATAAAATGCAAATCTGATGCTTTTTGTAAACCTTTGTTTGACATCGATGCCCAGATAGGTTTGTTCTTATGGTGGATATAAAGTAGACCCCGTATAATTTGTCCAATAGGCATTAAAATATGAAAACTATTCACATTGGTGAAAAACGCTCTAAAAATGCAAAGGACTTGTTAAAATCATACCATCATCCCAGGTTATAATAAAATGTCTTCCGCATTTTTAAGACTTTTTTCTATTGACAATAGTTTTAGCACTCGTTTTTGCATATTTTATTGCCTATTAGGACAAACTATACGGGCTGTACAAAAGAAATTCATTTTTTTCTTCGGTCCAGAATTCCAGCGATTTTGAAAAAAATCCACTGAGTGACGTTTTATGAAAAACATCTATTCTGGGATTGTTATGCTATACGGTGCGGCTCTCGACGGTCCCCCCTTCTTACTTTTGAACCGTTCAATACAGGGTGTTACAAATTCGATGGGATAGCATTGCTAATTCCTAAACCATAAGAGATACAGCGTCGGTTAAATGGAGGCAAAGTTGCGCATTTTGGCACTCAATAATATGCCGCTGAGAAACTTAAAAAATTCGGAGCACTTCCGGAGATATCCGGAAAAAATCGATTTTTTCAAAATTCTTTTTTATTTCCTCCTGAGTTAGTTTAAAGGAATTATTGAAAACGAGTGGCACTATTTCATGGCCACTTTTTCTCCCCTTGAAGGTAGGGTGGTCGGAATTTATATCCGACGTTTCGATTTTCCGCAACCATCATCAACTTAATTTTTTCAAATACAAACCCAACTTTCTTTATGCATTTTTGGATAGCTCCTGACTTCCTAAACATCATGATGTGTCACACTTGTCATTCCAAAATATGCAGAATTATAATCCGAGATTTTTCAAAATCAAACCTCTTGATCTCTTTGTAATGCAATGCGCGTATCGTAGTCATGGTAACAATAACAACTTGTCACGCCTATGAATAGTTTTGGAGCTTGAATAATAAAACTCCAGCTTAAAAACAGTTTCTCGACTAGTTTTTGATCATCAAAATGATCATCATAATTCCTTCAAACTAACTCAGGAGGAAATAAAAAAGAATTTTGAAAAAATCGATTTTTTCCGGATATTTAACCGACGCTGTATCTCTTATGGTTTAGGAATTAGCAATGCTATCCCATCGAATTTGTAACACCCTGTATATGTGGACGAAATTTGGATACATCATATGTGAGAACGTTTTGTATTTTTTGAGATAGTAGTGACAACGCAAAATGTCAAAATGACTGCCGGGCGCCATTTTGAATAAAAAAATCAAATCTAAAGGGGGGCCGATTGATACCCTATTTTGTAGGCCATTTGACCCTGATCACAACTGCCGAGTTTAAAGCTTTGCTATGATTCCTGTTGATATATGAGCTATTACTTAATCTTTTTGAGAAGGATTTTTTTCACCCCAATTCATTTTTTTTGTGAAGTTCAACCGCATCAAAAAGATTGAGTAATAGCTCATTTTGAAGATCTGCTCTACCTCATCATATCCTCTTAGTTTAGAGAAGTCAACTTTTGCGGATGAGTATTAATAAAGTGATAAAAACAAATATCTGACACGATGTCATATCAACAGGAATGATAACAGAGACTTGGAACTCGGCAGTTGTAATCAGGGTCAAAGGGCCTTCAAAATGAGGTATCATTCGACCGACTTTCATTTGATTTTTCATTCAAAATGGCGACCAGCTGTCATCTTGACATTTTCAGCTGTCACAACTACAGAGTGACCCATTTGAAAGCGGGCCACCCTCATAACTTTTTAATTTATTTATCGATTTTTTTTTTAATAATAATAATATCATTTATCTAGCAGAGCTATATACAATTCACAAATCAAAAAGTTACTAAATAAATATGGGCTGAATGAAGGTTTACTAAACTCTTACATAATAAACAAATGAGTGTAAAAGAAAAACGAAACAAAAAAAAAACTTACACTTTAAAACATTTAAAAGTTGAAGCAAAAAAGATAAAATGATCATATAGTACAATCAGCGTGTATAGAGACAATTACATGTTGATCACGTATGGTTTTACGAATGTCTTAAAGCTATATAGAGTATCACAGTTTTTAAGTTCATTTGGAAGTTTAATAAATTCAGAGAGTTCTTTATAGAATAGACTGTTTTTTGTCTTCACTAAGCGACTAGTTGGCACATAAAAATTTGTTACATTACGGGTATTATAGACATGCACATCACTCACAAGCCTCAGTTCATCGCATAGATTATTCGGAACCAAATTATTTTTCATTTTGTATATGAAGACAAATGTTTTATACATAACCAACTGTCTTATACTCAATAATTCTAACGTGTCTAACATTAACTGGATTGTTGAATACTTGTTACAATATAAAATAGTACGCAGAGCACGGTTTTGAATTTTTTGTAGTAAGTTTACATGTTCTTGATTTAAATTGAAAAATATTAAAGAGCAATACTCTAAATGTGGTGCGATTATTGATTTATATAATAATAACTTTATATGCATTGTCAAGTTTTTCCCAATTCTTTCCAAAAAGTACATTTTTCTAGCCATTTTCCCGGCAACATAACTTGCGTGTTGATCAAACTTAAGATTTTCATCCAACATCACACCCAATTATTTGATTACTTTCACTCTCTCGATTGGTTGACTATCCAAGTGTATGTTAATGTTGTCATTTAGTTTTGCTAGCATTTTTGGAGTACCAAAGATCACAAATTTGCACTTTTTCATGTTTAGCGCCATGCTGTTGTCACAGAGCCACTCCCTGATATTCGAAAGGTCCTTCATTACATCTGACATCATCTTATCCAGATTATATCCACATATATACAGCATTGTATCATCAGCAAATAGTTTTATTGTAGAATACTTCACATGATGAAAAATATCATTGATATACAATAGGAACAACAACGGGCCCAGCACCGTGCCTTGTGGAACACCAACTTCAACCTTGACACTTCTTGAAATAGAGTAATCAAATTTGACCTTTTGAGTTCTATTTGTCAAATAGGATGTGAACCATTTATGGATGTTACCCCTCAGTCGATATGCATAAAGTTTCTTCAGTAATAATTCTCTATCGATTGTTTCGAATGCACGTTTGAAGTCGAGAAAAATAGACAACACGTACATGCCACTGTCGATCTTTTTTATCCAATCACTAGTGATTTGCAACAAGGCCGTTTCACACGAATGATTATTCCTAAAACCAGATTGAGAACTGTTTATTATATTTTGTGTATCACAAAATTTCAAAATCTGATCTTTGGCAGAAATTTACAAAACTTTTTCATATGGTGGCATAGAGTTGATAGGTCGAAAGTCCTCGATCTTCACGGAGTTGGTAACTTTTTGAATTGGAGTGATCAATGAACATTTCCATTATGTAAGAAAAATGCCGTAACATAGGGAGCTATTGACAATATCTAAAAGTCTGTTTCCTATTACAGTACAAACATCTTTCAATATCATAGTGGATATTTGACTTTCTCCTCCTCCAGTGTTTCTCATTTGCTTCAAAATAGTATTAAGATAATTCATTTCTACTGGTTCAAATTAGGACATGATCTCTTTGGTATCAATAAAGCTCAAAATATAGATATTATCATGCACTGGGACAATATTACTGACAATTTCACTGACACTATCAACAAAAAAATCGTTAAATCTAACAGATATATCGCAGTTTTCATAGATCAGTTCTCCCATAGAATTTATGCAGTTTACAGCGTTGATTTTTTGATGTATGATTGTTTTTGAATTTTTCCATAATTTTTGTGAATTTTTCTTGTTATTGTCAAGTATGTTATAAAGATACTCATTTTTTGAAGTCTTTATAAGAGAAACCACTTCGTTTCTGGTAGCTTTATACTCAGACCATAAATTGTCGTTTTGATGTAAAACTGCAGCCCTATACTTGGCATCTCGTATCTTCATTTTATTCAATATCTCTGGCGTGATCAATTTATTATTTTCATATCGAGGATTGATAGCACGAACGGTTGTGGTGGTCATTTCATCTAGACAATTAGAAATGTTAGAAATCAAAGTATTTGCTAATATTTCAGTGTTATTTCCATTATTATTCCAGTTTTGTCTAAAGAGTTCCGACTTAATTTTATCACTGTCATAATTCAACTTTTTGTATACAATTGTTTTTGTTGTCTTCGTGGTTTTCTTTATATTTAGAGAAATAATGTTATGATCGCCAATTCTCGGAGTCAGAAAAATATCACAATTCAGGGTTTTTTCATCAGTGATGACGTAATCTATAAGTGTACTACTCCTAGCAGTTACTCTCGTGTCTTGCTTCACATTTTGATAAAGACTTTTATTAATTTTGACTTCACATCGTATATTATTTTTCACATAAAATGTAACACCCCCAGTCCTTTTATTGGTAGTTACACAATTATAACTTTTATAACCATCCATTATCATTTCCGAATCTAAAATATCACCATGTATATGAGTTTCAGACAAACAAAAAATCACAGGTTTAACATCATTAATAAGCTTTCTTACTTGATCAGTATAGTTCAAAAGTCCCTGACAATTACAATATAACATAGTACTTTCATTCAGCTTACAAACAATCTCCTTATTTAATTGCTATGCTATAAACTTCCGTTTCTGTAGATCCTCATATCGTCTGTATACCGGACGCATATTTACAGATGCTAGCGTGTGTTGGCACCGGGGTGTTGAAATCAGCTAGGCTTTGAAAAAACATTCATCTACAAATACTAGCCGATTTGGACTCTCCGACTAGAGTGCTGAAACCAGTGAGCTTTCGTAGTGGATATATATTTACAGATGCTACGGTTGTTTACACTCAAGTTAAATGCGGTATAGCTGGTTTGTCAAGAGATTGGGAGGATATACATAGTTAGTCCGTTCAAAAAGTGACGCTCCTGCCCAGAGTAGCCGGTGGATGTTCTCTTGAATATCGTTTGAAAAGTAACGCTCCTGCCCATATGGCTGCTCCTGCCCGAGTAAAAAGTGACGCTCCTGCCCAGAGTAGCCGGTGGATGTTCTCTTGAATATCGTTTGAAAAGTAACGCTCCTGCCCGAGTAAAAAGGTACGCTTCTGCCCAGCGTAGTCGGTGGATATTCTCTTGAATATCGTTTAAAAAGTGACGCTCCTGCCTATATGGCTGCTCCTGCCCGAGTAAAAAGGTTCACTACCCACTACCCACAACATGCCACACGAAAGCGCACTGATTTCAGCACTCTAGTCGGGGTGTCCAAATCGGCTAGTATTTGTAGGTGAATGTTTTTTTCAAAGCCTAGCTGATTTCAACACCCCGGTGCCAACACACGCTAGCATCTGTAGATATGCATACCGCGGACAAGAAGGCTCCCACGCACTGTGACGTTCATCGAACTCTAATCCAAGATTTGTGTTCGCTGCTGAACAATTACCACATTTTTTCACATTGCTCGTGCACTCAATTCGCTCATGATTACCAGCACAATTGGGACATATCAAATTTTCCCATCCAATATTCACCCTTTGTTTTTCCATTATACTCTTGAATGTATTGTCACCCTTAACTTGATCTGAATTCACATTTTTTTTGGGTTTGACAAGCAATATATTAGAAGCAGCTGTCTCCACATATGATTTATTCGGGTTTTTATTGGAATGCGTGGAATTTGTATTCGGTGCAGATACAACTGATAAGCAGGAATTTGCCTTCATTGTTGCCAATTCGGTTTTTAAATATTGGTTCTCTTTTAATTTTAATAGTAAATCCATTTTCACCTCTATTTTATCGGTAGTATCAATTAGTTTTTTCAAGGAAGAATGAATCAATTCGATAACTGATTCCTCGACGTAAACATCTTCTGCTTTGCTTCGTTTCCTACTTCTCTCCTTATTAGCAACAGTTTCAAACTCAGGCACACAACTTAAACACTTCCATGACTTTTTCATATGGAAACCACGCAAGTCCACTCCCTCACACTTCCCGTGATAATATCTTCTACAATTTAAACACTGGATAACTGCTTTTACATCATCAAACTCTTTTTTACAAGTAAAACACCGGGAGTTCCCTGAACCATCAACCGCTCCCGTCGCCATCATGGCTTCTATATTTTGACGATTTTTTTTTTTGAAATGTAGAGAGGGGAAAAGTGTATTTTGAGGACATACGTCGCCCAGTTTTTTCCAAAAACCAAGGCCTACTAGAGCATATTTAGAGGCTGAAGAATCCAGAAAACATATTAGCGATTTTTTTAGAGAAAATCTGACCCCTGATCCCCTGAAATGGATCTGTACCAAATTTCATGAAAAAATATTAAAAATTGAAGATTGATTTTATTATGCACCAAGAAGTATTTTACCTCGAAACTCTTGCGATAGCAAGTCTATCAGAAAAAAAATATTAAATATAAACATTTAAAAGATATTCTCATGTCAAAATACAATGAAAACAGACAAACGAGACATGAAATATGGTACAGACCCATTCCAGGAGATGAAAAATCCAGTGGCGTAGTCAGATTTTCTCCAAAAAAATCGCTAATATGTTTTCTGGATTTTTCATCCTCTAACAATCTCTACATTTAAAAAAAAATTGTCAAAATCGATCAATAAATTAAAAAGTTATGTGGGTGGCCCGCATACAAATGGGTCTTTCTGTATGTCAAAAAATGCAGAACGTCCTCACATAATGTGTCCAAATTTTGCTTGCATATATCAAACGGTTCAAAAGTTTTTGAGGCGCACTGTATATTGTTATGTGTGTTTTGAAAATTCGGTATATATTTTTTTCAAGACCATCAAGACCAAGACCAAGACCAAGACTAATACAGTCTTGACTTGGTCTTGATATATCGAGAGAAATACCAAGACAAAGACCAAATTTATTTTTTGGGACCTTGGTCTTGCGAAGCCCCATCCAAAATCAAAAAATCTGAAAGATCTCTGATCATTTATGGGTTTAGTGAATCAACTAGGCAGTTTTTTTTCTGAAATAAGTGCTTCTGCCTCACCTTTGAGAGATCTTTTGAAGAAGAAAAAAATACATTTTTGTGGACAACGAATCTTGATGAGGCTTTCAAACAAGTGCGTTCTGCGTTGGTTAACCCACCGATATTAGCACACTATGACCCAGTGTTAGAAACTCAATTACATTCCGATGCATCACGCTTGAATGGCATTGGCTATATTATCTTGCAAAAACATGGACAAATGTGGAAACTTGTACAGTGTGACTCCAGATTTTTATCAGAGACAGAATCAAGGTATGCAATGATCGAAATTTAATTATCAGCAATCACATGGTCTGTACAAAAATGTAAACTGTATTTACTAGGCTCAACGGAGTTCAGACTGGCGTAAAGGCAGTTGCCATGTGATACCTGATGCTTTATCCCGTTCTCCAGTAACGCATCCATCGACAGAGGACCTGTTAGCAGAAGATTTGACAGAAGATATGATTGATATACTTATTCAACACATTGAGTCAATCAATGAAAAAGATTCTGCTTTTCATGATCCGTCCTTCGAAAAGCTTCAAGAGATAGCTTTAAGTGATACAGATTATCAAGACTTGGTGACTCAAATCGTGAATGGCTTTCCAGAAAATAGGAAACATCTCAAGCCATTTTGGAATATAAGAAAAGATTTGACAATTGATAACGTCCTGATTTTGAAAGGATGTCAAATTTTTATACCAATGAGGGCACGAGGACTGGTTATAGAAAGAGAACATGATTCTCACCAAGCAAGGCATAAAGAGAACCTTGCGTAGAGCCAGAGGTGTAGTTTATTAACCAGCAATGATTTCCGATATTAAAAATTTGGTGGAATCACGTGAAACTTGTCAAAGCTTACGACCTTCTTTACAAAAAGAACCAATGATGTACGATCCTCTCCCTCAAAGGCCATGCCTTGATGTCTCGACTGATCTTTTCTCATGTACTGGCAAACATTATCTTCTGTACTTTGACAGACTTTCTGGATGCCGGATAGTTTGTCATCACGGAATCAAAGATCCAAACAGTTCCTTAACCATCAAAGATCTGAGGATTTTTTTTTAAATACAGGAGTTTCTATTAGACTTCGATCAGAAAATGGTCCTCAGTTCAGCTCCCACGAGTTTGAATCGGTTTTAGAAGACTGGAATATTCGTCAAAACCCATCAACTCCATACTATGCTCAAAGCAATGGACATGCAGAAGCAGCAGTGAAGGCAATGAAGACGTTAATACTGTGTACAGAGTCTGGAAGATTAGATGGAAGCAAATTTTGTGCTGGACTTCTGGAAAAAATATACAATAGAGATTCAAAGGAACTCAAAACAATTTCAAAAGGATGTAAAGTCAGGATTCAAAACCAAATAACAAAATTATGGGATCGAGTTGGAATAGTCACCAAAATTGGGAAATATCGACGATACACCGTGAAACTTCCCAGTGGCTGAGTTCTTATAAGAAATAGGAAGTGCCTCATACCATGCCGCCAAGATGGAGGGGGATGAAGGGATCGAGAGACGCTGATGGAAAGGTGATGTGGTGTGGATCAATCTTCATGCCACTCGCTACCTGGATATATTTTAGAGTTAGAGTTGTCAGTTAGACATATATAATAATAAGTCAATTTCATTAGAATAAAGACTATAGAACATAAAACATAACATGGAGTCTAATTTTATGGGTATCTATGATATGGTTAGCTGGTGTAGGTAATTCATGCCCTATTGAAAAATATTTCTTCACCTATCAAATTTTACCTACTTCATTTGCATTGTTATTCGATAATTTTATTTCCGTATATCTATTCTTGTGTAGAACTAGAAACATACCCGTATACCCTATAATTCCACCCAAGTATTAAAACAGAAAATTATAGAACATAAAATTCAAACCCACTCGCAGTTATGCGATAAAAGTTGGCTTGTGCCACATCCTGCTGTAAATCAGAGACTTAGGCCATATGCCTGAAACAGTATAAGGGAATTTCTCTTCAGATCTGAGATCCTATTTCCTGACAAAATAAAACTGAATGGTGGAATAAATTACCTGTCATACGATATGTAAAAGTTTTTGCAAGAATGTCTAATACGTATTTATTGGTCTGAGGTCTAAAGATATCATCTGATGAGACATTAGGATTAAATGATTTTATTAAGTTTGCATGGTTTCATTAGATTCGCTATCACAGTATTGAGTTCGACAAAGCATCGTAAAAGCAACAATTCTGTCATACTACAAAGGTAATTTTGGTACCTAAATAGACTATAATATAGGTACATTTCTCCTATCAAAGTGTCGATTACGATAGACTTCCTATTGTCTGCTGACATTTCAGTCGGTAGTCGGTAGCATATATTAATAATATGTTTTGTGGACTAATACATTTCTCCTATCAAAGTGTCGATTACGATAGACTTCCTACTGTCTGCTGACATTTTAGTCGGTAGTCGGTAGCATATACTAATAATATGTTTTGTGGACTAATACTATCATATACAGGGTGATTTGTAAGTTGGTATTTTCCTTTTAACACTGTATAGAATGCAAGAAAATAAGAAAATTTACAAATGAAATTATGTCCGGAAATGCTTTCCTATTTTCGATTCCGATTTTCCTATGTCGAGATACAGGTTGTTAAAGTTGTAAGAAAAAAATTCCGTTTTGATATTTTTCCTACCAACCCTGATATTTCCACAAAATTTGGTATACTTCTCTTGACCATTAAATTCAATTTTTTGATGACAAAGTTTAAAAAAAAAATTTACCAGTGCAGTTCGAACCGGATTTGTATTGAATTTTTCACAAAGCATTTTCGGAAATAATTTTATTTGAAAAATGTTCTTATTTTTTTCTTTCTATACAGTGTTAAACGGAAAGTACCAACATAAAAATCACCCTGTATACCCAGAGTAGATTGGGACCTCTCGGGCTTTTTTGGGACCATTTTACGCCCCCTATGAGGTCTGGAAGAAAGTAAAAGGAGTTTTCGCGTCAAGGAGTTTATCGTTCCCGTTATTTTTATTCAGGTTACGGCAATATTTTTTGTTTTACATTGAAAAATACGCATATTTGCAAGATTCAATTTCAAATCTTTTGTTTTTGTAGCTAATTTACCAAAATATTGTTTTTTTCCCCTTAATTTTAGAAAGTGTATTTTGATGCCACCGTTTCCTAGAACACTCTGTATACACAGTGATGTTTTGAAATAATTGTGACCCTGCTGGAGCCCTTTAAGTTTTGTCTTGAAAATGTTTTCCTATCTCTTTTGACAAGGGAGAAAATGGACTTCCATACACTAATGCGCCACCCTGTATACACCAATACAATGTATGCTTGATACTTTAGACTTTATGAATGTAGAACAACGTTGTTTAAAACGTGTTTATTCATATACAGGGTTTTTCACTTAAAACTCCGCACGTCAATATCTCGGAAACGAATAGGAATATTTGATTTCTGTAAAAAGTAGTCAATGTATGGGTCAAGTAGTTATTTTTCACAGTTAAAAAAATTCGACGCCTACCAAGAGTAAAGCGTCGCGACGCATCGAAAATATTAATCGATTGCAGGGACTTAAAAATTACGCGCATGCAAAAGTACAAGTTATTTATAAACTTTTTTGTTATTCAGTCGAACTCATTTATTCTACTCAATTTTGAGATATACAGTGTGTCCAAGATAAGGGGATCTTGAAAACCGTGAGAGATACAAGGTCGGTTGAATGGAGGCAAAGTTGCGTATTTTGATGCTTAACAAAATGCCGTTTTAAAAGCCAAGAAATTCCGACCAAGTCCGAAATTATACGAAAAAAAACGAAAATTTTCAAAATTATTGAATTGAAGAACCGACGTTTCGTCTATGAGCAGCCATCATCAACTTTGTTTTTTTGAATACGGTCCTGGATTTTTAATTGCGGATTTCAAGAGCCTCTAATGTACCTAAACCAAATAGGTATCGCACTAATTAAAAAAGAGGTGGTTGTTTTTAATCCTATTGAAAATGTATTTTTTGTTTCTCTCTAACACATGAGTTCTTATGGAAAGTCCATCAACATAATTTTTTTGAATAATTGCGATATATTGTTGGTTTAGGAACTTAAGAGGCCCTCAAAATCCGTCATAAAAAATCCAGGACCGTATTTAAAAAAACAAAGTTGATGATGGCTGCTCATAGACGAAACGTCGGTTCTTCAGTTCAATAATAAAACTTTTGTATGTGAACATTTATGTAGTGATTAACGATGTCCAGTTCACCATAATATTACTTGATTTATGTACAGGGTGTCTATTTAAGAATTAGAGAAAATGCTGGAAATTTATCAGAAGTTCTCATGATAGCCACAAGATGGCGTAACGGTGCTATCAAATTACAAAATTGCTGTTTTTTTTCGTGATTTTTAAATGGAAACAAATATAAATGAGTACCGCTATGGATTCATTGAGAAATTTCCTTCAACATTTTTTTTTTTATTTTTTTTCTAGCATGTCAAATAAGATGGATATCAGCTGTCAAACCTTACAACGCAAGAATGCTCATAACTTTGAAAGAACTCGACCGATTGACGCGATCTTGGTCTTATTTTGAAGAGGAGATTATACGCTTTCACAATTTTGAGATTTCAAATGATTCCGATCAAAACAGACGATTGTATTCAGTATAATATGCGGACGACGGACATTTTTTGAATTCAGTTAAAATCTTCAAATGCAAAGGTATACTGAAAATTGTTCGTGTGAATTCTTGACAAAGTTACGCACATCTTTCATGTATTACACTTGTTTCTAGATTTCGAAATAAAAAAGCTACCTGTAAGCTTTTCTGTGATTTAATATGAAATAGTGATACTGTTCAAGATGCCCTCGTAAAAAAGATATTAACAAATTCTTGCGTTACCTAGTAACCACCCAGTCACTGTTTTATTTCAAACAAATTATATCTTAAATAGTAGGACCTTTTGCATTGAATAATCACAAAAAATCATTTAGCTTATTGTTTTCGAAAGCTAGAAAAAAGTGTAATGCATGAAAGATGTGCAAAATTTAGCCGACATTCCAGGCGGACTATTCTCACCATGCCTTTGTATTTAAAAAATTCGAGTAGATTTGAAACATGTTCGTCGTCCACATATTATATTGAATAAAATCGTCTCTTCTGATCAGAATCATTTGAAATCTCAAAATTGTGGAAGAGGAGAACCTCCTCTTCAAAATGAGACGAAGATCGCGTGAACATTCTTGCGTTGTAAGGTTTGACAGCTGATACCTGTCTTATTTGACATGCTAGAAAAAAATCAAAATATCCAATTTGTGGAAAATTTCACAAGGAATCCATAGTGGTACCCTTTTATATTGGTTTCTATTGAAGAATCACGAAAAAACAGCAATTTTGTGTTTTGATAGCACCGTTACGCCATCTTGCGGCTATCTTGGGCACTTCTGATACATTTCCAGCATTTTCTCTTTACCATATTACTCCGTAATTTTTTTTCCGGAAGTCTCTGGGATGCCTAGTTTCTGATATCTGGCACCTTGCCATTCTTAAATAGACACCCTATACAGCTTTGCTTAATAAAGATTATTATTATTATTATTTGAATTTGAAATGTATGCATCTACCTTTATTATTAATTTAATGAAGACAAAGTTCAAGAGGCATCATCTACAGACGTTCACAATCTTCTTGAAGGATTTATGCAGCAGAGCACAATCAACACCGAATAAATAAAAACGGAAATAAAACTAATGAGAACAGAAATTACCGAACAGATCGATTTCCTACAAAAGGAAAACACTGAGTTCAGAGAAGAAAACCAAGCACTTAAAAATCGACTCCTAGAAACGGAAAGGAGGGCAAAAAAGTACAACCTAGTATTCCACGGGATTCCAGAAAAGGAGGAAGATGCACACGAAGACTATAGATGATTTTAGACTAATTAAACAACAATCTAGAAATAAATTGTCGCTTTGAGGACATCAGAGATGTTTTCAGAGTGGGAAAATCTATAGAGGGCAAACTCAGACAACTAGTAATTCAATGTTTAACCTACCCATTGAAAGCTACGATTCTAGAAAAATGAAGAGCGCTTAAAGGAACTGGAATTTTTGTGGCAAAAGATTACATTTCAGATGACTACCAGGACCAAAAAATACTGAAAAAACACTTGAGTATATCCCGACAAAACAGCAAGAAGTCCTACATAATGAGTAACTGTCTTTTAGTAGAAGGGGTGAAATTTACAGTTCACAAATTGGAGAACAATCAGACCGAAGAAGACGAAAAAGAAGAAAGTACCAAGACTGCCATCGATCCTGCCAAACATCCAGACATACCCGATGAAAACAAGGAAGCTGAGATAACGGTGAATGAAAAGCGCAAATTCAACGAAACCCCAGAAGCTCCGATTAAAAGATCTAGCCGATTAAAGAAGGTATAATTTGATATTAACTTGTATTTTTTTTATTTGCCATAATATTATTGGAATACCTATGTATGTAATGTATGTTGATTGGTGCATGTACAATAGTAAGATAAGCGTCTCCATAGTCAAATATTTGTTTTGTAATAATTGCATTGTTGTTATTTTTGGTTAATTTTGGATATCACTTTCTAATTATGGATAGATACTTGAAAGACTTCAAGGTACCAGATAAGAAGTCTCACGATAAAAAATAGTAGAGGACTAGTTTCTGCTTTGAATCATACTGATGAATATTTCAGTGTATTTCATGGTAATATAAGGAGTGTCAACAAGAATTTTGATGAATTTTCTTGTCATTTTGCAAGACTTTCCTATTCCCTATTCAATATTCCCGGATATTCCCTGTTTTACAACCATGGCGATTTCAATAAAAATGATGGAGTTTTGGTTTATGTGAAGAATAATGAATGAAATGAATAATGAAAATACAAATTACTGCTTTATACAGGCCGCATAATGTTGATGTATCCACCTTTAATGTCGACCTTGCCAAATACTTAGAAAACAAAGGACATGAGGACTTCACTCATTTTATTGTCGGAGACATGAATATTCACATAAAAAAGGAAAATCAGCACAAACAGGACTATCTGAATCACTTGAGTAGTAATGGTTGTATGGCACTTATTGAAAAAAGCACTAGAATTCAAAATGATGGTAGAAGCTGTATTGATCATTTATTCCTAAAGAATCCAAAAGATAGTAATCTAGAAGAATGTAGATCATTTCGGTATCAAACGGACGTAACTGATCATTTTCCGATAATGGCCTTTCTCCAGACACGAAGGAGAGCATTAAACCACAGAATAGGCGACTTAAGCACCATACTATTGATTATGGAGAGAAAGAAATGAGGAAAATTGATCACGGAACATTCAAGTACCATTTGGATCACGAAGACTGGGGAAAAATGTATTGCATAAATAACGTCCACGAATCCGCTGAATGTTTCCTATCAATTTTAAATTACTACATCGAAATATCATCAAAAATACACAAGTCAAAGAGAAAAATATTCAAAAAAGAACCATGGATTACTAGAGGCCTATTAAAGTGTGTCCAAACTAAACAAAAACTATACAAAAAATATCGTTCATTTCCTATGAATACAGAATATGAACGAAAATACAAAACTTACAAAAATAAACTGAAAAAAATTATAGGGGAAGCAAAAATCAAATTCTTTAGGGATAAACTGGGAAACGGAAAGACTGACTCAAGAGCGATTTGGGCTGTATACATCGCGTAAAAAACGATGCGATGATAAAATTGACAGAATTGAAGTGAATGATGATCAATTAAGCACTGATAAAAAGGAAATTTCAAACTACTTCAACAAATACTTTTCAGAGGTGGGAGAAAAACTCTCCAATTCTATCATAAAACCAACAGTGTCAGTGATAGGTAACAGAAATATAAACAGCCATTCATTATCCATGAATCCCACAGAGGAATATGAAGTGGGTAAAGCAATTGATGAACTGGAACTAAAAAAACGAACAGGGTATGATCAAATAACAGCGGAAACCCTAAAAGAAATTAAAACATATTATATAATAAAACCATTAACCTTCTTGACAAATAAAATTTTTCAAACAGGTGTTTTTCCTCATTCCTTAAAGAGAGGTATTGTGAAACCTCTCTTTAAGAAAGGAGACTCTACGAATATGACCAATTATAGACCGATTACATTAATTTCCAACGTAGCAAAAATTATTGGAAAAATTATCAAGTCTAGAATGACAGCATTCACAAAGAAATACAATCTAATTTCCGAAAGGCAATTTGGATTTAGAGAAAAAACATCTACTGATGATGCCATATATCACCTAACTACTAAGATCTACAGGAAAATGGACAAAAACAAAAAAATCATTTGTGTTTTTTTGGATTTGGCGAAGGCCTTTGATACCGTAGATCACGATATCTTAAAAAGTCGACTAGAAGATCTAAGGGTCAGAGGCATAGCGTTGGATGTTTTCAAGTTGTATTTAACAAATAGATGTCAATCTGTGGATATTGACGGTAATCTAAGTAGACCAAAAATAATTAAATATGGCATTCCTCAAGGTACTGTTTTTGGCCCTGAAATATTTCTAATTTACATGAATGGTATTTTGGAGATGGAGGAGGATGGAGGTGGAATCTCTTCTTTTGCAGATGACACAGTGGCACTCCTTGAAAGGTCATCTTGGGAAAATGTCAGAAGGATAGCAGAAAGAAAGTTGGTACTAATAAAAAGTTGGTTTGATGAAATGTCCCTTACTATAAATTTTTACAAAACAAAGTATATAGCATTCAGCTGTGACAAGAGGATCATACCAAGTTACAATACTTTAACCTTACCCCATTCTCGGAATAACATCATTTATGTGGATAAAGTAAACTCAATAAGATATTTAGGTGTTGAAATGGATAGACATTTGAAATGGAATTGTCACGTATAACAAAATCAAATCACGAAACCAAGCTTTTATATTTATGATGATTCTGGATTCCGATAAGATACAATCAATAGTTAAATCAAACTAAACAACCTCCTCCACTCACCTTAGCAACGAGAAACGGCAACATTGTTGTGAGAACGGGAGCTACATCCAGCCGCTAGTCTGCGGTTTGGGAAAGTTCGTTTGACAACATTGCCTATTACTGGTCAATCACAGATTCAGGCGGATGACGTCATCGGCCTCACGTTAAAGGTAAATTTTAGTGCCTCTCCAGCTGCGTGAAAAATCGAAAAAAAAAAATTTTGGCTGCTCTTTCTGATAAGCAAATGAAAAAAATATCATGAAAATGGCCTTTTACCTACTCGTAAGAAGTACATAGGTAATTCGTTCTGTATTTTTTCAAACTAGATAAGTTGATTCAATCTCATTCATTCAAGTTGATGGTTCAATAGTTAAAATATGCCTTCAACAGGGAAAGGTTCTATTCTAATTTCTGAATTAAAGGAATCTATCATCTATGCTCTATGCCATTAAAATAAGATTTTTACTTTCATTCAATATCTACGGAAGCAAAAATGCGACTCCCTACTGTAGCAACGTGGCTCACGATTGGTATTCACGAATAAAGAACTCGGTATAGAACTGCACTTGAATAACCATTGAAATAAATCATCTCCAACCTAGGTGGCAACGGAACACCACGGGGCACGTGGAATCTCGCTCATCTTATCTGACACGACAATCTTCTTTACGCAGTATTACTGGTCAGCGTTTCCTCGGAGCCTCGTAGAATTGATGATATAGAAAAGAAAGTTACAAGTATGATGAGGTTCAGAATTAATTTAATCCACATACTAGACTAATTTAGCTATAATGATGGGAAGTAGACTTCTATTCAATAATGATAAATATTGTACAGTCCGTTTCACGAGGGTTCATACTCACGTCATAGATGACGTCATTACTTGAAAAAAAACGTATGTCGTAGCTAATTCATATAGTTTCAAGAGCGTTCAAATTTTGTATTGAAGCCGAACAAGTATGTTCCAAAACGCTCTCCAGAACACGTTCAGATTTGTTTTCCATCTAGATTTTGGATTCAGGCTGGTCATCCATTGGAAGCGTAGTCGCGTGTATATCCGCCATCCGGATGCAAGCGATCGTTAGACTAGGCAGCTTACAGCGTGCACTGCTTGTGACTCTACCATTAGACTCAACGCTATTCCAGTTCGCTTCTGTTTGTGCATTAAGAAAATCATGTAGAATGAAATTCCAAGATATGTAGTTTTTGAAAAATCCTCACATGGAGGGATTGCAAGCTCGAGAGAGTGAAAAAATACATCCATCCATACATTCGTCCAGTAGAAATATCATTATAGAAAAAAAAAATTGCTGAGGAGCTGATCTTTTTGGGGGATACATTCGCCACAATTGTGTGTTTTTGCAAAGGGTTTTTTTCTATTTATAATAGTTCACAAAACGGACTTCTCTTAGTATACTGATAAGCAATCGTTGCTATATAGACACGTTTGAATAAAAAACTAAAAAAGCACCATTATCGCAAAAACCCACAATAGTCGAGTTTTATTCTTATCAGTAGACGTCCCCCCATCACTGGATAAACATCAACCCACGAGAAATCAGCTAGTCAGCATTTTTTTTTATGAATTATTAGGTAAACGGAATTTAATAAATCAGTTTGGTGGACAAAAGTAGATTAACAGCCTAAAACTTGATAACACTTTGATCCTGCACCAGTTATCAAAGATGTAATGGTGCATTAAAGAACTTGAATCCATTTGTCAGTTCACTAAACCAGCGATTCTTTTCGATTTTCATAGGGTACAGAAATTTTCCCTTTCGGATGGTGCTAACCAATTTTTCCAGAACTTACACATTTTTTTTGTAACGTGAACAAAGAGACCTAAACAATATTTTGAATAAAATCGCCATGACCGATCAAATGACAGATTGTTTGAACCATTTTAATGCACCAATAATTTTTTGATAACTGAAGCAGGATGACTTTGTAAAGCTTATTAGCTTAATAAACGATCATCATATTATATTATATTATAATATCAAAGTTCTATCAAATTTTAGGCATGTGCTGTTTATCCGACCGTGGGTGTATATTTTGATTCTACAGAGTGTATGTATTTTTCCAAGTTTTATGATAGTGTCAAAAAGAACAAAGCATCAGACTATTGTGTGCTTTGAAAATGCGGAGTAAAGGATTTTCCTTGTAATTTGCAAACCGCCCTAATAGCCGTTATTTTAAGTTATAAAAAAATGATAAATTATCAATAGTTTTTTTATACCTAACTCATGAAATAACGGCCATTTGAGGGGGAGTGAAAAATGGCAACAATTTTCAGATAAGTTATCAACTGCAAGACATCACTTCCTGCCCAATCATAAGGTGATAAATAAGTCACATTCCTTACTATAGGAGAAGAAAATAATAAACGTAATTTTATTACAAACAAGTACCAGCGGAACATAGATGAGGAGACTGAAATCATGAACACGAACTGAATATAAACTAAAATAATGTCAAATTCTGCCTGCCCAAAATATTCATTCAATAACAATACTAGCCCTTTTTTCTTTTCTCAACAACGCATGACTGCTCCAATAATCCATCTATCTTTCTGATCTCTGGACTGCAATTGACGTGGATGCCTTGAAGTCCTCATCAATTCTGATTCCATGAGATCTGATCTTTTAAGAAATGTAATTTCAATTCAAAGGGCATCAGATACTCTCTACAAAAGTTCAGGAGATGGAATAGGAAATGAATAGGTACAAAGAACTAGTTTTATGAAATAACTCACCTCCAAAACTGCCTCAAGTGGTAAAAAAGGTTTTTCAGCATCTCCATCCTTTGTAAAGTAGACCACAAGCTTTTTTATCGTATTTTGTTCACATTCTGAATACCGACAAGGTATTTTATACAACAAAACTGTGACATTGGAGAAGTTAACTGACTCGTGTTTTGACAACAACATTGTTTTGATTAATTACTTGATCACATAACCAAATTTTAGGTTATTATTATTCAGAGATGATAGAAATCAGCTGTTGCTCGGCGGCCATTTTGGATTCTAGTAACGACCGATGTTTATTACGTCATTAATTCTGTTTCAGTCTGTTTTTAAACCTCTCCATGAGTTAGAAAAGGAGAGACAATCAATAACGTGAGTACAAACCCTCGTGAAACGGACTATATGTTTGTATTAGTTTTCGGCTTCACTTAAGTTTCAATTATGTTATCTACATCAACAATACCTAAATTAAAAAACTATAAAAATCACGAATTCGGATTCTCCAAGAAATCAGAATACTCCAGAGTAATATATTATAAAATGTCAGGCATTACCTCTTCCTGATTTGCACCGCAACCAGTGGCTCATTGTGCTGCCGTAACCTCGCCGGTCTAGTCCAGTTTTGTCCCTTCGGTCAGGTCCAATAACTTACCAGTAAGTTTTTCCTGAAAGAATGGTCCCTCGCCATATGCTGTAGTGAAAATATCGTACCTTCTGCGAGCTAGAGCTTCACATCTTAAGATATGATGTGTTAGGCAGTTTCGTCCTCTTCACCACATACCCTGCAGCTTGTGGGCCATCGTAGGTACCCACTCTACCCAATTTACTCTTAGGTGGCAGTGCCCCGTCAGAAGCCTCACCACGAGTATTTTCTCAGTACGCGTTAGCCACAGTATTTCGTCAGCTAGTTGTTTTGATGGGTTACTGATTGAACCTGACATGTTGTTCACACGACCATCCCTGTACTGTCGCTTTAACCGTCTTTGGAGACATTCCGGTTAAGGGTTCAGCTCTTCATAATGGTTTAGCTGTGCCATCCCTCGCCAGCTCATCAGCTTTGATATTTAGATGTTCCCTTCAATCCACACGAATGTCCGGGAAACCCGATTAGCGTCACTCTGAAAAGCGACAGGAGTCCAGACTTTCAATGCAGCCTGACTTTCCGAGAAAATGTAGATGTTCTGGTTATCGCAGTCCAGCCTAGCAATCTCTTGTGCACATGTTCGTTCACTTTTCTTTTCGGTGAATGCTTGAACTAGATATGACAGGGTCGGATAATACACTTGCATTCTGGTGATACTTGATAAGAAAAAGAGAAAAAATAACATCCGCAGATGTGCGCATATCGAGATAGTCCCTGATATAGCGTACAAGAAAAATGTTTATTACCAGCAAGCTGTTAGTTCGTGTATATATGAAAATTGAGAGTTTTAGGGTGTTAAACTGACGCATGACTACACCTAGTTGAGTATTCCTGGAAGTATCAGCTTTCCCGGCCAACCTTGAATCATGTCATCGAAATATTTGTTGATGTGCCGAAGAAAAACCTTCCACGGACAAAGTTTTTTGACGTAGAGAGGTTGTTTCACTCGTAGCGGATGAGTTATACTCGAACTTACATCTTGATGGTAATCAACTCTTTTTTTGAAAGTGTATCAAGGACTGGGAGTGATAATACTGGAAACACAAAAATATTTATGTTACTTTAAAATGAAAGAACATGTACTTTTTCATTCTATTGAAGTCTGCAGTTACGAAATATCATTTGAAATTGAAATAAGAAATAAATTAGATCGCCATTTGCAAATATCAGAAAAAAAATACTACGAAGCAATCACGATGAGATCAAAAGTTTTGAGAAACACAGCGATCTATTTGAAAAATTTGAAAAAAAAAGCCACAAAAAAAAGTAACGAGTCTTAATAAGATTGAACGACTTGGCTGGTTTTGTGAGCCAATATGCGAGCGCATTTCAATAAATGTCGAAGGACGTTTGTTGAGGTAAATACCTTGCTGTCTACGTGTTAATCTGTATATACGCGACGTTTTTGAAAACGTCACAGGCACCATATAGGTGGCAGTGCCCCGTCAGAAGCCTCACCACGAGTATTTTCTCAGTTCGCGTTAGCCACAGTATTTCGTCAGCTAGTTGTTTTGATGGGTTACTGATTGAACCTGAGATGTTGTTCACACAACCATCCCTGTACTGTCGCTTTAACCGTCTTTGGAGACATTCCGGTTAAGGTTTCAGCTCTTCATAATGGTTTAGCTGTGCCATCCCTCGCCAGCTCATCAGCTTTGATATTTAGATGTTCCCTTCTATCCACACGAATGTTCGGGAAACCCGATTAGCGTCACTCTGAAAAGCGACAGGAGTCCAGACTTTCAATGCAGCCTGACTTTCCGAGAAAATGTAGATGTTCTGGTTATCGCAGTCCAGCCTAGCAATCTCTTGTGCACATGTTCGTTCACTTTTCTTTTCGGTAAATGCTTGAACTAGATATGACAGGGTCGGATAATACACTTGCATTCTGGTGATACTTGATAAGAAAAAGAGAAAAAATAACATCCGCAGATGTGCGCATATCGAGATAGTCCTTGATATAGCGTACAAGAAAAATGTTTATTACCATCAAGCTGTAAGTTCGTGTATATATGAAAATTGAGAGTTTTAGGGTGTTATACTGACGCATGACTACACCTAGTTGAGTATTCCTGGAAGTATCAGCTTTCCCGGCCAACCTTGAATCATGACATCGAAATATTTGTTGATGTGTCGAAGAAAAACCTTCCACGGACAAAGTTTTTTGACGTAGAGAGGTTGTTTTACTCGTAGCGGATGAGTTATACTCGAACTCACATCTTGATGGTAATCAACTCTTTTTTTGAAAGTGTATCAAGGACTGGGAGTGATAATACTGGAAACACAAAAATATTTATGTTACTTTAAAATGAAAGAACATGTACTTTTTCATTCTATTGAAGTCTGCAGTTACGAAATATTATTTGAAATTGAAATAAGAAATAAATTAGATCGCCATTTGCAAATATCAGAAAAAAAATACTACGAAGCAATCACGATGAGATCAAAAGTTTCAAGAAACACAGCGATCTATTTGAAAAAAAAAAAGTAACGAGTCTTAATAAGATTGAACGACTTGGCTGGTTTTGTGAGCCAATATGCGAGCGCATTTCAATAAATGTCGAAGGACGTTTGTTGAGGTAAATACCTTGCTGTCTACGTGTTAATCTGTATAAACGCGACGTTTTTAAAAACGTCACAGGCACCATATGATTGGTCATGGCCGAATTTGGTATCCAAACAAACTTTTGTGACATTTGGTTCTGTCTTGTGTGAGTTTGAAATCAGTGTTTGTGTTTAATTTGGACTTCTTTGGTCTTTATTTTTGGGTGTACTACATGTATCGTGTGTCCCGGTAGTGCGTATTTGATTGGCCGAGTAGGAAGTCAGCTTTTGAGGTAATTAAAAATAGTTTGTTTGGATATTTCCGTCTGACACCTGACGTCATGACGTCACAGAAACCTAGCGTATTGAGTTTTGGAAATTAAGATGTCGTAAATACTTGGGGCAAATAATTCACTTTGGGCCACCATGAAACTTTAAGTGTATCTAGTACGTATTTCAACATCTCTACCTTTAGAGTACTGAACAGCTTCAAATTGGGTACCTGGGTACGAACCCAGTATGTCGTCTACTCGTTTTGGCATGACAGGATGAAAGCATCTTTATCAAAGTAGCAGCTATTGAATTCCAGCCCATTCCTTTCGGGCTCGGGTTTCATGCAGTCCAACAGTGCGATTTGGTTATTCCACGACTGTTCCCCAGTGAATGTCACATGAAATGATCGTGAGCTCGATGGCTTTGAGGGCGTCATTGAAGCTCATCCCTTCAACGTTATTCCCTTTTGGAATCTTGGTAAATAATGTTGAAGGTGACATCAGGTGTGACACCATCAGACCTCACTCGCTTGCTGCTAGCAGGGTTGATGAGGGCTTGCCCATAGGAAAGAGGGCCCCCTCGTCGGGATAAGTCGTCCACCTTGCCAGATTTTTGCCCTTTGGCAGCTTGCATAGCAAATAGTCTTTTCAAGCTAAGCTTGCGGATATTGATCGAGCTCGGGCTCAGGTTCTTGGTCCTCCAATGACTCTGTGGTCTTCAGTGTGTCTAACACTCTCACGGCTGAAGATGCAGTTCTACATATGGGCTAAATGGTTAGATACAACAAATGTCTTGATCTTCGAGTAATATCGAGTATTCCATACAAGTTTGAAAATATCACCATTATCAGCCATGGGTACTACAAATTTGGCTTTGCGGTATACAATAGGAGTCTGGACGCTCCCAACAAACGGTCCTTAACAAACGGTCCTTTTGCTTATAGTGTCACGACGGCTTTCGTTTTTCATGTCTGACACTAATTATTGACATTTTTTATATAAAAACTATTATTTTTCATTTTGTAGATTAAATTTCTTGACGCTAACCTCATATAAATACATGCAGGGTGTACAAGAAAAACGTCAGGAAACTTGGAGGGGTGATTGTATCTAATAAAAAAATGATGGAAAGTCATAATATAACAAAAATTCGAGATCTCAATATTTTCGAGTTACATAAAATAAATAAATAAATAACTCTTTATTAAGCAAAGCTTTACAAAATACTCTACATTACGTACATAATAATAAATATGAATATAATTCTTAAAAAAAAAAGATAAATAGGCTTAAATTAATATTACATCGAAAGAATATAGATTCTTTGATTATGTTTGAAAGACTCAAGCTCATGACTATTTTTTACGTAAAGTGGAAGATCATTGAATTAAGTAAGACCTCTATAAAACAAGCTAACTTGAGTTCTTGTCAAGCGGTTAGTTTGTACGTAAAAATCATCAACATTTCTAGTGTTGTATCCATGAACATCACTCACGTATAACAATTAATTGGACAAATAATCAGGTGCCAAACAATGTATCATTTTGAAAATCATAATATAGAGGTTCTCAACATCAAATTAACAGGGGTATACAAGTGCAAAATAGATCTTAGGGCACGATTATGAATTTTCTGTAATTGATACACTCTTTCCTGTTACAGATTAAAAAGAATTGTTAAGCAATAATACCGAAAATGTGGGAGTATTATGGATCTATATAGCACTGTTTTTATAAATGATGAAAGATTTTTGCCAATTCTTTGTAGAAAATAGACTTTTCTAGACATTTTTGATGAAATGTAGTCCCCTTGCCTGTTAAAATTCAGATTTTCATCAAACATCACTCCTAAATATTTGATAACTCTCACTCTCTCTGAATGGTTGCCGTTTAACATGATGGAAACTCAGTGGCGTACCGCTTTTTTTAATAAAATTACCCATTTTGACAAATGACACATCACACCTCCTTCACACCACAAAAATACGGTGTAATCAAAGATCACCCTGGGATTCATCTATGTCAATTCTTGAACGAAAAGCAGTGTGCGTCTAGGGTGCGCTTGATTATTCTGAACGGTTAGTGTGTGACACTTGGATCACACTCCCACCGGGTGTGACGTTTCTGAACTCGCCCCAGATTCAGAACTTTCAGGTTATACTTTTGACAATCACGGGCTCCAGATCGATATGGATAAAGATACTGATAATTCCGATACATCGGAAATTGACTGGGTGGGTTTTGGTGATTGTGACTGTGACGATATTGACAATATTGAAGGTGAAGTTCGTGAAGTTCGCGAAGATGTGCAGGAGTGTATTGTTGTGCAAAAGAAAGAAGATGAAGCTGATGGGCCGTCAAAACTAAAAAGAGAAGCAAACTTCAATCCATCATGGAAAGATAAGTACAGTTGGTTATCCGAGTGCGCGGTGATAAAAATAGAGCGAAATGTGATATTTGTGTCTGTGAAATTTCAGTCAGCCACGGTGGCGAAAATCATATTAAAAACAACTGAAAAGTGCAACGTTCATTTGATTATACTGATAAAAAAAGCTCAAATTACAGAATATAAAAATCACCCCATATTCAGCAGATTCAGCTCTGACATGAAAATTTCATTAATTGAAACACCATTATAATTGTTTTATAAAATTGTGAATGCGACAGGCTCGGAAAATTTTCGCCTGCGCCGCTATCTTCTACACTCTACATGTCCCGATTTTTGAAACCCTCCCCAGAGAATATTTCTTGGTGCGCCACTGGTACAATTTGGCCTCTCTGAAAAGTTCACATTTCTCAGTAACCGCCACTGTGGTCAAGCACGACCTCGTTTACTATATTCCATGCTTTTCAGAAACAACGACTTCTAATAAACTCCTCATCAACTAGTTATCAAATATATTATGTTTACATCGATAGACAGTGGATCAATAAATATGTTTTGAACCTTCAGAGGTGTTCGATGTCTCTCTCCATCAATATCTTTCACAGTTCGAGCAGAATGAACTGGGAAAGTTATTCAAATAGAGAACGTAGTAAATATCCCTAATTCAACTGACATAATTGAATTTAGAATATAGACCTTTTCCCAGTGAGTTTTGATTTGATTGACAGGAAACTGTTTATGGAGGTAGGTATAGGTCGAGTTATAGAGAGTGCTGTAAAATTAATGGGCCATGGAATAACTGCATACAGGGTGCAACAGATTCGAGTGCATGTATGGGGATCTCAGATATTAAAAGAGATACAGGGTCGATTAAATAGATGCAAAGTTGCGCAATTTTATGCTCAACAAAATGTAATTTTGACATTTGAGAAATTCCCACTTCATCCGAAGATAATCGAAGAAAACCGTAATTTCGCAAAAATGTTATTATTATTTCCTGAGTTGATTTGTGAAGATATTTTAAAATGGATGCACTTTCTCATTGCCACTTTTTCTCCTCTACAATATGGCGGTATCAAATTAAAAATCTGACGTTTCATCATTGGGCGGCCATCATCAAGTTAATTTTTTCAAATACGAACCTGGATTTTTTATTTTCTTTTTAGTTATCTTTTGACGTCCTTAATGCATTGAGGTATCGCAACATCCTCATCCAAAAAATAATACCAGAGAAAATTGGTTGGGCAACCCTTTTGTCTCCCTAACACATAGTTTGGTCCATGAATCCATCTTAATTCGATACGTTATTCTTATGAGAAAACCTGCACAACTAAAAAAAAACTATTTGACTGAACCAAAATTACATCCAATAACAATGAATTTAATTAAATTAAATTAAACCCACAAATGACATGAAAAATTAAAAAATTACTTTTGATAAAATGAATAAATTTTTGCAAAAGTGTTCAAAAATATAGCCATTTTAACAAAATGTTGGAAATAACAATAATAGGTGAATAATAATTGAAAATGTTGAGGTTACTAAGGCAACCCATCACTCTACACCCTCATCTAATCATCTCGGACGTCAAAAAGACGCCCCAAAGACGTCAAAAAATAACTAAAAAGGAAATAAAAAATCCAGGTCCGTATTTAAAAAAATATAGTTGATGATGGCAGGTCGAAGACGAAAGTCAGATTTTAAATTTGATACCACCATCTTGTAGAGGAGAAAAAGTGGCAATGATAAAGTGTAATTTATTTCAAAATGTCTTTTCAAACAAACGCAGGAAAAAATAAAAACGTTTTTGCTAAATTTCGTTTTTTTTTCGTATATCTTTGGAAGTAGTCGGAATTTTTTGAACATAAAAATGCGCAACTTTGCATCCTTTTAACCGACCTTTTATCTCTTATAATAACTGAGATCCCCATGCATGCACTCGAATCTGTGGCACCCTGTATATTTTGGGACAAAATATTACGTTTGAGCTTCACAACTACCGGTCAGATCTTAATACCTGCTGAGATACAGGGCGTTGAAGTTGAATTTTGATTTATTTGAATTACTTTCGAAATAATCAAGTTATATTGATGAAATTGGGGGTTGTTTGACATGCAAAATTTAAATTTTCGTACGGAATTGCCCTCACTTGTAGGGGGCGCCACTTCCACACCTTTTCACTCATTCAAATAGTCATAACTTTTTTGTACGCACTAGTACCTACATTTATTAAAAAGTGAAAAATTGATTTTCCAGTCATATCTACGTAAAAAAGGTGTACTTTGTGAAAGTTGATAGGAGTAACCCTCGGAGTAACCTTTCTCAGCATATTTGCACTTAGAGTAGTAATCCATGCAATGTCGTTTCGAATCAAAAATGTTGAAAATAAACATAGTAGGGGCCATCCAAAACTCCGTTGTCACGGTAATTTTGAAAAGTATCTTGATGTTCAATGTTCCTTATAAAAAAAATCTAGAAAAACATCAAAAAATAAAAAAATGAACTTTTTATTTAAAAAAAATATATATTTTTTTATCAAGAAACATTAGGCATTCAGCTAATGTCATAATTACCATGATGACGCCGTATTCAAAGCTCCCTATGTTTATGTTCAAAATGTTCCATTCAGAACCACATTGCATGGATTATTTCAATTTCAAATATCTTGAAAAAGGTTACTCCTAGGCACTTCTACAAAGTATACCTTTTTCATGTAGAAATGAAAAAACTAGTTTTTTAATGTGTGTGAGTGGCGCCCCCTACAAGTGAGAGCAATTCCGTGCACAGATTTGCATTTTGCATGTCAAAAAAACTCGATATATCAAATGTTATTCAAATAAATCAAAAATCAAAATTCAACTTCAAGGCCTGGTTCTCAGTAGGTATTGAGATTTGACCGGTAGTTGATGAGATCAAACGTAATATCTTGTCCTAAAAAATATGCACTTGTTCCATGGCCCATTAATTATGCAACAACTTGTATACAGGGTGAGTATGAAAATCGTGCGAGTTTTGAAAGTTGATGAAAATTTCGATTTTTTGTCTGTAAATTCGAAACGCCTCGAGCGATTTTGTTCAAACTTTCAGGGAGTATATTTGAGAAATTCGCTTGAGCTCAACTTTTCCAGGACATGACCTTGAGCAACTCATATTTCTTTCATCGAAGAAAAAAGTAGCACGTCATTGAGTTTTCACAAAGTGAACAATGTTTTGATTTTCCGTTTAATTCTGAACAGAAAAGGTTACTTGTGATTTCCTTCTGCGATGCGTCGTTTTCGAGATAAAAAACAAAAATCAATGTAATGCAGAAAAACTCACTTACTCACTTAGTTCAAGCTCTAAGAAAAATAGAAAATCAAATGATTACATTACAACTACTCAACGTGTTGCGCTTTGTTGCTTGAAAATGAGCAAAACTCTGAAAATGTTATTAAAATCGCTTGAGTCGCATAGGTAATTCAATTTGTATACACTTGTTAATCTTCAGATGATCCTTTGAAATCATTTGTGAGGTTCTGAGAAATTATTATCTATCGCTACTCATTCTACGTGGATTTCGATAGAGACTTGAAATAAGCTTTCTCTTTCAAGAATCTATGAATTGAAAACTCGGTGCAATAATGTGCATTCGACTTTAAAGGAGAAGTTCAAATGTACATCAGAATATAGTCGCGATTTCTTTCAACTGTTATAAATGCCGTCACCGTGAAATATGAGATGGTGGGTCAAAATTCAAATGAATAGTATTTGTGTTAATGTAGGACATGCACAATGCTCTCATCATTTTATTGCTCTGAGCCATTCGAAAATAGCTTTTAAGGAAGCAATAATCTCACTTACCTATTCTGAACGTGACAGTATCATAAGACCATTTTGTTTAAATGTTACATACATAGTCTTTTGTTTGGTCGAAACGGTAGAAATAGTCATTGATAATTAATTTACAGTTACATGTATGTACAATATATTCTATGCATCCATAATTTGCCATGTACACAAACATTCTCAATGGTTGCGACACTAATCAAATTTACCAATAAAAACTACAAACCTCATAAAAAAAAGATGTGGAGGGCATGAGACATTCTGATTTTGAACAATATGAGATCCACAGAGCCAATCAGATAGTCCCTCGCCGCATTCTTTCTACCCAAGTTCATTTGCTTGTCGTACTCTGTACCTACCTATAAAAGTCATGATATGAATGTGACTCACTTTTGGTCGGTCTTTTCTACATGAATCTTGTAGAGCTATGGAAGAAAACTCGAGAGAATATTTGGAGAAGTGAGAAGAATCTTTTAGAGCTATGGATCTTTGGAAAGTCCTTTAGAACTATGGAGAAGAAAATCAAGAAATAGCTGGCAGACAGCTGTAACTACTTGAAGGATCATGTAGCAGAAGAAATCGGGTGGTAGCTTGGAGATACACTTAAGACTCTGGAAGACGAAGTCAAGAAAGTGGAAAGGCAAGCTGCAACACTTATCAAACAACCGGAAGTGAGCCAAATTGCGAGTGCTAAAAATGATCTGATACCATCAGAGTCGACATTCCAGTTTGATGGCAAGCTGTCCTGGAAAAATTATCAGTTCAAGGCAATCCAAATAATGGATAGACTGCAATCGAAAATGCTTTGGCATTAACTCTGGCTCTTCGTGGAGAGGCAACGGATATGCTGTTCAAGCGTCTAGAGCTACGATATGGACGAATTCACAGAAATTTGAAGCGGTTGTTGCCCGTCTTGCCTGAATGGCTTACCACGCCAGGAAATGTTACAGATAATATATCTGGCAACAGTATGCGGAACCAGATGCGGGAGAAACTAAAGCTACGTAGTTGAGTCAACAACAAAAAATGTAGTTTGAGCCGATCAAACTTGGCCTAATGGAATTTCTGTCGAACATTGTCGGAAAATATCAAAGCCAAGAGCAAATAGCTATTCAGGATGTCACAGAATGTGGTGAAACAAATTTAAGGGCTGATTCTACATCTGTGAATATGATTAAAAATTTATATAAACGACCTATGTCCAAATAATCCGTTTTCATGATCCATTAACATTTATTTTGAAAAAATTTATTGTATATTTATCGAAAATGTATCATCAAAGACCCTATTTACATTCGAAAAATTGTTCTTTAAAGTACTTACACTAGTGGCGTTCCTTCCAGAAAGTCTTTATGTTAAGTCTTTATGTTAAGCGAAAAAAACTGCACGCCCTATTTGATCACGTATGCCATGCCCTGAATAATTTACATTTCCCCCCCTCCTTCCGAGGACCAAATGTCCTTCTTTAACTTTCTTAAAAGGTGACGGACCTATGTCCTCCTAAACCAAGCTAAACCAAGTTTATTGAGGCTTAAAATAATGTATTCTATATCAGCTCCGGCTACCATTACTGCTTCATTCATCATACTTATATATTAGACAATAATAATGATTACCTTTTATGACATTTTTGGTGATGCAGTATAAAAAAAATCACTGCAGAGCAAGTCTTGTTCCAGAGTTGTTCAAAGATGTGTGGAATTTCTTGGATATGGGAACACAATAAAAGTCTTACTGTCTTCGCGACGTTTTGTCTATTTTATAGACTTCATCAGGCTGAAAATTGGAAAAACAATAGGTAGGTAATGAATATGAAAAACATTTTTTATGCTAAAAAGAGTAGCAAATTCAACAATGTACAATTCAATAGAACAGTTGGTGAATCCAAAACCTACAATTCTCAATCAAAAAGAGACAAAAAATTCGAAAAATTTCATGCCCCAGTTCGGGTTTGAACTGTGGTCCCTTCGGTCGGGAACTTTGGATCTCACCACTAGTCTCACTAATCAGATACTTTTAAAATAGTGGATAGAGTCACGATACTACACAATCACGACATGAATTGATAAAGAAGGTCTTTACGTTACAAAAACAGTAAAATATAAATTATAAAGGGTTTGAAACGTAATAAAACTGAGAGAAAAACACGGTGAGACTGAACGTCAAACTAGCAAATGTAAAATACAAAACCAAACACTATGATAACACTCACCGGTCAACAGTTAGTCAAAACATGGAAAGAGTTGTTACACTCATCACAAATAGACGAAACGTCGAAAAGACAGTAAGACCTTTGTCTTTTATTGTGTTCCTATATCCAAGAACTCCCTCACATTTTTAAAAAATTTTACGTCCTGTTCACCGTGGTATCACTGAGGCAGCGCAAAAAATCAAGTAGACGGCAATAAAGGTTGATTGATAGTAGTAAGATTGCCTCGTTATACATTCGGGTGTCGGACGAATCAGACTTCAGATGAAAATCACGTCAGGCAGCTCCGATTCGGTTCCGAAATTCAAATACACATCTAAAAAAAAAGAAAAAATATGGTTCACACCTAAAAATGAGAAGATATTTCACTGTATACCAAAAGCTGTGCAATAACTCAACCTCAAACACGTTCAAAAACGGCCGACACTCGGTAAAAAAAGTTCTATGACACTAAGATGACACACCGATGACAGGAACTTTAATAATGAAGCTCGGTGACGTCACCAATATGGCATGGATTCGGTTCAACGTTTGTGGAATTCCGATTCCCTAGTTATAGCCTAAGAGCCAGGAACATTTTTCAGTGTTGATTTAGTTAAGGCCTAGTTTTTGAGAGAATGTTGTACGAACCCTGATCGAGTGTTTGTCCGAGAGGAATCATTGCCCTGATCGCGGTTCCAGGGGGGTGGCGGAACGCCCCCAACATGTAAAAAAATTTGCATCTTTACATAATTTAGTTGAAAATGAATTTTTCACCAATTGTTGTTTGGTAGTCCACAATAATCCAGAAAAATTGGCGAATCGTTTGGCCGGTTCCTTAAGGGTGGCGAATCACCTCAAATATGTTGCGGAAACATTGAACTTTTCATAATATTATTCAGTAAAGGCTGAATTTTTTCGCCAGATTTTTTTTGGTAACCTACAATCATCTAGAAAATTTGACGGATCCATTGGCCAGTTCCTCAAGGGAGGCGGATCACCCCCAACATGTCACATGAAGATTAAGTTGAAGCTGATTTTTTCACCAGTCATTCTTGTGTAACCTTTGGTAACCTTAAATCATCCAGAAAATTTGGCGGATCGATTGGCCAGTTCCTTAAGGGTGGCGGATCACCCAACAATTGTCACGGAAACATTGAACTTCTCATGATATGATTCAGTTATAGCTGATTTTTCCACCAGTTGTTTTTTGGTAACCTACAATCATCCAGAAAATTTGGCGGATCGATTGGCCAGTTCCTTGAGGGTGACGGATCACTCCCAACATGTCACGGAAACATTGAACTTGTCATAATATGACTCAGTAAAAGGCTGAATATTCAAGTATGTTATTGTAGCAACTATTCCGAGTGTATATGTCAATTGGCGGACAAAATAGCGGTTATAGGTAGGTACCTGGCGAAACGACTGAATCCACCACCCTTAAAGAACTCGCCAATCGATCCGATAATTTTTCTGGATGATTGTAGGCTACCTAAAAAAGAACAACTGTTGAAAAATTCAGCCTTAACTAAATCATATTATGAAAAGTTCAATATTTCCGTGACATGTTGGGGGGGGGTGATCCGCCACCCTCAAGGAACCGGCCAATCGATCCGCCAATTTTTCTGGATGATTGTGGAATACCAAAGAACAACTGGTAACAAATTCAGCCCTAACTAAATGATAAAAAGATGCATTTTTTTTTACATGTTAGAGTTTCCGTGGCATGTTTGGGGTGATCCGCCACCCTTAAGGAACTGGCCAATCAATCCGTCATTTTTTCTGGATGATGATTATGAGTTTTCAAAGAACAGCAGGTCAAAATTTCAGCCTTTACTAAATCATAAAAAGTTCCACGACGTGTTGAGGGTGATCCGCCACCCTTAAGGAACCGGCCAATCGATCCGCCAATTTTTCTAGATGATTGTGGAATACCAAAGAACAACTGGTAACAAATTCAGCCCTAACTAAATGATAAAAAGATGCAGTTTTTTTTACATGTTGGCCACCCCCTTGGAACCGCGATCAGGGCGAACCCTCTTTGATGACACTCGATCAAGGTCCGTACAACATTCTCTCAAAATATAGGTCGTAACCAAAACATCACTGAAAAATGTCACTGGCTCTCCTACTTTTAGGGCGAAACCTTCACATATCAAATAACCTTGGACGGCAATAACTGCAGTTTTCAGTTCATATTCAACGCCTGACGTAATAAAAATGCAGTATTGCTATGGACAATTTGCATTCATTTTCAAATGACTTGAAATTTGATATACGTATTCTAGTCAATATTTGTCCAAAAGTCCAAAATACCCAAAAATTTGCTAAATAAATAAAAAAGAAAACGCAAATTTCCCTGTATGTTTGGAAACGGGGCGGAGCTAAATTAGAGAGAGAGATAGAGTCATTGCAGTCAATACCCCAGACGGAAATAAATGATGTATTCTGTGACGTAGTGGATGTTGATTGGCGTAGGTACAACTAATCCTTATATTCTTCATACTTCCAAAAAATGTGCAAATCGTCCATTGGTAATATCTCCCCAATCAAATAGTTTTTTTCGTAATCAAATAACATTTCATCTTGATGTCCAAAAATTACCGTTCTCCAGTGCTAATTAGTTATACAACTCATATTTTTGTCGAGTATGTTGTTCAATCGATTATGAGATTCTTCAAAGGGAAGGTGATGGAACCCCGTTAGAGATTTTTGACACTGATTTCGAATCCAGACACATATTATGGAATAAAATGGATTTTTATATTCCGGACACTTCAAACTGTGCAAAAAATTAATATAGTCTAGACGTTGATTTGTGCATGACTGTATTACCACCCTTTCAGGTGAACGTAAAAAGAGAAGTTGCTAATTCCAATTCCGAAAAAATATACATACATGAATAAACATCTGATAAATCGATAAACTATGAAATCAAATCGATCTCGTTAACAAACTGTTCCATTTTCAGAAGCAGCAGCATTACGCGACTCCTCATGTCCAAGGATATGTCAACAAAATGCTTATGGAGATCCAGTGTGCGGCTCTGATGGTGTCATCTACCCTAATATTTGTGAAATGAAGAAAAAGACTTGTGGCAGAGGTATTTGTTTCTAATGTTGCCATTTAGCTATCGCTGAAAAACCAAGTCAAAAGTTCAAGATATCTAATGCAGTATTATGATAAGACATCCAGTCAAATCAAACTGGTTAACGTGGAGCTACTATTATTATTTGTAATGAATCCATCAACCAATGGATTATTAGGCTTTTGAATCTCCCTTATTCATAACCTCCCTCATCCCAATATTGTTCGATTTCAGCACCATTGCCTCTATATCTGGTTCTTGATCTATCCGTCTTGTGAAGTATCTTCCAAACATACACAGCAGTACAGTTAATTCATCGAGAGTATATGCTTGGAAGTGCTTTAGGAATGGATTTATTAATGGGAAATGAACAATTTTGAAAAAAACTAATAATTTTATCTGACACTCTAATATCGTCACTCTGACATAAACAGTATGTTCGAGGATGCGATTGACAAGAGGTGTATTGATAGAAACGATTAAAAGTTGTGGAAAACCTGAAATTGCCCGTAGTGAAACTCCCAACACAAATAACGATAATTCTATTGACGAAAAAATCGATAATTTTAACAAATAGCGTGGAATAATCAGTAAAAAGGTAGTATGACTTTTAAGGGTCACGCGAATCTCCTGCCGACATTTTTCTGTTGGGAGCAGCTGTCTTGTGGAATCCGTTGATGTGATCTTGCCACTCTAGGAAGATGGAAAACCTAGGTGTTCAAGTGGGAAGCAAAATGGACTCGACGTCTAAAACGGGTGGTGTAAGCGGGAGGTCCAGAATTGGTTTCAGGTGAAAGACAGAAGGCTGAGTGTTTCAGGAAGCAGGTGCGGGACAGAGCTAAGCATTGAGATGACGAAGATTGTCGGTAAAAGTCGTGACATCATTGGAATGTTGAAGGAGTGAAGATGGACTGATCATCTCACCGGGTAGCGTATTCACCAACCCTAACCCATTACAGTGCAAATCAATTCCTATTTCGGCCGAGCGACAAATCAACAAACCCTAACCCGATACAGTGCGCCTGCACTGCACACGTATAGGGTTTGTAATGTGCGCGATTGCGTGCATTGAGTTTCAAGTACGAAATTTCCTCAAACTCAAAACTCATAACTACTTAGATAAACATATTTTTGATGAAGTAGGTGCAAGTTTTGTTTGTGACTTTGATGGAAGATACTACGCAATTATATTTCTCTGAAGTGATTGAACTAAAAATTTCAAAGTCACTGTTCGAACTGTTAACTGTGTTTGGAACGTTGATGATGAAAGCTAACGCACAAATTGATTCCCGAAAAAGGCAAATTCAATCGTTTTACGCAAGCGAAGGTGAAGCAAAGTCGAATTGATCAAACAAATTTGTTAAATACCTGTAATTTTCCTTCCAGAACTAAAAACTTTGCCAAACGAGATCAAAAAATATTTTTATGGTATTGAAAAAAATCAGGCCGATCTTGGCATATAAACAGCTATTCACGAAAATGACAGTGGGTCAGTTGTTACCTTAGCTCACGTCACATCAAAAATAATGTGACGTGGACCCGTATTCCGTGTACCTGTGGAATTCTAACAACATGTCGCTTTCCCATCATTTTACACAGAGAGCGACGTGTTGCCATGGAATTCCACAGTACACGGAATCCCACCCCTGGTCACAAAATGGATTTCTCACAAGATTATAGTATTTCTAGAATCCATTGGTTCTTACAACCAGACCGATAGTGTAGTAACGTTAATATTAGGCATTTCCAAAATTGAAGGAATTCCATTGGGTTGTCAGACGATGTTTAACTGGTGTAAACAATCGTCCTTGATCAGTTCAAAAGTACGCGTGGAGTCATTTGATCCGCCCATCAAAATATTTGGTCATTGCCGTATACACGTGGTCGTTGATCCCAAAAAATATGATCATTATTTGAGTTACAAACGAAATCTGTGGAAACTTAGAACAGATTGATATTGGTGCTCATCTATTAGTCTATTGGAATATTCGAACGATGTGGTTCTATAGAGATGAGGAACATTCAATAGTGTGCCTTGTAAGATTTTATGGCATCAGTACAGAGAAATCATCGCATATTGAGACCCATGAACTTTTTTGATCGTCGTGATACCGCAAACCGAAGCAAGAAACGATATCATAGAGGTTATACTTGCTGATCATGAAATATCAGATGATGAATTGAATGACTGACTCCTCCAAAAGTGATGAATTTTACTAAGTATTTATAGATATGAAAACCATGAGTGCATAGCAGGACAAGGCGCAGCTTTTTGCAAACATTTGTAAGCGGTACATGAAAAATATGACAATATTATCACAGGGCCTTATCTGTCTACAAATGATAGAATACAGTTGACTAGAATAGTTTTAGAAGGTACAAATGCGAAGGATAGGTTTTTTTGCAGAAATGATGGAGGCGACTCTTATGAATAGTTCTTACTATTGATAAAAATAGCAATAGTGTTTCTACTACTGATATCAATATGGGGAATGACATGCAGCTGGAAAATTTCCGCTAAAATATAAATAGGCTTATGAAAAACCAAAACAGAAACACAATTTCACCACTTTCAAAAAAAGCCAATGCAAAGTTAGAAAATACAAACAAAATCACAAATTGCTTTATATCAGTTAATACTAACAAGTCCGTTATGCAGCGAAAAAAAAAGATTGGAGTTCAACCAGGATCAATTTCAAGAAGAAAAATGGCCGGTTTAACTCGCGTCGCTTGTAGCATATAAATATGTCGAATGCCAAACCTCATTGATTTAGTCACAAGTTACAATAGTTTGCGGTAGTAGTTTGTCTCAAGACAGTTAATAATATGTTTTAATGATTTGATTCGACCATTTTGATGTAATATGTAGGTTAAATATTCCATGTTCTAAATTTAGGAGGAATCCTGTTTAAGTTGAAGGATGAATGTATTCATTTACAAAATAAAAAGTGGTGGTTATTGGGAATGAGGACAGTTAAAATGAGAATCACTTATTCGAAAATTATTCCCGACGTTTCGGCCTATAATTCAGGCCTTTTTCAAGGGCTGAAACAATATATCATGTATTCATTCACCTGTAAACTTTGAGAAATATGAAATAATAATATGTACTAGTTTCGATTCTTTTTTATTGATTTTTTATTTTAAAAACCATGTGGCATAAAAATAGGTTCCACAACACACAATCTCCAGACCCTAACCATGCCTAGTACAGGAGCACTGTATCGGGATATGGTTTGTAAATTCATCGTTCGGCCGCAGTCGGAACCGATCTGCACTGCATTGGGTTAGGGTTGGTAAATACGCCACCGGGTAGTCTTAGAGGCTCGCTATATACCAGTTCCGCAGCGGACGCTTGCAAACAGTCCTTGAATACACTGCGTATACCCAAAAGGACAACAGGAAGCGATTTAAGCCAAGAAGATCCTGTATGACACCTTAATGCAGATTTCTCAGATGCAGAACCCGGAACATACACCAATAGCTTTGAAGAGCGTCGCCTTGAACTGTTGCCATTATTCAGTTGTTATCCTCGATCAGGTGCCAAAACGCGATATCCAACCAGAGAAAAGAGCGTTGGTACATCCACTGTAGTGATGCTCTTCATTGGCCATGCTTCGAGCCACCGGGTAAAACGATCCATAGATGTCTGGCAATAGCGATATGGACCAACTGGAGGAAGTGGGCCAACGATGTCTATGTGAATATTGCTGAATCGAAGTGTAGGCGTTGCAGAATTGCCCAACGGGGAGGAAATGTTGCGCGTAGTCTTCGATCGTTGGCATAGAGTACAGCCCTGAGCCCATGTGCGGCAGTTGCGTTTAACATTGGGCCAAACAAATCGCTCAGACACCAAACGTGTTGAAGCGCGGATCCCTGGGTTGTAGCATTGCATTTTCCCCGAGTCGTAAATACTCTCATTTTGTGAGCAGAGTAGCATGCAGGTTTCATTGCCTAGTGTTCAATCTCCCAACCTTCGCGCGGCAAATTCAAATTCTGCTGCGTTGTCATGTCGTCTTACAAACTTTTCCTATAAAGTTGGACCGTATCAATCTCCCGCCTTTTTTCTGACCAATAAATTTGAAGCCTACTCTTTAAGAGGAAGTAGTTTTTTTCTCGGTGAGAGAAACTCATTCCGACATTGTTCCCAGCACGTTGAATACACGTTTATAACTAGATTCTGTGGAAATCGGGTTTTCTAATGCCCTTTGACCGTTTCGGTGATTTGTGAAAAATTTCCATCAGTGACTAGTAGTGTGTTTACCCTGGAGCCAAGGAAATTGGAAATTTCAGAGTTCCCTGGTCGTCAAAAAACCAGATCTCCTTTGGTGCGTGCCGGAATCAAGTTTTTTTGTGAAAATTGTGATGTTAGCGTGATTAGGTGAGTTTCTCTGGATATTTCCTATTCAATCTAGAATCTTTCTTCGTTATATTTTTCTTGAATCAAACCTTGGATTCTCATCCACGTGTTCTCCCTCTAGAACCACGCTGGAGTCGACTCCCTGGATTTGACCCTTTTCGAGTATCCCGTCAGACCACCCCCTCATCAAGCTCATCGACAGACACAAGTCCAACCCTGGTACAACCTTGCCGAATCCATCAACCCTCGTGGAAAGAGGAGTTTTCTGTGAAATATGTATGCTGCTCTGCCAATGAAGTGACATTTTCCTGGAATACGCTGACCGAACCTAAAGTGGAATAAGGCCAGTTCAATCCATTTATTAACCGTTTTGATCTTACCCATTTCATTAATTTTTTTTTATCATTTGCGTACCTACACAATGCTGAACTGAAACTCAAGCATTTATATTGAACCATCTCATAAAAATTATTTTATTGAATATCATTTTTTTTATATGAACATAGTCGACTATGGGGTTAGTTAATTAACATTGGTCGTTGTTTTTTTTACAATCATACATTTTTGCGTGAATCAACGTATAAGTTACTACGCATAAATATCCATATGGTTTCGATCTGAATAGATAAGATTTCCATTTTCTTTACGTTTTGTGTCTGATTTCCTCTCTACACTCAAGTCTCACGTTTTCTGTTGGTTCGCTGTATTCCAGAAATTTTAACAATCCAAAAACAGCGTGGCGCCCTTTTGAAATTACAAATTCGATTTATTTTTATTCCATTGCCTTCAACAAACAAGAGAAATTATATTGATCCACGCCTGATTGCTCACCAGACGAAAAGCTGCCGTATTGCTGTGTGTAAAATTGTGGCACATAAAAATGGCACCCAACGTTCAGGGCCTCGATTTTTCTTGTATTTTGAAGAGTGGTGACTGAATTTTGTATTTTCAAACTTTAAATTAATTATGAGTGAGAGAGATCAAACCAAGAAATGGTGAATTAAAGTATTGAAGAGAAAACATTTTCTACTCCAGGATAATTTTGTGAGAGTCACATTTTCCAACTTTAATAATTAATTTGAAAATTCACTTCAATCGCTCATCGGTGTATTTCGACCATTGGCTATTCATATGCAAATGAGGTTGGCACTTTGACTGATAAGGAACTGCATATTTTCGGTGATATATTTGGTACCGTTGCACAGATTTACGCAGTTTATTTTGCAAACTTTTTATAGACTCAAACTTGAGACTGTGAAATTCTATTTCGACGTTGCCGTACTGAACACTTTTTCTTGGACTTTTATTTCCGAATAAGTCTGAAGATTTATTTGAGATTGCAACATCATTGAATTATTTTCATACTCCTTTAACTGGATTGCGATTACTTGAGGTATCGATACTATTTTTGATTGGTTTTATACGTATGAACATAGCATAATAATACAGGTTTGCACATATTTTATAGTTACATTTTAAAAGTTTTTTTTATAATTTACTATTTTGGTCTATTTCTAATTATAATAAGTCGGTGAATAGTTCGTTATTATCATGGAAGAATACTTCAAGGCGAAATTCTTGTTAAAAGATGAACTGGACTATGAACTTCGAATTAGAAATATTTTTACTGAGAAACCGATCGTAGAAAAGAAGAAAGTTCTTAGTCGTCTTCTGGACAAGGAACGTGAAAGCAGAACGGATATTCTGGAACTTAAGGATGATTCTTTCAAATTTGATAAGGAAAAACTAGATATTGATACAACCATTGAGTCTATCAAAAACTTGATTTCTGATCTTGAAGGACCCTCTACAGATTCAATTTACCTACGTGCTAAGACTCGACTACTCCATCCAACCAAACGAATTTTGAGAATTCATTTAGAAGAAAGTGAGGACAACTACAAAGATAAATTGGGATACAAGAATGAAGAATACGCTACTGCGATGTATATCGATGCAGATTTGCACGAAAAGGTCAAAGAACCCGTTGTTGATTTTGCTGCCAACAGTACTCTGATCCATTCAAATATTACCCAACAACCAGAAAATCACAACTTTAATACAAGTGGAACTTTCTTTAAACACACACCTGTTCGTTCTTTGGGAATAACTTTTGATGGAGAACCAAGAAATTTAATGTCTTTCGTAGAGCGAGTCGAAGAAATGGCGCATTCTCGCCATATTTCCAAAGTGGACTTGTTTGAATCTGCAAGTGACTTATTTTCGAGCAAGGCTATATTTTGGCTACGACATGTCAAACCATCTTTGAGAGACTGGGATTCTCTGGTAATGAAGCTCAAAGAGGACTTTCTTGATTCGGATATGGATGATGATACTTGGCGACAAATTCGAGAGAGGAAACAAACGAAGCACGAACCAGTGATATTGTTCATTGCGATTATGGAAGGACTTTTCAGCAGATTATTGCATGTTCCTGCAGAGGTCACCAAGGTGAAATATATTCGAAGAGGTCTTCAGAAAGAATACCAACAACGTCTGGCTTTAGAAGAGATAAATTCCGTAACCGAACTAAGTGAATTCTGCAAACGTCTAGAAGAAGCTGATATATTGGGATTATGCAGTTCATCAACACGTCAAGTTTTGGAATTGGAGTGTTCAGAAAACCCCACTGAGGATAGGAGAAGCAACTTTCACAATAAAAAACCAAACAAAAAGCACAACTTCAAGAAATTCAATCGGAAACAGAACACTAATAATTCTGGCGATGGAATTTCCGGGCCTGAGGAAACTTATATATGTTGGAAATGTGGTGGCCCCAATCACAACTTTAAGAGTTGCAGGTCCAAGATAAATAAGAAATTCTGTTTTAGATGTGGAGCTTCCGATGTAACCGTGAAAAACTGTTCAAATTGTTCGGGAAACGCTCAACAGAGGAACGCGTAGTTGGCACGCCGGTTCCTCGCGAAAAATTTGCCAGCACAGATTTTCCACCCATTCCCAAGAGTATTAATATTGCACCTATGTTTTTGTTCAGAGAAAATGATAACCGACCCTATATCTCTGTTAGTCTGTGTGATCAAAAGATAATAGCATTACTGGATAGTGGAGCTAATATATCGGTTGCAGGCAAAGGAGGACTTGATACGTTGAAGAAATACGACCTTAGGATTCAGCCTTCTTATCTTCAACATATAGTTACTGCTGATAACGCTCAGCAATTAGTCAAAGGAATTGTTCATCTTCCGATAGTGATAAGGGATTCCGTCCGAATTTTACCTTCATACGTCGTGCCTACACTTTCTCAATCATTTATTTTTGGAACCGACTTTTGTAAAAAGTTTCAAGTGAAAATGGACTTTAGGAACAATGAGTGGTTTGCACAGAGTAACTTACTTGGATGTGATATGGATGTTATTCAAGGTTGTCATAGAGAAGGAGAAAACTATGTATGTTCAATTGATAATTTGACAGAAATCCAAAGGAACCAAGCACAAAAAATTATAAAATCCTTCAACAAAATAACCAGCAAAGATAAACTGGGTCTCACCGATAAAATAACCATGAGCATAGATACCGGTAACGCCAAACCCGTCAAACAGCGACAATATCTTATGAGTCCGTATATGCTTCAAATTCTTAATAAAGAGTTAGATGAAATGTTACAGCTAGGAGTCGTTGAACCATCACGAAGTGCCTGGAGCAGTCCTGTGCTTCTTGTGAAGAAGTCTTCTGGAGAGTACCGATTCTGTTTCGATGGACGTAAGCTGAATGAAGTCACCCGACATGACAGTTACCCTCTGCCTCGAGTGGATAGAATTTTGAGTTCTTTGAGAGGTGCCAAATTTATTTCGAGCATTGACCTGAGGAAAGCATTTTGGCAGATTCCCCTCGACAAAGCTTCCCGGGAGAAGACCGCCTTCACTATTCCCTCAAGAGGTTTGTTTCATTTCAAAGTGGTACCCTTCGGCCTATGCAACAGTGCGCAGACTCAACAAAGACTGGTTGACGCCTTATTTGGACCAAAGTATGAACCCAATATTTTCACATATCTTGATGATATTATCATAATATCAGGAACTTTTGAGGAACACATCCGTTTGTTGAACGAAGTTAAGGATATTCTCGCTGGAGCTAATTTGACCATTAATTTGGAGAAATGCGAATTTTTCAAATCAAGGCTGAGATATTTGGGATATATTATAGAAGGTGGCCAAGGCATTCGTACGGATCCAGATAAAGTGGCAACGATGGTGAATTACCCCAGACCGAATACTACTACGGAAATCAAAAGATTCATTGGCTTATGTAGCTGGTATAGGAGATTTATAAGTAATTTTTCGTCCCTAGTATCTCCGATAAATGACTTGCTGAAGGGCAAGAAGAAAAAGCAAAACATCATTTGGACAACCGAAGCTGAAGAATCTTTCGTGAACATCAAGAATGCTCTTGTAGCTGCTCCTGTGTTGTGCTCACCAGATTTTACAAAAGAGTTTACTATCCAATGCGACGCAAGTGACACTGGTTTGGGAGGAGTTCTTACACAGGACATCGATGGAGGAGAAAGAGTAATTGCATATTGTTCACGGACCCTGTCCAGAGCTGAACGTGATTACACCGTCACCGAGAGAGAGTTATTAGCTTTATTGTTTTCGATGGAAAAATCTCGAATGTATGTGGAAGGAACAAGATTTAAAGTTATAACCGACCATTATAGCCTCCTCTGGTTGAACAACCTCAAGGAACCGTCAGGTCGTCTAGCAAGATGGTCTGTTAAGTTGCGACAATACACTTTTGAATTGATTCATCGTAAAGGAGCTTCACATCACGTTCCAGATGCACTTTCCAGAATAACTTCTCAACTTCCGGACAGCGCTGAAATCTCTAGCATTGATGTTAGTATTGAAATATCAGACCCATGGTATAATGGACTGAAAGGCAAAATAGATGAAGATCCAGACTCTTACCCTCAGTGGAAGATCGAGAATGGTCGACTTTATAAGTTTATTCCTAATAGTTTACCGGTGAACAGCAACTTTTTGGAATGGAAACTCGTGGCTCCGAAAGATACCAGACCCATCATTAAAAACCTTCATGAACCTCCAACAAGTGCTCATCTAGGATTTTTCAAGACTTTAGCAAGAATTCAAGAATTACACTATTGGCCAAAAATGAGAAGTGACGTTGTGAAGTTTGTCAACAGATGTAAAATTTGTCAGTCTCAAAAGCTATCCAACACTTCACCACTCGGGAAAATGGGTAATCAGAAAACTGTTCAATATCCTTTCCAAGTTATAGCAGTCGATCTCATGGGACCATTGCCCCGTTCTAAAGGAGGAAATACATTTTTGCTGGTGGTTACCTGCTGGTTTTCAAAATATTCTTTACTGTTTCCAATCAAGAAAGCTATCGCCCCAACCATAGTCAAAGCCTTGGAGAATCAAGTGTTCCTGGTGTTTGGAGTACCACAGATGATTATATGTGATAATGGAACACAATTTGCAGGAAAAATTTTCAAACAGCTAGCTGATACTTACAAGATTAAAATATGGTCTACTCCACGCTACACTGCTCAGTGTAATTTCGTGGAGAGGACTAATAAAACCGTTGGAACTGCTATCAGATGTTATGTTAAAGAACACAAAGAATGGGACCAAAATCTCTCAAAGATACAGTTCGCGTTGAATACAGCTAAGCACGAAGTACATAAGCTTACACCATCTCTAATTGTTTTTGGCAGGCACATTCCAATATCAGGTGAATACTATGGTAAAATTACAGAAACTAAGGAAATAACACTGGATCCAGGCAGCAGAGACGAATATGTGAAGGATATCTCAAACTTGGGCATAATATTTGAGGGTGTGAAGAAAAGTCTGTTGGTTGCTCATCAGCGTTATAAAAAAACATATGATCTTCGTAGGAGAGACATACAGTTTAATGTTGGTGATAGAGTCTGGCGACGAAATAAAGTGTTATCTGAAGCGATTACCGGATTTTCAGCAAAACTGGCATCTAAGTATGTGTTATGTAGGATAGTGGCTAGGAAGTCACGTTTGGTGTATGTATTGAAGAATATTGATGGGACTTTTGCTGGTGATTGGCATGTCAAGAATTTGAAGCCATATTGAGGGTCGAATTCAGATGTTTCTGTGGGGTAGAGTCTATTTTTAAACTCTAATCATTTGTTTTTTTGTATGCTAGCAGAAATTGATATCAAAATTGGATTTTTTTTATATACCGGTTTAGTTTATAAGTTACAATAAGTTAGTTGTAGGATTAAATTACTTTTAGTATTGTATTCATAGAACTATGTTCAGGGACATTTTTTTTTGAACTCGTTTAGGAGACTCACCGAACTATGACCATACCTGATTGTGACTTATCGAAATTGACGCTTTATGCCGGATAGTACACGTAGTTACTAGACTAAACGTATTTCATTGTATGTCATTGCATTTCCTTATATTTCATAGTTTTTATTGTATTTTACTGTTTCTCATAGTAGGTAACACATTCCATTAGGTCAGGTGCTCAAAACCAATCTCTCTATAGTTTCGAAATTCGAGTATTTGAATAGCTAAACCACTTGTAAAAAAATATATGAGCATATATCTTTTTTCTTTGGAGGAGGATGATGTAGCATTGCATTTTCCCCGAGTCGTAAATACTCTCATTTTGTGAGCAGTGTAGCATGCAGGTTTCATTGCCTAGTGTTCAATCTCCCAACCTTCGCGCGGCAAATTCAAATTCTGCTGCGTTGTCATGTCGCCTTACAAACTTTTCCTATAAAGTTGGACCGTATCAATCTCCCGCCTCTTTTCTGACCAATAAATTTGAAGCCTACTCTTTAAGAGGAAGTAGTTTTTTTCTCGGTGAGAGAAACTCATTCCGACATTGTTCCCAGCACGTTGAAAACACGTTTATAACTAGATTCTGTGGAAATCGGGTTTTCTAATGCCCTTTGACCGTTTCGGTGATTTGTGAAAAATTTCCATCAGTGACTGGTGGTGTGTTTACCCTGGAGCCAAGGAAATTGGAAATTTCAGAGTTCCCTGGTCGTCAAAAAACCAGATCTCCTTTGGTGCGTGCCGGAATCAAGTTTTTTTGTGAAAATTGTGATGTTAGCGTGATTAGGTGAGTTTCTCTGGATATTTCCTATTCAATCTAGAATCTTTCTTCGTTATATTTTTCTTGAATCAAACCTTGGATTCTCATCCACGTGTTCTCCCTCTAGAACCACGCTGGAGTCGACTCCCTGGATTTGACCCTTTTCGAGTATCCCGTCAGACCACCCCCTCATCAAGCTCATCGACAGACACAAGTCCAACCCTGGTACAACCTTGCCGCATCCATCAACCCTCGTGGAAAGAGGAGTTTTCTGTGAAATATGTATGCTGCTCTGCCAATGAAGTGACATTTTCCTGGAATACGCTGACCGAACCTAAAGTGGAATAAGGCCAGTTCAATCCATTTATTAACCGTTTTGATCTTACCCATTTCATTAAATTTTTTTTATCATTTGCGTACCTACACAATGCTGAACTGAAACTCAAGCATTTATATTGCCTTCAACAAACAAGAGAAATTATATTGATCCACGCCTGATTGCTCACCAGACGAAAAGCTGCCGTATTGCTGTGTGTAAAATTGTGGCACAGGGTGTTTAAGTTCATGTAGAGAGTCTAAGACATTCTTGCGTAGGGTTGCTGGCACAAACGGGCGCGGACGAGGCGTTGAGGTCCCACAGCAGAGGGCAGTACTAGAACCTGGAACTGGTACCTGTTGTGGACGGAAAGCGTGCGCCAGGACGTTCTCAGTTTCACTAATGAGTTAAATATCGGTCAAGAACTGGTCGATAAATGAAAGCTGATCAAGCTGTACTGGGGGAAGCTTCTCTTCTCGCTGCTGGAACGCATAGACGAGTAGCTTGTGATCCGTGTAAATGGTCACGTGGTGCGCCTCAAAAAAATGCCGAAAGTGTTGAACAGCCTCATAAACTGCCAAGAGTTCACGGTAATAGGCAGGCCACTCCGTGAGATCATGAATATGAGGCTGAATAACTTCCACGTTTTTATCAGGTAGTACAGCGACGTGGTGCAGCCATCCACTTCAGGTGCTGAATTGAAAGCTTTTTTGAAAAGAAAGCCAGTGGTTGCCAAGCATTATCCACAAACTGGATCAGGCTAGAGCCAACGAGATAGAGCATGCGTCGGTAAATAGGCCAAGTGAGACGCCTGGAGCTGGTCGTACGAGGAGCGTTGCGCTGGAGAGTGCTTCCTCACAGCCCTCGAATGCATCTTCAAGAGATGTCGTCCAGAGGATGGATTGAGAAACACGAAGTTTTGCTGCGGCATCGTGAAGGGGAGCCTGGTGTGCAGCATCGCCTGGCAGAAATCTTTGGTAAAATTAACCATTCTCAGAAAACGACGGAGTGACTTTGCTTTTGTGGGCAAGGGATATTCCTGCAGTGCAATGATGCGGAAGAGGGCGAGTACCATCACAGGAGACTTCGTAGCCGAGGAAAGTGATGTGGTGTTGTCCAATGACGCTCTTGGAGATGTTGACGAGAAGACCATTATCAATAAGTCGTTGAAAAATCAGGCGGAGATGCGTACGGTGTTGTCGGGCACCAACTGAGAAATTCAATATGTCGTCGATTGATGGAAAATGGAAATCAAAGTTTTCAAGAACCTCATCGATGAACCTTCGAAAAATCTGACCGGCATTGCGTGGGCCAAAGCTCATGTGGGGAAATTCGAAAAGGCCAAGTAGGGTGATGATGGCGGTCTTCTCGATGTCATCAGGATTCACTGGTATCTGCGTGTAGGCTTTGACCAGATCGATGACTGTGAACACAGTGCAGCCTCGTATGTGGGGAGAAAAATCGTGGATATGACGAACTGGGTACTTGTCAGGGATGGTGCGGGAATTGAACGTTCGATAATCGCCACATTGTCGCCAGCCATCTGTTTTCTTAGAGACAAGATGGACTGGCGAGGCCCAGGAGCTCTTGAAACGTCGTGCAGTCCCTTCACGAAGTATATCTGAGAACTCGGATTGAGCAGTCTTGAGACGATCTGGGGCGGGTCGGCATGATCGACATGAAGCTGGAGGTCCTGGTGGAGTCCGAATGTAGTGCAGGGTTTTGTGGTGAACTTCACGAGGAGTACCAGCGGGACGTATTTAACTTCGGAAACTCGACAGTTATGTCATGATGTTGCTTCATTGAGAAGAACCTTGACGCTGACTTGTGTATCATTCCCAAAAAGTCGTCCATTCTCACAAAGAGACCAGATTCTTGACAAAACAAAGAAAACTTGAAAGAAAAGGAAGAAGAAAGAAGATTTCTTTGTTCTGTGTATCATTGACAGGCTTGCCGGGCGAGGAGAGGCCGGTCAATCCATCAAGGAGACGGTTGTTGCGACAGTCGGGAAGCAGATTGAAATAGGCTAGGAAATCTGAACCTATTATGGGCAGGGATACATCGGCTATAACAGAATCAAAAATTTCGACGAGGTTCAAAGTCCAGGTTTAAACTTTGTGTGCCGTGGGTCTTGATGGAGGTCTGATTAGTGGCACTCAGCTGTAGGGCCGTGGCGGAGCGATGATCCTTGAGGAGACTACGGAAAAAACAACAGACGTCTGATCTCCTGTCTTCAAGGAACTGATGCTTTGAATGGCGATCGACAACAAGCAGGCGGCGACCGCCTGGCTGGCAGCTAGTTGACCCCATCATGCACCGATACAGGCAACGTCTGCGAAACATCCATGATGCTGTCGGCTATAGCTGCTAGCTGGTTCAGGTTAAGAGCCTTTTGCGCCTGGAGGATGTCTAGTATAAGTGCAGGAAGTCGTTGCATCCAAAGCTGACGTAGCAGGGAGCTATCGGTATCACCGGTTTCTACCAACGTGCGTAGGTGTCGTAGGAATTGTGTTGGTTTTTGATCATCGAGTTCCTCAGCCATGAATCGCTGCCTGACCTTCTGCCCTTTAAAAAAGGATAAACCGCGTTATTAGTTCCGTTTTCAACTTAATGTCGCGTTCAGTTTCAGGTTGGCTGATTATTATGTCGTGGACTAGAGCAGCAAATCAAGCATCCAGCTGCGCGACGACATAATTATATTTGGTACTATCTTGCGATACACACTTTGACATTTTCACTCGTCGGGGTCACCAATGTAGGAATTCCAGGTAGATGGCTCGTATAGAAATTCTCAATAACGCGAATAACGATAATTGTATCAACGATAAAATCTATAGTTATAACAGATAGGGTGGTATAATCAATGAAAACGCAATCTGACTTTTAAACGTCACACGTCACGCGAATCTCCTACTGACATTTTTTGCCTGGTGGCAGTTGTCTTAAGGAATTCGTTGATGCGATGTTGCCACAAAGTCATTCTTGATAAATTTATTGAAAAATAGTAGCTACGATGAGAAAAGGGATTTGGTATTATAAAGGGCGTCTCAAAAATGTGAGAAACATAAAATCAAACAAGATCAAACAGTCATTGTTCGGCGTTTAAACGTTGAATGATAAAAAAAGCTCGCTCTAAATTTGTCCTAACCCTGAATCCGAACTTCCTGAAGAAAATTTGAATCTATTTTCGCAAGTCAGCATTTTACTACTTCCATATTATTACTTTTATGCCTACAACAAAAACAGGTGATCATCAACAGGGTGATTGTTCATATTTTATTCAGTAGATATCTAAGTTATTTTTGGTTTTACTAAAAAGTTCAAATGAGCAAATTTGCAATATTTTTCATGGTCATTCAGAATCCGATACCAAGAAATGCTTAAAGGGATCGAAAACTTGAAAATTTTACTCAAGATGGTATTTTGCAAATGGGAAACCCTATTTATTTTTGGCTAGATCAATAGATCCTTTTCTTGTGATTCCAAATATACTATATATGTTGGTATTGGATTCAGCCGTTTTTGCGCTATTCATGTTCAAAGTCTCATGAGAATTACATCACGTTGATCTGGATTCTACCGTATCTTAGCAACACAGATCAAAGTAATGTCCCAGTAGTGAGATTTTTAGACTGGACCAGAAACCTACATGTATGGTGTATTTGAAATCAGAAGAGAAAGATCTATCAATCTCGTCAAGAATATACAGGGTTTCCCATTTGAGAAAAACCATGTTGTGACAAATTTTCGAGTTTTCGATGCATTTTGGCATTTCTTAGTATCGGATTCTGAATGTCCATGAAAAATACTGCAAATTTGCTCATTTGAACTTCTTTGTAGAACTAAAATCAACTGAGATATCTATTGAGTGAAATATAAACTATCACCTTCTCCTACAGGTATAAAGGTCATCATATTCCAGTGGTAAAATGCAGACTTGTTTAATTATTTTTAAAATTTTATAAAAAATTTGGAGCAAGCTTTTTATTTATCATTTTCCGTTAAAATGCCAAAAAATGACTGTTATCTCTTGTTTAATTTCATATTTTTACATTTTTGAGATGATAAAAATCAATTTTCTCATCGTAGCTCCTATTTTCTCGGCAAGCGGACTTTTTTTTATCAAGAATGATCTTTCAATTTTTGGTCCATTTCACCTCTTGTTAACCGCATCAGCGGACACACTGAATACGTTTTAGTGTTTTTTTCAAACAAAGACATTATACAGTGCAAACTTTTTAGTTTATCTACGGCAAGTTTCATCCGTGTACTTTGAAAATAGAACAAGTGCTGACATGGGATTGAAAATTTGACAGGGTAATCCCTACTTCGCGTCTTAGAAGAAACGCACTGTATACGGGTACCCGGGGTACATCAGTACACGTTCGAGATCTCGAGATCTATATACGTAGATGAGTCACAAAATGAGATACCGGATCGCTACCTGCCACATTGACCAGAAGTAAAGTGGGTTCAATAAAATGAAATCTCAATTTTAACGAACTTTCCACCGATTTAACCCAAAAACTAATTATCGGGCGTTTTCTGTAAAAACGCTACACTTTTGTACCATTCGAATCATTCGATAGGTGAATAAAAAGTACATTTATATCTCTTTTCGCCTCATTTCTTGATGAAAACATGTATGTACAAAATGAAACTATAGAAAATTTCCTACAATTTATGTGATAGATGGTTTTTTTTGTGAGAAACGGATAGTCTTGACGTACGAGCGCCGCAAAGTCTACTTCAACATGCGTTTTGGCCGTGAAACAAATTCCAACACTACCTTGAGATAAAGTGTGCGACGCGTTTTTTTTAATCGAGGAATCCCCAGTAGACCTCACAATTCCAAAATGTATCGTATTCTGCTTTGTTTCGCTGATCTCACTTCATTGACCAAGTGTTACGAGTTCTTTAGTGCCGATCGAAACTTCACAGACCAAAATATTTTCCACATCATCCCCTATGGGACTATGAGCTTCAACGCAACACTTTTCGTTTTTGATTTCATCATACGTTTGCTACGTTTCTTCCTTTTCCATTGCAAGATTGCGATGAAGAGGAAGAAATGTTGACTATTTGCGAGCAAACGTACGAGGAAATCAAAAACGAAGAGGATTGCGATTAAACTTATCAACCCATAGCGGATGATGTGGAAAATATTTCGGTCAGTAAAGTTTCGATCGTTACTAAAGACAAAGAACTCGTAACACGTGTTCAATGAAGAACAGCAAAACAAAGGAGAATACGATACATTTTTCAATTGTGAGGTCCACTGGGGATACCACGATTGAAAAAAAACGTTGCACACTCTACCCCAAGGTAGTGTGGGAATTGGTCTTTCGGCCAAACGCATGTTGAACTAAACTTTGTGGCGCTCGTAATTCAAAACTATCCATTCTACGAAAAAAAGTTATAACATGAATTGTAGGAAATTTTTTATAGTTTCATTTTGTGAATATGAGTTTTCATCGTGAAATGGATCGGAAAAGAGATATTGTCAAAAAATTGCTTCTGGGTACCATTCTTCGAATACCACGGCGCGAGTGGCAAGGATACGAGGGGGCAAAGTGGAAATTCGTAAAAAGTACCAAATGATTGAGCTATTACAGCCACAGAAAGTTTTAATTTGATTAGTTTTAATTTTTGGACACTTTGTATAAAATGTCCAGTTTGTCAAGATTAGGATAAACAATAAATGATTTATTGTGAATTTACCGAAAATTTCGCTTACTTAACTCAAATACTCCTCAAGTATGTACAGGGTGTTCACGTATATTTTGGCCAATAGCTATCTCCGATAACATTAACCCTAAAGAATGGTTCGAATGGGCAAAATTGTAGTACTTTTTCTAAATTAAGAGAATTTATTATTAGAAAAATCAATTGAGCATCAGAAGTCAATAAAATTGAGGCTTCCTATCTTTTTTTGAATGGGACACCCTATATATTGTCCCTCAGTTCGATAGAAAATTCTTCCCTGATTTCGAATATATAAGGGTTGAGGGTGTTATCTCAGACGATTATAAAGATATTAACATTTTTCTATACAAGGAATAATGATAATAAATTGGACAGAGGGTGTTGATTAGTAGAGACCAGCCAACTATTCCATGAATAGGAAAACGTTGATATCTCTATAACCGTTAAAGACACACTCATTTATTTGAAATCAGGAAAGACTTCTCTATCGAACTAAGGGATAATATATAGAATGTCCCATTAAAAAAAAGATAGGAAGCCTCACTTTTTTTGACTTCTGATGCTCAATTGATTTTTCTGATAACAAATTCTGATAATTCAGGAAAAGTACTACAACTTTGCCCATTTGAAACATTCTCTAGGGTTAATATCAACGGCCAAAATATACGTGAACACCCTGTACAGGGTTATTGATTATAAATGCCACCCCCATCTATCTGTTTCAAATGAAAGTTTCATGGTTGAAAATGGAATTTTTAAAAAAACCTGTTTTCACATATACAGGGTGTTCTAAAAAGTCTGGGCAAGGTCTAACTTTCTTATTTAAAATTGATACCCTATTTTTTTATTTGATTTTTAGATTCTCCTTCAAATTTGAATCATTTTTTATGTAGCATATCCTATACCTAAGTTTGATGTATAAAAAGATATTTGATATTTTTTAAATTGAATTATACTAATTCATTGTTATAAAAAAGTGAAATATATCTATGGTTTCGAAGTATTGACGTAATTGTGTGTGTTGGATATACCAAAACTTCTCTGATTTTGAATTGATACCCAAAAAATGAACAAAAAATAAAATAACATCTTATATAGAATCAAATGCAAAATTATTTCTACTTTGATACTTTTACACTCAAAAAGTACTTAATGACGTGACATTTTTGTCAATACGAGCGTCAATACTTCGAAATCATAGATATATTTGACATTTTCACAACAATAAATTATTATTCAATTAATAAATATCAAATATCTTTGTATACATTGAAGGTATAGGATATGCTTCATGGAAAATGTTTAGAGTTAAAAGGAGAATCCAAACATCAAATAAAAAAATAGGGTATCACTTTGAAATAAGGAAGTTGGTCCTCGCCCAGACTTTTTGGAGCACCCTGTATATGTGAAAACAGGTTATTTGAAAAGTTCATTTTCAATCATGAAATTTTTATTTGGAACACCTTTTTCTAAACCGTCAGATCAAAAAGTTAGAGGGGGGGCATTTATAATCCATAACCCTGTACATAAATATTTGAGACATAAAAATTAGATTGTATTTTCACAAAGTTCTTATTAAATGAGAAATCTTTAGGTGTGGGTGATATAAACCTGATTTTATAAATTTATTTTGATCAGAGAATCCAAAAATACTATAAAATACAGGGGGTTTCATTTAAAAAAAAAACACACAACTTTGACACTTTCAAGGCTTTGGGGTTACCCTCTATAATATGAAAATGTTGTAGACTCAACATACCCCCGTATACCTCAAAGGTCAAACTTCTTGAAAGTCACGTATTCAAGTCACAATATTCTGGCCCGTATAGGGTGTCTCATCTAAAACAAGTGAGTTGAAAAATATCACCCTACAAATTCTCAGAACAATTCCAATCGCCTCATTGCCCGAAATATTCTATGAACAGTCACCCTCAGACTATATTCTGTATATGTATACAAATTGCCGAGAATCAGTTATCAAGTAACGCATACGGACTTTTATTTTTAGGAGTCACATTAGCTACAGATTCAGGATTTTGTCAAAGGTCTGCAGGATCAAAGTGCGAACACAAATGTACTTCCGAAAAAGATCCAGTTTGTGGTACAGATGGTAGAACATACCTCAATAGATGTATGTTACAAGTGGAAATTTGCAGGTAAAGCTTTCGACCAAGATTGTTTTCTTTTTCTTAATGGTCTCTTTCTTCAACCATTTCCCCTTTTTCCAGATTGGGCATTGCACTGTCTCATCTAGGACCTTGCAACAACATCAGTGCCCATAGAGAAAATTGTCCGATTGATTGCTTACAAGCCCCTCTTGATGGTCCTGTATGTGGGAGCGACGGAAATGTTTATAAAAGTACTTGTCAAATGAAACTCTTGACTTGTGGGTGGGTTTTATCATAGCATCTTGAAATGTTTTATAATAATACTTATATTTTATTGTAGACAAGGAGTTGTCAAAACTAACAGAAAATATTGCCAGACAACTAGACACTGCCGAGAATCTTGCTGGAGAAACGCTAAACCAGCTTGTGGTTCCGATGGCAATATTTATTCCAACGTTTGCAAAATGAAGGCTAAGAACTGCGGGTAAGTAAATTTCATATGCTTTGAAACGAAGTGCATCTCCTAATGAAAAATTGTAATCTATAACTTTATATTTTCTCAAAGTTACAACTGACTTACCTATCACAATAAAAGTTATAGTAAATTCAAGAATTACAATCCCAAAAGTTTTTGAATATTTTTTAAAACCATTCTAGTTTTCTAGTGTCCATCATCACCAATTTCCCGAAATTGTACTGTACCTACATGTCTAAGTGAAATCTAAATATTTTTATAAGCTTACAATGATATTACAGAAAACATGTTTTTGAAGTACCCATGGCATACTGTGCTAGTCAGGAAAGAACTGCTCAGGGAGATGGATGTCCGGTTAATTGTGCCAGAGAGGATGAAAAACCAACCTGCGGATCTGACGGATTCGTTTATCGAAGTGAATGTGAATTGAAACTGCTCAATTGTGGGTGAGTTTTCACAAAGATGATTGTCAAAAGTACGCTTCTTTCTCACATACAAGCAATGTACCAAATCAGTATTCTTGAGTCAAAAGAGAAAAATCACTACCGAATAAATAGGTATGTAGATCAAACAACATTCACAGGATGTTTATAGGGGTTTTTTATAAAAAAATTCGAACCCTGTAAAGATAATTAAATAAAACTTCAAATCAAATCAAATCAAATATGCTTTATTGCCACAGAAAAATTCAAATAAATTTTATGGACAAAGCAAATACAAATGCAAAAATGCTAAAGTATAAAAACAATACAAAACATGATAATAATAGTATACATTACGAAAACAATTACGTGAACAATAGGACTTTGACCCTACTAGCTCGCTTGGTGCAGTTACTACACCTTTAACCTTCTATCTAATGAAGGGAAACTTATAGTATTATATCACTTTCATGAGTGGGTTATACAGTAACAGGTTTGAGAAAAATATGCACCAAATTTCTTGGTTGTTGATTTTTAGTAGTTCTGCCTAGAAACTTCAAAAATCTAGAGCTCCTCACACAAATAAGGTACTTTCTCCGTTACTCGCTGAGAATAAGGTACAAATCTATAAGATTTGAAGTCCAAATCGGCACTTTGCTGTTTATAAAAAGCAGGTTAAGGCCTCCCTCAACTCGGTATCCACCACAGATCCATTCCAAGTTAAGTTGATCAAGCCGTAAGCACAAGTGTCTCGATTACCAATAAACCCAAAAAATGACGATCTTCGAATACGCGTTGTTCATGAAACTGTTGACATAATCTGTTAAATGCTGTTCAGTAATTTAGATCGGGAGAAGTTGACAAAAGGGGTGACATCTAGTAACGCATTTTGAACTTGCATAGCGGTGAACAACAACAAATATTTGGTTATAATTAACCCTACTTGTATTTCTCAGTTTTAATTTCATTATCATTTCATAAAAGAAGTGTTCTTAGTGATACATCTTTAATCCATTATGTCGTTCAATGCCCACTGTGCTGTCAGATGTCGCAGAAACTTTTGACATTTTTCTAATATGGTTTCCATATTCAGCGAGCGACAAAGTAACTTTGCCGCTCGGCGAGCGACAAAGTAGACTCCGCGGAAAAGTGACACTTTGCGCTTCCTTTTTGATGCGCAAACATGGTACTTTGCGCTCGGTTGTAGAAAATAGTATATTGTACAACAAGCATGGAATGATGTTTGAAGGTTTGTGTCACGAGCCGAAGGTGAGTGCAACAATTCATACGAGTAGGAAATGGTCATTCCATGCGAGTTTTACACTATACTTTTTCTAAGATTGTCAAATACCATCGTGAAATCGATATTGGGTGTAAACGTAGCACACCGTAGGAAATGAAACCATTTCTCACGGGCTGCTAAGCAACGAGTAGGGAATGATTTCAGTTTCTACGGTCGCACAATGTGCAACGTTTCCTAATCGATATCGATTGCACAATAGTGACATTAATTGACAATCGTAGAAAAAATATTTTACTGTCTGAGATAAAGCTATATTGGATATACCTTGAGGGATGAAAATCAGTGCGAATTTATGTTATTGGCAATAAACTGGAATGCCCACGCTAAAACAGACGGCATCTTTTGAGCTTTTACTACCAATTATCACTAGACGTTTCCAATATACAGTGTGTCCCCGGATCGACGCGTGAAAAGGAGAAAAAGACAAGAGATTTTTGAATTGAGATTTCATCTTCTGGGGTTTAGCCCTGGTTGGATGGAAACTAATTCGTGTCATAATTTTAGTTTCGAATAATCAAGTTTGTCTTGAAAATCAACCTGAAAGCTATTTCTCTCACCAGTAAAGAGCTTCTTCTATAAGAGATACGACAAAATGCTACTGGAGAATGTTGTTCAGAATGAAAAACTGAGTGAGCTTGCAAAATTTCAAAACCCTCTGCCTTTTTTGATATTTTGCATTTTTCGGAATAGGAAATGCATTTAATCTTGATATTTTACACGTTCTATTGTGTTTTCCTGACTTTCAAATACTTTTATACATTGTAGAATTGCATAATTCATCATTGAAAAAAATTTGCTGATGAACTTTTGCAATTTCTTCAAAATATCAAAGTTGGCGGAGGGTTTTGAAATTTTGCATTCTCAGTCAGTTTTTCATTCTGAATGAACTTTTTCAACAACATTATGTCGTATCTCTTATAGGAGAAGCTCTTAACTGGTGAGAGAAATAGCTTTTATGTTAATTTTCAGGACATACTTGATTTTTCGAAACCAAAATCGCGACACAAATTAGTTTCCATCCAAGCAGGGCTGAATCCCAGGATATGAAATTTCAATTCAAATTCATGCGTCGATCCGGGGACACACTGTATAGAGCTGTGTTACTTTTTATATGTGATCGATAATACTCTATAACAATAAAATCTGGCCGACACAATTCTACAACTGATATTTCATTGTATAATAATTGATAGATAGTTTATTCTATATTGAACTGCTCTTCTTGAGAAAAAACGATCATGATTAAGCAGAACCCTTTCTCACTCCAAATCTTCCAGTTTGTCAACTTTTGGGTCTACATGTTCCTCCCTGGACCGCAATTCTTGACATCATTCGCATACACGCGTATGCTATCCTCTGCGAAGAGGATTTTTACGAATTGTTCAAGCGAACCATATTCTTGGCCAACCTTCGAAATTTCGCAAGATCACAATCACGAGTGCGGCTAGATTCATTGTAATTATTTTCGTGTCATATTTTGTGTCAATCGATTGTTAATGTATCAGCTGAGAATAACATTTGCTTATTCGTTTGCATGACGATGATGTTGGAACTACAGAAAATTGGGCTTTTTTACCCCCAACCACCTTTGAAATTTTTGAGCTTGGAATCCGAGTTGGAATCTTATTTGGCGTCAAAAGTCCATTCAGAGGTATCAAATTTCGATATTTCAGTGTGAGCTTTTTCGCAAATATTGAGGTAGGCCCGTCCTTAGGGTTCCGATGCATCGATGTAAAAAAAATACAATTTTTTCGAAAACTTCTAGCTTTATCGATGTTAACTAAGTATATCTTTTTCACCTTGAAATCCTTCAGGTATTCTTATTCTAAAATCTGAATGTTCAAAAAAGTATATAATAATATTTTGAAATTTTTTGTTCAAATTCTGATTCAGCATGATTTTTTCACGATTGGTTTCTGAAATATTGTAGAAAAACCGTCCCAGGGTGCTCTATTTGGGGAGGCGTATATCTACCTTGCAAAACATCATTTTTCGAAAAATGTTTATGGGAACTTCTTTTAATAAAAATACCTCAGAAATTACCCCACTAATTTTTTACCCGTATTAAGGAAACACCCTGTAGACTCAAAATTTTCAATCTTTGCAAAGAGCTCCAATCAACAGTAATCTCGACTTCAGCAAACTCTGAAAAAATAAACTTTCTAACCACAAATAAGTCTTGCGAACACTATGCTGTATGCTGCGAGCGAGAAAACCCGCTCTTTGTCAAATTCGAGTACTCGTTTATGAGACGAGTTCTCAAGAATGACATGTTACATGTGATTGATTTCGATAGCGGCACGAGTGATCTTGAGCGATACGAATGGTCAAGAATCGGGTCCCGGTCCCGTGCGCATCTCGTTGAGAATATGAACATTGAAATAGTTCAAGTCAAATTGAGAAAACATCACCCTAGTTAGTGGAAAATGTATGTTATGTGTAACAGAAAGACGGGACAACGTAAATTTTGTATTCAACGACACCCTTTATTTGCATAACATTTAAGAGTTCCACATAAAGAAAGATACACATGTGTTTACCAGGTTATCTAATATTTCTACAGGGTCCCTCGAAAATGGGACATAAGGTGACAGCAGATCCCTCACAATAAAATATTGCGATAGACCCCAACTTGTCTATTCCAAAAAAAGATATTAAAAGACATGCAGGATGTCAAATTTGAATTTCAATTTTTGATTTTTTCAAATATCTTTTCAAAAAATTGAGTTATTTTAATGAAATTTGGTTTGTGAGAATTGTTTGATATGCGAAATTCAGATCTAACCTTGGAATGGCTTTTACTTGTAGGGGGCGCCACTCAGGATCAGTTTATAACAGGTTTCCTCACTTTCACGGTCATGACGTCACCTGTGACCAGTGTTGCCAGATGATCCCTATCAAAAACAGTAGAACAGAATCCCATGGGCGAAACTAGTAGATCTCCTGTTATAACAGTACTTCTGGCAACCTTTCGAACGACACATGACACGATACGATACAGACCGATGCAATCGAATGACAGAATCCAGTCTGCTGCAGTCGCAAGACAACGATGACGTCATATTAATATTTCTTTCCTCCCCCCCTTCGTCTCTTATCTCAGGTGGGTGAGGCAACCTATTGTCTACTGACTTTGGGCGCCACTCACAAACCTTCTCACTCATTAAAATTGTCAACACTTTTTTGTACGCACCCGTTAGTTCTTTTTTATTGATTTTTTTTTTCAAATGAAAAAATAAATATAGGTAGGTGATCTGGAACTAAATATACTGTACGTTCGACGATAGGGTATCCAATAGGTCAAACGAACCAAAAATTTAACTTTTCGAGAAAAAATCATTATTTATAAAAACTTTTTTTTGCAAAAAAATAATATTGTCGTATAGAGAAAATGGAGTTTTCACATAGGGTCTTGAAAAAGATAAAAAAACAATATTTTTTTCCAAAAAAGTACCCATATTGAAACGTTTTTAGCAAAATTTGACTTTTTCCTACAGCCGTGCGGAAAATTCAATTAATTTTCCGCACCGATATCCGTGTGGAAAATCAGATTTCCCGCACCAGTGCGGAAAAATTTTTCCGCACGGATATGTCAAAATAAACAATATCATAAGCAAACAGCAACCAGGTTTCCAGGTAACTTTGGTCGCTTAGTTACACATTTCGACATTCATTATTATTTATTTGTCATTAGTTGCATCAGAAACTTTTAAATTACGAATTATATCCTTATTTCCGCACGTCTGTAGAAAAACTATTGTACCTAACACTTGCGGAAAATGTTTTTCCGCCCTTGGCTGCTTCACCGAACTCCGCTACGCGTCGGTCGGTGAACGGCAGACTCGTGCGGAAAAACTAATTTTCCGCACTTGTTAGGTAAATAGCTATTAAACATTTTAGTGGTCCCAAATCTTGCACACGAATCATAGATCATAAATGAGAAAACGTGAAAAACGGGCCTTTTTCTTTCTTCGTGTTGCATCCACACAACGAAAAATCACAGTAAAAGGCAGTCTAATGATAATGTGTATGTGGCGCCCCCACAAGTTAAAGCCATAACAAGGTCAGGTTTGAATTTCACATGTCAAACAGTCCTCACATACCAAATTTCATCAGAATAACTCAATTACATAAAACTTTATTTTAGAAAATCCGAAATTAAAGTTCAACTTGACACCTCTCTCAATATCATCTTTTGAAATAGACCAGTTGAGATCTATCGCAATATTTGTTTGTGAAGAACCCGCTGTTACCTTATGTCCCATTCTTTTTGAGAAAAGCTGATATTTTTATTTGGTAAAAAATTCAAGGATTCATAATTTGAATGTGTGGCTGACATCAACTTTTTTTCCCACAGAAATAATAGACGAGTGACGAAAGTGGACTTTGACAAATGCAAAAATCGACTTACTAAATGTTTGAAAACTAAATGTTCGAATGACGCCGATCCAGTCTGCGGTACTGACGCAAGGACATACACCAATCAGTGTCAATTGAACCTAGCTACATGCTTCAAAGGTGTACAGTTTGCACATCTTGGAAACTGTACTCAACTCAAGGAGGATCATTGTCCCCAGGACTGTGACAATTTTGTGGAAACCGAGCCAGTTTGTGGAAGCGATGGAAATGTATACAAGTGAGTAGGACCTTATAGCAGTAAAGTTATCTTGTTTTTACTGTCAGTTAAATATCCTTTATTTTTAAGAAACGTATGTGTACTTCTGCGGTTAAGTCATCCAGTAAGTACTTTTTGCCGATAACTTCTCCGTTTAGTAATGAGAGTTCCAAAAAGATTCGATATCCCATGCTCATACAAATTAAATGAAATGCTAAAAATCAAAAGATGTTAATCTCTAAGTCTCCTGCACAACGTAGGTTCTATACATAATATACATATAGCCCAGTAAAGATGTAGTCGGCTTATAGGGGTCGGCAAAAGAAAATCCAAACAGAATGATATTTTCAGGGCTTCTTGGGAACTGCCTCCTGAGTATCCAACCAATAGTTTTGACTCGAACTCCTGTCACGTTTTGTGCTGAAGAGGTGGTTTCCCAATCATTTTTTTAGAGCAAAATGACTTGGATAAAAGTTATAGAGGACCAAGAATTGAACAACTTTTCCCCATAACATTTTTTGACAGCTCTAACACTTGATGAGTTACAGCGCAGCAGATGAACAAATTCGGCTTGCGGTTTGAAATTTTTTTTAAAGATCATGAAAAATTTCATCACGGAAAGTTGTTCATCGTTTGATTTCCTAAAACTTTTTTTATGTGATTTTTTTGTAAGAAATGTTTTCAAAACAACCCATGTTGCCAGCTTAATTTTGTCATTTGATGCACTGCAACTTGTTTAGTATTGGAGCTATAAAAAAATGTTATGAGGCAAAGTTGTTCAGTTTTCAATTCTCTATAACTTTTGTTCAGGTCATTTTACTCTAAAAAAAATTTTAGGAAACGACCTCTCCAGCACAAAACGTACCAGGAGTTCGAGTCAGATCTTCTGGTTGGATACTCAGGAGGCAGTCCCCAAGAAACCCTAAAAATATCATTCTGTTTTTTTTTTGAAAAACCGACAACTTTACTGGGCTAATAATATTTCATTCATGGAAAAAATACGCACACGTGATAAAAAATAGAATATTATAGTTCTTGACAAAAAAAACTTAATAATATTCTTAAGTGCAAAATGCTATGCAAATGTACATTTGAAGATCGAAGAATATTCTCCTTCGGTTTGGTGAAGCTGCAATTTTCATGTCGTTTTAACAACTGAATTCAAATGAAATGTTAAGTTTCTCTTCCCAAAACTTCCCTTTCGCCTTCAAAATACTCCCTTTCTAGACAAAGTGTTTCAAAAGTAAACGTGAATAAGGGAAGGGCGTATTCGTCACATGGAAATAATTTGAAAATTTCGTATAAAACAGTACGGAAATACTTTGTTGCAGAGCTACAGGTCGTTGGAGTTTAAAAGATTTTCGATTTTATATTCCTTGTTTCAGACTGAATCGTTTAATGAAATTTTCCGTGTCTTGATATGGTAACTGGTCTTGCATCATTATGTGGTTTTAGATTTGTGAAAACTTTTCCGGGACAAGGCTTAGCTCCATTGGCAGCAGCATTTTTGGATTCAAAAAATGATACCTACGTCCCTAGTTTTATCCAAATTAAAAATAACTTGCTTGTCTGGCTATACATTAATGACCGTTTTGAAATGCGACTAAAACGTATGCTTGCTTTATCTAAACTCCCCGAGAATAAATTCCGTACAAGAATAATTTTCATATTTGTCAGATTTTGGTGAACTTTTTACCAGAGTGTAGCCCTATGTCTTGAGATCATGATTTTAGTTTTAGAAAAAAAAAAACTGAAAACTAAAAACTTCATTATACATCATTATACAGAGAGAAACAGAAGCTATTTTTTTATCCTTAAATTTTCAACAAGCCATGTACAGCTTGTTCAATGCTTTTCTGCGGTCACGTCACAGTATTTGACGTTTGGCAGTATGTCGTAGCTCCACATGTGACATTTGTCAAATTGATCCGAGAGCCCCTCGTCCAGACGTACGTGATTTTTGTTTTCAATGTGTAGGAGAGAGACGGAAAAGTATGACGTAGCCTCAGAAAAGCCATGAACAGACATCTGTTTTGAAGTGCGATCTTTCCCTCACAACATATTTCTTTGTTCACTAAATATCTGCTTTTTTAGTGAAGATCAGATGTTCAAAGGAAATGCTGCAGTCTCCGGATATTTCATCAACATGTTAATGAAAACATATTTACCTACTCGCGTGCGTGAAAGTTTACTTTACAGCACGCATTTGCGTGTGGCAAGTAGCACTTTACAGCACTCCTTATGGTGAAGTTACTTTTCCGCACGGAGTGTGGTAATAGTTATTTACCTTACAAGTGTGGAAAGTGATACTTTACCGCACGCGACGCCAGTGACCGACCGACGCGAAGCGGAGTTCGGTCACAACGTCAAGGGCGGTAAAGACACTTTCCACATGTGTTAGGTACAAAATTTTACCTTTGAGTTGAAATTTCACATTTTCTTCAACATGGAAATCTGCCTCTTCATAATTTTGTCATAGTAACCACCAAATAAATGTCATTCATTATCAGTATGACACGATGGTTACCTAGAGACATTGGTGGTTACTATAGCAAAACAATTATTTGCGTGCTGTAAAGTACTTTACCACACGCAAATGCGTGCTGTAAAGTACACTTTCACGCACGCGAGTAGGTAAAGTACTTTACAGCACGCAAATAATTGTTTTGCTATAGTAACCACCAATGTCTCTAGGTAACCATCGTGTCATACTGAATATGAATGACATTTCTTTGGTGGTTACTATGACAAAATTATGGAGAGGCAGATTTCCATGTTGAAGAAAATGTGAAATTTCAACTCAAAGGTACAATTTTGTAACTAACACATGTGGAAAGTGTCTTTACCGCCCTTGCGTGCGGTAAAGTATCACTTTCCATACTTGTTAGGTAAATAACTATTTTATAGACTAGGATAAACAAATATTCGAGAATTAGTTGCGCAGCGATACGCCTTATTGATCCTTATGACTTTCTCATAAGACGTTGCATGCATGACGCGATTCGTGGATGGGTAGAGTAGTGCGGGATATGAAACGAAGTCAATTTTCCTTCATGTAACCAACGTTGGACGGTAGAGTGTATATACAGGGTCTCTCAAGGTAACCGTTCATCAGAATGTCTCGGGAAATGAAGTGATTGGGAATCTAAAAATTTGTGTGGTGAGGTTTTCCAAGATGCTCTTCAAATGAAATACTGGCGACGTTGCACGACTTCCGGCTATACCGGAAGTGGTTGTCAACTAGATTATTCCAAATAGTACACTATGCAAAATTCAAAGCACATTTTATACATCATATCCTATAGCTGAGTCTAACCGTTTTTGAAATATTCTGAATTTTATGTCAAAGATTACGCTCGCGTACAAAAACATTACATATCATCATTTTCACCCTTACTGCAGCCCTTAATTGTTGATTCTGGTTATTTTTATCGTGAAGCTGAACCTGGGCGACTGCTTTGATGATATTTTGAAAATTAATTGACACAAGGTGACGAAAAACTAACATTAAAAATGCATTTGAATACATTCTTGAATGTAATTTTTTTCAAATAGAACCCAACTTTTTTCATAATTTTTTCTACGAGCGTGCGCAAAGTAACCACTTCGCACACTCATTTGCGTGTGCAAAGTAGCCTTTTCCCGCACTAGTGCGGGAAAATTTTTTCCCGCACTCAAATGTCAAAATAACTACCTACCAAGTTGTTGTTTCAAACTTCGTTTCCATACCAACCAAACTGTAGATAATGCACTTTGTAATGCACAAAATAATGTTCTTGTTACTTTTCCCTTTTCGGTCAAAATCAAAATGTAACACACAATTCTTTTTTTGCGTTAAAAACGCATTCGCCAGTAACGTAAACAAACATTGATAATGACGACTTTCAATCGGCATTTGTGAGTTATTCTTGCTTGATTTTGGAGCAAACTACTGTGTTTATCGGAAATCTTCGAACGATTTGAGCTGAAAACTGGCATAAAAAAACCTGATCATGTATACAAACAAACGGACAATCAAATTTATAAAAGTATAAACGATTAAACGAAGACTGACTGACACTGACCCAGCTGTCTAGAGTGTCATGTCAAATCAAAACAGTGTTGCCAATAGCAGGAAATAAGGCGACAAAAGAGGAAATTTTATGAACAGTGATCGGACATGCCCTTGCATTTCAAATATAAAATAAATCAATTATGATTTTGATTAAACCCATATTATCCAATTTCCAGCTGCCGCCACAAACTGTTCTTTCAATATAAATATATTGTTAAGCATAAATAATCATTATTCTCAAGTTCTATGTTTTTAAGTGCGTTCAAATAATATATTATCTAAAGTTTTTCGTGTCTAATCTGTGAACGCTCGTAGAAAAAATATTGTTCCTGAAACGTTCGCAAAGTGTCTTTCCCGCCCTTAAAGCATATCCGAACTCCGCTTCGCGTCGTTCGTCTAACTGCTTTTGCGTGCGGGAAAGCATCACTTTGCGAACTTGTTAGGAAAATAACTATTATCTTATCAAGTGTTCAGAATCTATTGTCGGGGAGTTCATATTACATATTCATTCATTCAATTCAATTGTATCAAGCTTTGAAGAGTCTTTTCTCCTCGAGTGCAGTTTTTATAACATATTTGAAGAACAGAGTGTTACCGTCCGTGAAAATCAGCGGAAGCGTTTTTAGACTAGGGAAAAAATCAGAAATTTTGAAATTGATGCATGTTCAAAACAACTTTTTGGCCTATATTCAATTGTAGAATACCACCTCTGATGGCTTTTTAATTTACCTTAAATCTGACAACTCCCTTATGGACGACTAAAGTTAACGCTCCTTGTTATGTGAAAATATACTTTTCCGATGTGTTAGATATTGAAATGGAAAAAACTTTCATTTTATTGAATGTATTTCTGCTGGGACCTAACAAAATATTATAATATACAATTTTTTATCAAAATTTCATTCAATAATTAAATATTTTATATACTCCCTCCCTTATCTTTGGTTTAAACCTCTTTTACACTTTGTAGGTGGAATTATTCGTTTTAATGATTTTAATTTTATCCAGAATTTTGCATATTGACATAATTTCAATGAAGAATATTTTTCAGATAATATTCAGTCTTAGTAGTTCTTCGAGTTTGGATGCTGCACAGATTATAGAGACCTAGACTTACCCAGAAATGTTAATTCAGAACGTATTTTGGAGAAAGTACAAAAAATAACTTATAATATTCAAAGGAATACTGGATGACCAATTTCTTTCAAGTTTACAAGCCAAGTAATGTTTTTCTCAGGAACACTAAAATTGTTTTGTCCTCCATTTTTTTTGTATTTGACGTCTGGGTTAAAGTCATTAACTGTGAGACTTTGGCCTGAGGCAAAGAGTAGAAAAAATGACTCTTTGCTTAAAGATTAAATGGACGGAACTAAAGTTAACGCTCCTTGTTATGTGAAAATATACTTTTCCGATGTGTTTTGGCATGGTTGATATTGAAATGGAAAAAACTTTCATTTTATTGAATGTATTTCTGCTGGGACCTATCAAAATATTATAATATACAATTTTTTATCAATATTTCATTCAATAATTAAAAATTTTATATACAGTGTGCATTCAAGAAAAATATTTCAAAAAAAATCGTCCTAAATTTTATTCTTAGCCGGATATCAAGTTTCATGAGGAAATTCCATTTTTTTAAATGTTTGTTCATTTACGAACAATTATTTTTCCGTTTGACATAATAATATGAGTCCCATAAAAACTGAAAATTTGACCCCTACTCAATGTAATGAGGATATCAGATTCATCAAATTTATTCTACTCAGTATTCGGTGTTAGAAAACAATTCAGAACCACTTTTTCGGGTAACTTTTCTTGATACGTATCTCTGACGCGAAGCATATCGAAAATTGGCCCTCCTTGCGAAGACGTATGTGGTAGGCAGGTCTCAAATTTCAGTTAGATAAAGTAAGAAGTGTGTCTCATAATTCTGTATGACTACAAAATTTTTAACACCGGGTTCTTCAAATAGCCAAAATACAGCGGTGGCTATAAACTGCTTCGACGGTTTACTAGTAAGTAATGCTTCAATAAGTACTGAATTGATGCAACTAAAGTGGAAGAAAATATTGTTGCTTATCTGATATACCAGGTCGGAGAAAAGTGTCTGGAATATTTGTAATATTTTGAAAATTGATGAATATTTTTTTAAAGAAAATCGGTATGATTTTATAACGAATTGACTCCTGATCAATCAGGTTTAAAATCGCTTATGTAAGTATACGGAATAGGAAGGCGAACCATTTTGATTCAATTGAGATACCCTGTGTATTTTCACGGGTATCCGATAGATCTTTGCAGGTCAAATTTACCAATATGGGGTTTAGAGGCCTTAGCACTCAAAATAATGGAACAATTGAAAAAACTACGGTTTCCTTTCTGTGTGAAACAGAAACAGATGTCTCGTGCCCACTTAGTTAAGACCTGGTCAAGTTTCAAAGACTCATTGCTTTGAAAAATTCAATGTGGCGAGGTCTGTTAATCTGGCTGGCGATTCAATTTCACCTCCTCGTCCTATCCCTCGATTTGAAACATTACAAACATTTGTTGTGGTTGTTTTCAATGTTGTCAGTAATAAACATCAGTTTAAATTTATTTTTTCTATTGTTCCGTCATTTTGACTCACCCAGTATACTTACATTAACGATTTCACACCTGAATGATCTGGAGTTATTGGTTACAGAAGAACACCATGCAGGTTCAATATATCAACAATATTCCAGACTTTTTTACCTTCTTTGTAGAGAGCTTCATATCATATCGTGACAGCTAGGGTAGTTAAATACTTCACAATTTTCATTTTGAATAATATTTTATAGATAGAATATCATCATTCTATCATAATGATTTTATTGAAATCAGACATTCAATATTTTTCATACCACCTATTCAGTTTGTATTAGTCCTCTTGTTTCAAAGCTTATCGTGATGCGATAAATCTGGAAAATTCATCATTGAAGGTCCAAGTGAAGGGAACATTTTATTAGGTAGAAAAAACGTAATTCGATTAACCGTGCACGAACATGTGAAACCACAGCAGAGTCTAGATACAATATAAACTACTCAAACATGAATAGGGATATTGAATTATTTTGTCTTTCTTTAGAACCCTGTATTTTCTGCACTGAGGCATGTAGATGGGAAATTGTCTAAGCTTCACAATGGTTCGGTTGTTTTTTGTTGAAGGTTCCCATTTCCAAATATACATTAGAGTAAGAGTAGGCTGCAATAGCCATTATTAGTAATCAACCCCAAGCTTTTGGAGAATGAGCTTTGATAAGTCCCGGAACGTTTGTGCAATTTTTCGCCTACTGCGCAAAACTAGGCAAATATAGTGTATCCAAGATAAAAATGTCTATCATGGAGATCTTGGATACCATAAGATATACGGAGATGATTAAATAAGAGATTTTCAAGCCTAAAAATATTCCGAGAGACACTTTTTCATTGCCACTTTCTAAGCTCTACAAAACACCGTTGAGACATTTACCGTGCGACGTTTTGTTTCGGAGAAACCGTCATCAACTTTCTTTTTTTCTATAGCGCGTAAAAAAGTATACCCCATATTAAATAGCATATCTTATCACGAATACAACGATGATATTCTGCAACATTCAAATTGGAAAAAATTGGTTTTCATTAAATTCCGAATGTTTTGGTGTGGTAGTCGTTGAAATGATGGCGTTGAGAAGATGTCAAAATAATAATTCTGTTGTCATATTATTGACACGTAGTGCTTTTTAACTTTGTTCTTGCGTTCTGTTGCTACAGTTTTTTTTCCGTTACAAAATGGAACGTGTTTTTTTAATTTGTTCAAATATTCTCCATGATCTTAATTAGTCTTTTGGGTATCTAGTAAGTAATACTAAACTAACTTGTTCGATTGATTAATATATGACGTGGCCTACCTACGTATATGAATGAAGTTTTGAAATCGTCATAAACGTGATTCTGATTCAATATTTGGAAACATGAGTGATAATAGCCTACTACACCATACTAGTCGGTCAAGACTACCCTCTTTTTTTTTAAGCCAGGAGTGGGATTTTATAATTGGCATTGGATTCGAGTAATTATACCATCAATGCGAGTATGTATTCCGAATTCCATAGCGGTTATTAAATTTTATTTTGTAAAGCGGTGAATGTGCATTGAGCAAAAATCAATCAATAGCGCGGTTTTATGCGACTACTGTGCCGCTTGATAATGAAAAAAGGAAATTTGAACTTTTTATGAATAACTCGATGATAAATGATTGAACTCAGAATTGATCAGAGATGCTTTTTCCCTATAATTTGTGGTGACAAAATCAAAACAAATGAAACAAAAACCTCTATTATTCTGCAATAGAAATTAAGATACCTACTTATGAAACACCTTGAATGTAATAAAAACAAATATTAAATCCATTGATGACGCCACGGTTTCAAAGAACACTCTTTACTTATACACAATAATATTTTTAAATAATTGTGAAACCCTATAACTTCTGACTTGCAATTGTTTCTATATCTCTAGCAACAATAAGGAGAAAATGAGCTTCCACGCACTTTTATTGAACAACCCTGAGAATAACAATATTAATCCTCGTCAGAATCGTTTGTCGTTTGGCACTCAGAACGTTCAAATTTGATAATGAATAATGAGAATTATGCCTACACCAAACTTCCCCCAAAACAGTCTAGTATAGTCAAAAAACCATGCGGGAAAGCAAGGGTAAAAGCACAAAGATAGGTTTAGCTGAGGTTCTCAGTTTTCTATTTTATATGTCGTACTGATTGGTTGACATGAAGAATCACCGTTTTTAGTGGTAATAATTTCATTGATATCTTATAACGCAAGAACTAACCGTTTTAGCCGACATCACCGACATTAAAGAACTATAGTCTTTCAAATTGGTGAAAATAAAAAAAAACTTTACTCCAGGCTCCACTACGCGACTCACTGATGCACAAGCCATTCAATACCAGGATAATGGTGTCAAAAGCTACAATACACATGACAAAACAATAGATTTCAAAATAAATTTTCAAAACGAGCACTGAATCTTCATTACATGGGTAATAATCATTTCTCATCATGTTTTTTTTTTTTATTTGATACTTGTTTAAACATACTTAATTATTTTTGATCAAATAATAATTAGGTCTAAACATTTGATTTCTTTCCATATTGTATTTTGAAGGGAAGGTACCTACCTACCCACACCGGTAATTTGATCAGTTTATGTTTTTTGTACGTAGGCGTTTTCGATAAAAAAAATGATGTGTTAAATATACGAATTCATAAATACCTTTAGTTCTTGCTTCAAGCATGTATATTTTATTCCTCAAGATCACACGAGATGGACATTCTGAAATTTTATAAGACTTTGATTCTGCAAGTTATTAAAGAAGGAATGGTGCATCTAAAAACTTCATTCCATATGATAGTGTCAAAATATAGGTTTATATAAAAAATTAAATTTCAATAATTGTTCCAACACAGGAAATTTCATCATATTCAAAACATCCTCTGTTTAAATTATATTCTATAAAATCCACTGTTTCGTAATCCCTTGCGTTGCAATAATTAGTTAGTTCAATAATCGCAAGATTGCTGACTTGGCTAAGAGGTATCGAGGTAAAGGAACGAGTAGAATGTCACGACCTAATTTGTATAGGGTGCAACGAGGGACGTCGAGGTAGTGTCGAACTAATTATGAACACAAATTATCAAACTCCAATACAATTTATTAAACGATATGATAAAAGTGCCGAGTTACAATTCCCACATAACAATACTAAAAGGTACTTACATTAAAATATTTAAACTGGTAAACACTGCACACTTCATGGCCGAGGGATGTTTTTTAGTTCGGACCCGAAATCTAACTGCTCAATTCTACTCGTTCCTTTACCTCGATACCTCTTAGCCAAGTCAGCAATCTTGCGATTATTGAACTAACTAATTATTGCAACGCAAGGGATTACGAAACAGTGGATTTTAGAGAATATAATTTAAACAGAGGATGTTTTGAATATGATGAAATTTCCTGTGTTGGAACAATTATTGAAATCTAATTTTTTATATAAACCTATATTTTGACAATAGTTAACGTGTCCTGGCTATTTTTCAAAAAATAAAACTTTCTGTTGTGTAATTTTTGACACACATTGCTTACATCATCCGAAATAAGGGGCAAATCATGTGGGTTCTTTCTAAAAATTTGGATAATCTAGCTATGAAATTTTGATCTTGGCAAAAATGTCTAAAAATAAACCATTTTTGAAGAAATCATCATGCAGTATCCAACTATTCGAACTATTACCAAATTGTAGAGACTGTCGTTTTGTTTTCTGGGGGACACATTTTTTTGGTATTCTCTCTCACCACCTGTCTACCCCTAAGCGACTTTTACCTAAAGGAAACCTGAGATTTTTACCTGAAAGAAAACCTGAGTGGAAACTTTTTCGTGCCTTACCTTGTATATTAATACTTGATATATTTATTCATCTGATTACCTGTATATGTATACGTAGTACATTGAATATGTTTTCAATATTTTCAGATCAAAGTGCTATTTGAAGAAAGAAACTTGCGGTCAGTTAGTCATTGAGGTTCCATTACAGCATTGTAGGACAACAGCTGCTTGCAATGAGCAATGTTCTGAAGAGAGGAATTTTGTTTGTGGCTCCGACAATAAAATTTATAGAAGCGAGTGTGAAATGAAAAGAGATAATTGCGGGTGAGATTATTTTCAACAATTTGTTTTTTTTTAATGTCAACTTCATTTTTACTATCATGTGCTATTTTTTTTATATCATGTATTGTGTGCCTTAAAAGACTACATTCCAATCATCATTCCAATAATCCTTTCCATAATAAAATACCTGTTTGTAAAGATTGACATGCTCACTTGATATTATTTGAATCAGAAAGTATCCCATGGTTTTTAACTTTCAACTGAGAGCAAAAAACAATTATTTTATCAATTGGATTGTTCATGAGAATATGAAACTGGTTATTCATTGTGATGGAAAAGGAAGATACTACTACTTATATTATATTATTATGACCACGAATTATCCTTTCAGAGTATACCTACCTACAAACTTAAATCATAAATTATTCATGCCTTATTCCGTTTTGGTGCACTGCCGTTAATGATTAATGAAAGCTGTTTATGATAGGTACCTTATCAAATTCAAATTTGCCTCATAATGGAAATGCATGTCATGTCAAGAATGCATCGCCAATTGAGATTGATCTGTGTCATCAATCTTCTCAATGACATTGGATCATTTTTTATCCAAGAGTAATATTTTTTTATTGTTTCCAATGCTGTTAAAGCATTAAAGTATCCGTGTTAGTCTATCATAAAATTTGACTCGGTCTATTTCGAATCAATGAACCAGCGAACGAAAAACATACCGGAACCAATTAGCGTGAAAATCAAATTTATTCCAATCTTTATTTCGGTTACTTTATTATGACGCCCTACGAATAAAAGAACGGAGACAAAAAATCAATCACCAACAGTTCGGCTCTTCTTCTACAGATTAACCAAATTGTTTGCAAAATCTTTCGAAATCAAGATATCGGGTCATCTTATCTAAGGGTCATACTCAAGGGTACACTCGTAAAAATTGCATGGCATGAGCCAACCGATGTGCCGACCTCCTCGAAGACTTTCTTTGATAGTGCATAACAGATTGATGTAGATATTTTACTTGGAAGTCCAGAGCGAGCATCAACATGTCGATATTTTTTGAACATTTTGTACTGCAATACATTTTTTTGTGTTTATAGTAGATTCGCCAAATGCAACAGTCAATCTTTTATGCGTTGGAACACTTGATTTTATTTTTCACACAAAATTTTATGCAGATACATAGTTTGATCGATTTTTTTCGATAACCAGAATCTGTCAAGCACACTTGAACACGTCTTAACTTTATCCGTCATAAACCAACTAAAAATAAAATTTGGTTGATATTGTCAACAATATAAATCGAATCTGCCCGCGAAATTTGTGTACACATTCTGTTTATCAACCTTGCTCGTTTCACAATTATCAGTTTTGATTTTTTTTCTGTGAATCCATTCCAAATCCTGAAAACGGATTTCCGTTTGGTCACTGGTGACGTCACCTCTGAGCTATTTTGTAGCTAATAGGTGAATCCTTCATTTTTGTCATAATGATCCAGTAAAGTTGTCGTCGGCTTATAATAATAGGGGTCGGAGAAAGGATCCAGATAGAATTATATTCTCAGGGTTGCTTGGGGACTGCCTTCTGAGTATCCAATCAATAGATCTGATTCGAGATCATGGTATATTTTGCGGTGTAGGGATGATTTCCTAGACATATTTCTAGAGCAAAATGACCTTGATGGAAATTATAAAGGATCAAAGACTGAATAACTCAGTCTGTTTTTTTTCAATTCCATGATTTCTGCCGCTCAACGACATTTTGAAGATCAAACTGATCACAGGGCAGGTAATACATATTGCTCATTTGCGAGAAGACTGGCGTAACTCTAAGACAGAGGTTACACGATCAGTCTGGCATCATTTCAGTCCGTCACTCAATGAGTGATGGAAAACTGATGGACTCACGATCATTCAAACTGACTTGGTTTGAAAAAGAAGGTTGGGTTAAGATTCTATTTTAACAGCGGGTAACCATTGATTATCCGTTGGTAACCATGGAATTATATCGTTATAACTGACGGAAAGAATTATTAAATATTCAAATATCTGTCAGTCCGGTGCTTCACTCCATCAGTCAACCCATTTCACGATCATCATTCTGACCAAATTCATGGACTGAACTGATGCCAGACTGATCGTGTAACCCCCGTCTAAAGACGACGATTTGAGATAATTCGATTAAAAAATTATTAGTTATGTTATTGCGACTTGAAGCAATATCAAAGAAGAAAAATCTACCAAATCCGCAAATTAACTTTCTCCTGTGATCAATTTACGTATCACAATAAATTGATTTTTTTCTTTTATTTTTAGAAGGTTAATTTCAAGGCATATTTAGAGTTGTGACCATATTGCCGAACAAAAATACATTATAAGTAACGGATCAAAAAATATACATAATAGTGAACGGATCAACACAAAATAATATGTCATTTTTCATGAAAACATATTTAACTAAATAAAGACGTTTATTGAGATGTGTCATTCTTTCTGAAAAAAGCGCAACCGTCACATATAATGTATGGGGCCCAACATGCGCACAACTGAAATTATGTCGCCGTTCACGAATCGGGCTAGATGAAACTTGAGATGTGTCGGAAAGCCATCCCCCAAAAACTACTCTAGACTACTCTAAATATGAATACGCCGTTGTTTCTGCAAAAAGGAGATACCCTCTTCTTTGTATGATGATACTGTCATCTCAATATTGACAATTTTTGAGTTCTACCGGTATTCTCGCAAATCAGCGATATAAGTCAATAAGCGGTATAATAGATCATCACAAATTTCATAAGGAAATGTAGTTCAGCCTTCGATTCTCTGAAACTTTCATCCAGGTATTTTTTTTTGTAAAATCATGTTTTTGAAACCACCCCTGTTGCCAGTGGGAATCTTGTTATTTGATGCGCTGTCGTCTTTGGTCCTCTATAGTTTTCATCCAGGTCATCTGGCTCTAAAAACTGTTTATGGAACCTATACCACGCAAAACGTATCAGGAGTTCGATTCAGATCTTTTGGATACTCTGGAGGCAAGTCCCAACGCTACCCTGAAAATATCAGAAAATATCAGTTTTTGACAAACCGACAACTTTATCGGACAATAAAGACAAACTCAAATAATCATAGCGGAAATTTTTCATAACTGGATATCAGAACTGGATATCCGGTAAAACTAATATCATATAGTAGGTAGGTACCCACTTATAAAAGTATATTGTTGAATGAAACTACGTATCCACTTTAGAGAATTGACCACATTTTCCAATACAAAATGTTATTAAAAACAGAGTCATTTGAAATTAATGTGTTGGTCGTAGCATAATAAATAATTCAATCTATATAAATTGGCCTCATTTCTAATTTTATGCAGAATGAGGCTAGAAATATAACGCAAGACTAAACACGGATATAAAATTTCTTGAAGTAACTGTTTCAATTTACCCTGAATAGATTATTCTGCCAATAAAACGAAAAAGTCATGAACTACTTACAGTAGCGTATACTTTCCTCGTACTAAATAGCCATGCATAATTAATAAAATCAAGCGATTCCAATATTCGTTTTCCTTTCAGCAAACACGTTTTTGTCGTGCCGATGAAACGATGCATCTCGGGCTTTCTCTTCAAAGGCTGTCAAAAGATCTGTCCGACCTACTACGACCCAGTTTGTGGCACTGACAGTATGACCTACAGCAACACATGCTTCTTGGAAATCGAAAATTGTAGGTCGAGGTCGTTGGTCACTATGAAGAACATGGGAACATGCGCAGAGCCCATTAATGAGATCCCAAAGAACTATTTATACTGATTTTGTGGATATTCAAAATTGACATTTTTGTTGTGAAAGAATCTTTTATTATTCCAAACTAAAAAAGTCAAATGATTTCCAAGTTTTAATACAAATGTAGATATCATATATTATTATGTTATTGATCATAGGTACGTATAAACAACAAAGAAACCAAAAGTATTTCTTACTCATCATAAACAAGCACCAGCTTATTATGAATTGATGATGCAAGATGAAAGAATTGAATTCGTAATGTAAAATTTACATTTAATTTCACTTCGAAGTGGAAGTGGCAGATCTCCGCTTGCCAAATGAAAATCATATCCTACCATGATACTACAACAAACAAGATAAGCTCACGCGGATCTTTCCCGGTGACCGCCCATTTAAAATGCATAGGTTGTTCGGTGCACATTGCTAGGTTATGTTTTTAACAGCTATTTTCCCATATCTTTCCTATGCATGATGACCCAAATGATCACCATGCGCGAATCGGTTTCAATTTCGTCCATCTAGTGAGCTTATCTTGTGTGTTTTAGTACCATGATATCCTACCATTGAAGTTGTGTTCAAAGTCACGCTTACCCTCAATGTACACGATAGCATAATATTATGATTCCCATTATGCAAGCCACTTCCACTTCGAGGTGAGATTGAATGTAACTCAGGCATTAGGGTTTCTTTGTTGGTGTGGGTACTTATAAAAAAAGAAAATATTTAGGCATTTTGTGAACCCTCCGAAGTCATAGCGAACATGCCAAGAATCGTATTTATTAAACAAACTGATTATAACTATTTCTCATCATTTTTTTTCTGTATATCTTCTCACCTAGCTCCGTGATACGTACATTGCATTCCCTGATGTCTTCTAACAACATTGCCTTGATAGAATCAATGTATTTTAGTATGTAGATATTCATAACAATTATATATTTATTGGTGATTAGTTATTATTGAAACTCGCATAAAACAATAATAGTTATACAGAATAAAAGTACATATTTTAGTTTTTTATCATTTTGAAAACGTCGAATGGAAAGATGTTTTTTGATTTGTGCCAATATTTAGCTATAGTGGTATTTATGTGAATAATCATTATTCTTATGAGGTAGCATGTTTCTTAGTAGTGACAAATGCAGATTAGGATTTGTCTACCTAAAAATAAAGATTTTACTTCAAATAATAAACGTGGATTTATTTTTCTTCATTCTTGATTTAAGCTATCAGCTTTGTAGATATTTTGTAGTGCACGAATGTTACTTGAGAATGACAAGGTGCCATCAGATCTCGGGACCTAGAGAGTGGCGGAAACATTTTTGATATAGGTAATATTATGCCCTGGAGAAATGCTGGAATAGTATATTGTGCAACAAGCATGGAATGATACCCATTTCGCACGAGTATGAAGGTTTGTAGCACGAGCCGATGGCGAGTGCAGCAATTCATACGAGTAGGAAACGGTCATTCCATGCGAGTTGTACACTATGCTTTTTCTACGACTCTTAATAATTATCATCACTGTGTAATTAATATCGATTTTTACTTTTTGTTATTGGCGGAGGTGTCAGATCATTTCATTTCCATTCAGTTTGCACTCGTTTCCATGGCAACGGTTTAGGAATGGTTTCATTTCCGTACAGTTGTACAATGTGCTACGTTTCCTAACCGATATCGATTGCACAATGGTAATATCACCATACAGTCGTAGAAAAATTGTATCAAAGGATCCAAGGATGGACACAAGATGCCGTAACGGAGATGTTTTTTCGAGATTTTCGAATAAAACTACATATTGTGAACGTTTTTCGAAAAGAAAAAGATACGCAAGTTAACGGGCGTAGGCGTGACGCGAAATATGTTCTAGTTGAGGAGTACGGTAGGTACAAATGTGGAATAAAATTCACTTCCAACAATTGTCAGGATTTATTTGTAACAATAACAAATAAATAATTGTTTGATTCACCGAGCTCAGGTTCACTATTGGCAAGAACAAACGCACCTGGAATAAAAATTAGTCTGAGTCACCTTCCTTATTGATGTTAACATACATTGTGGTATGCGACAAGTTCAAGATATTTTAATATGAGTTCAACTGAAATCAAAATAAGAGAAACACACCAATTGTTAAATCTATACTACTGTACAACAAGTACCAAATCGGCGGGGATAAATGCGATAATCAATCTCCGAATACAATGCAAGTGAAATACAGACATTCCATTATATTATATTTGATCAATGGTTGACCACCATACAAAAAAATTGGTGTAGCATTCTACACATAATCCCAAAGATCAACAAAAGAATTGGGCGTCCCAACGGCGTCCCCAGGCTGCAGGACAACCATATAACTTGGCACAAACACCTTTCTTTTTAATTTATTTTTAATCAACCCACCGCTAAATATGTCAAGCCAATGCCTGCCTACGCGTTATATGTTAATCCTCTAACGCAATCGCCTCTAATAAGGGCCGTGACAAGTCTATATAGCCTTATGAATGATACTTAACCACTCATAACTCGAGATCACTTCATTCACAAAGACCAAACTCCCATATGGTATTGGTATTGGTATTGGTGGGGGGGCAAACCACTGCCCGGCGAGTAGGCCGTAAGACCCTTTTCGCCAACCCCAGGACAATTCTAACTAAGTTGATGATGGAGAACATCACCTAGTTATACAGGGTGTTTACGGTCTTGTGATTTTTTCTTTGATGTTTTTTTCTACACGTCAAAAGAATATAATTAACGCTAAAACGCCTTGGCAAAAGTTGAATAATAAGAGAGATAATGAATTTTTTGTACGATTTTATTTTCAAAAATGATGACACTAAATTGCAAAATTACTGCTTTACAGCAGTTGTTCAAAGCTATCGCCCTGTTGTTGAACGCAAAGTCTCGCTCGACGTATCCATGAATCATTAATATTATTATTATAATTATTATTATATTAATTATTATTATTATTATTATTCGACTTTTGCTAAGGCGTTTTAGCGTTAATCATATTCTTTCAACGTGTAGAAAAGAACATTAAAGAAAAAAATCACGAGACCGTAAACACCCTGTATATTGAACTAGCAGGACCAATTAATTTAGGCTAACTATTAAACTTTTTGACTGTCAGTAATTGATAATACTGCAGTCCACTCAGTAGCGTTAGCCAGTGAGAGTTCCACTAAATACAGAACAGAAAATAATTTCTGCTCACCGCGGGGATCGAACTCACGTCAATCAGAACTAACGGTCTCTCAAGCCGGCGTGTTACACGCTCGGCCACCGTAGCCTTCCCCATACCACAAGTATGATTATTATTTCAAACCAAAACACATTGGCAGCCTAAGAGTCCATCTTCTGCACTCAAAATACTATCAAAAGGAATTTAGGTTTCAAATATCACTTTGACGACTGCATAAAGAATTTCCTACTTTATGGACCACTGTCAAAAATGATTATCAAGGTAGAGAAGAATGATCAGAAAGAACACAAAATTGTTACAAAAAAAATTGGTTGCTACACAAATATGTCCTAGCGCACAAATAGGTACAACAGGAACTACGTCATAATGTATCGGCGCCTTGGCAAGGTGTTGCGTTTTTTTTTTAATCAATCACCGATATAAATGCGAGAGAACCGCTATGGATTCTTCGAAGAACTTCTTTCCTTCATCTTTGAAAAAACTCAACCGATTGAAGTGATCTTGTTCCCGTTCTGACGAGGGCGGTCTGCTCTTCCACATCGTCTGTCGTTGTCGATGCATTCTTGGATGCGTCTTCAGTCGCCTTGACAAATGACAGATCTCTCGATTTTTATATAGCTGTAATACCACCGATAGAATTTCTCATCTGCTCCAACATTTCCTTCCTTGTGGTCGGTCTGCCTTATTGTGTGGACAAGGTCCCGTATTAGTCTTCGAAGGTAAAAATCTATGCAAGTCAAGCCAGGGTATCTGGCTGGCCATGAAAATTAATTTTCTTCAATATCCAAGGTCACCATTGAGAAAAGCTGTCCATTTGATGTGCTACCATATTTGTGATAAATAAAGTAGGCCAATAAAATTCGTATGGTTTCGTATCTAATCACTGAAGAATAATTCTCATCAAAGTCAATCCCTGGAATCTGAGTGAATCCTTGTGCAACCAACTCCGCCTTATATTCAATGAATTTTCCCTTGTCAGAGAATTTCTTTTTGAAAATCTATTTGCATCCTACAATACGAGAACTTGAGGGCTGCTCGAGAATATTCAAAATCTCATTCCTCTTCATGGATTTCAGTTCATCTTGAATGGCTAAATTCCACTGGATTCCACTTCTTGAAGTAATTGCTAAATATGAAAAGTCATCAGAGAATATTTTTTATTCGTTATCATCAACCAGCCCTTAGATAGTCCAATGCTGGATAAAGGCCTCCCTCATGACCCTCCACCCATTTTTATCTTGGCCTGCCTAGATACAATTATTTGCGATTCTTTTCAGGCCATCGGTCCAACGTGTAGGTGGTCTTCCTCAGTTCCGTTTATCGGTGCGAGGCCTTCATTCCAACAACCTCTTTGTCCACCTGTCGTCGCCCAGTCTCGCCACGTCTCCTGTCCAATTCCACTTTGATGTGGTTATTTGCTCAACGATGCCCTCCACGCCGGTTCTTCGCCGCAGGTCCTGGTTTGTGACGTGGTCTCTCAAGCTTAATCCGATAATTGACCTTTCCATTTTGCGGTGTGTATATTCTTCGACCCATTCGATTTCGTTGTTATCGATGTTTATACTTTCGCTCATGATGAGATTTGTCATGATCTTCGTTTTGGAACAGTTCATTTCCAGACCAACCCCAGAGCATGCCTCCTCCAATTCGTAGAGCATTTGTCTCGCCTCTTCCAAGTTGTCAGTTGTTGTTAGTACTATGTCGTCCGCGAAGCGGAGATGGCTAAGTTTCCGACCATCTATGTTTATTCTCTTCCTAACCCAGTCAAGTTTTTTGAAGGCATGTTCTAGAATGATAATAAATAATTCAGGAGACATGGTGTTTCCATTGAAATCGGAAGAGGTGTGAGCTCTTCCGATTTCAATGGGGTTGCTAGTTTCATGTGGTCTAACTGACATAGTAGCGATTTTGTTATAAGAATATATTCTTTGACCGCAGACTCTACCTCATTTTTGTCTGCGATGAATGCTACTTCCGTGTCTCGAGAATATTCGTCATTTAATGTCACATATAGTACTGTTTTCCACCCATAGATTCAGTACAGAATGGCCCAGGAACATCTGAATGTACTTTTCGGAGTATTCTCGTACATGAATTACCTTTGTTAGATACTTGAATAAGTGGACTGTATTTTTCTTGTCTTTGGATGGAATTAAAACGAGTTCTCTCAAACTAACGATCTAATCAATTCAAAGGTACAATTAATAATGTCAAAAAAAACAACTCCTGCATACCGCTTCTCCATGGAATCTCCAATTTTTCTGGTAAGTCATTGAACTCCATACTATGTACCTGGAAAGGCCTCGGCCGTTGTCGATGTAGCGTCAAAGTATGCATTTTTTGGTTAGACAGAGATAAACAGTGTTACGGATACCTATCCTTGTCGAACCCATAAACCGGGTATTAAGGTTATGGTTAAGGGACAAACAAAACTGTTTTTTGAGAATTCAGTGATAGTTTGGCGTTCTGTGTTGTTTTATTGGTGCTGAAAATACATGTTATAATAGTAATAATATGATATTGTACATCTTGTGTGCTGTTTTCTTTCAGATAAGTTGGTTTTATCGGAGAAAGTTTGAAAAGGACTGAAAAAATAATATAGTGATCTATATTGTGCTGCAGTCGGATGTAAAAACTTGCGAGATGAAAGAAAATTGTCTTCTCATGGCTAAAAGTTAAAACATAACATCATAAAAAAATTCGTCAAAGGTACAATTCTATAATCAATTATGAAACAAAAAGTTGGGTTCTTCATGTAGGGTAAAAATGGCTACAGTTTTTTTTTCTTCACAAATCATAACTCATAGTGAAGGTGATAAGTAACTTTTTTTCTTTCTAAAGATGTGATTTCCTCATCAAAATTATATAAAGTCTTTGTTATATATACTGAATTTATTCCAAAGTTATGAATGGTGGTAATATTTATTGTACCTATACCTTTATATTATTTATTATTCTATCTATCTAAATCATTTATTATTTAATTATTTTTTTTTATATGCCACAATCTGGAACAAAATTAAAATCACCCTATCGTGAGAGCTCAGCCTACTGAACTACTATTTTTCTGAGAGGAAAGCCCCTAGTTACAAACAAATCTACTCAATCTATTCAGTCTAGAGTCTGGGTATATTCACTTTTAATCCTGATTAAAATAAATCTTGCACGTGAATGCTAAATGTTTTTTCAATTTTCTATAATCAAAGCAATAATACAATATTTTTCTCAAATATGTCTCATAAATATATAATTCATGTATTATTGTGATTTCTGTCCATATACGCCAATGAGTTAGAAAGAGATAGATATCCGTAACTATCGCTATCTCTACTTGCTTCACTCTCGATAATAAGCGGGTCCGTTCCAGGTACGTAGTATAGAGTTCAATGTGGTGAGTCCTTTTCATCAACGATCCTTGGGGAGCGCGTTCCAATGTTAATTTCGCGGATTGTGTTACAAGACTTAACATCCCGGCCACCTTGAATCATTTTAATAAAATATTATGACTTAATCAATAAGTCATTGTCCTTTTCTATTGGCAATGAACACAATTTAGTATGTGCACGCTTGGTTATTGAACCATCACTAAACTTCATGCTCACTACGCGAGTTACATTGTCCTTACCAGGAAAGTGGTCGATAACTCTGGCAGTCTTCCATTTTAAAGGTGGAAGGTTATCTTTTTCCACTAGAACTAGATCACCTGATCTCAGCTAATTGCATCCACCATGAAACCATCTCTGTCTTGATTGTAATTCTGACATATATTTTTTGTTCCATCTTATCCAAAAATGTTGCAGAATTTGATGGAGTCTCTTGGAATGTGTAAGACGATTTTCTGGAACTTCAGTCAAACCAGGTTCTGGTGAAGATATAATAGGTCTTCCGAAGAGAAAATGTCCGGGACTTAGAGGGGAAAAGTCAGCAACATTTGAGGACATCGGAAATATTGGACGGGAGTGAGTCCTTCAATTTGAGTCAAAATCGTCACAAAATCTTCATAATGTAAATTAGTATATCCTACAGTTTGTTTAAGATGAGACTTGCAGCTCTTAACGCTACTTCCCATAAACCATCGAAATTAGGCCCTCTAGGTGGGATAAAATGAAAGTTAGCGCCATCACTATCAATCTGTCGACCAATATCTGATGCATTTGATTGTGAACATCTCTTGAGCTCAGAGTCAGCCCCCACAAACGCAGTGCCATTGTCATAGTAAAGGTCAGTTGGCTTACCCCTCCATGCAATAGACCGTCTAAAAGTTGCAGCAAATGCAGCACTTGTGAGTTCGATCACCAGTTCGAGATGAACAGCTTTGACAGTCATACATACAAAAACAACCACGTAGGCCTTGATCAATTTTGGGTTACGCGTTTCACGATCTTTGATTAAAAACGGTCCACGACGTAGTCACAGCCAGTATGCATAAATGGAAAAAACTGATTACTTCTGTAGTATGGCAGATTACCCATCAAATAATCAAGATTTTTTGGTTTAGCTCTGAAACAAATCACACAGTTATGCAAAATTAATCTTGCAAGACTGCGACCGGATGGCGTATTTACATTCTTTACTACGGTACAGTTGACCTACTCCCTGCAACGCAGTAAACAGTGTTACTGAAAAGAGCACAACGCGTAAATACATTCTTTACTACGGTACAGTTGGCCTACTCCCTACATACAGATAATTTTTTAGTATGTTCTGGGATGTCGCCATTTTCACCAGACCAAAGCTTACCCGAACTAACCAAAACGGACCCAATCTAACCCTAACTCAAAACTAACCTTAAAAAACCAACCTCTTTGTCCCAAATGCCGTGTATTATTTGTTTTTTATTCTCAAAAATGATGAAAAAGGCTGATTTTTGGCATTGCGCAAGTGAATTCATGTTCCTTATAAGAAACAAACCATACCTATGCAAAAAATACTACATATCATAATGCCGAAATAGCAAAAAACCATTTTGTAAATAATTACCTCGGGCTGCAGCTTAATAAGGTATGTAGATGGGAACTGTGCACTTTTCTGTTATATTGTTAACTGCGTTACAGGGAGTAGGTCAACTGTACCGTAGTAAAGAATGTATTCACGCGTCCGGATGATACCCAATATTTATGTCTGATAGTGTACAATAATTGTTGCGGCCCACAATGCAATAAAGCTTTATGATAAAACTCAAAAATCAATTTAGTCAAGGCATGCTTTTTTCCCAATATTATTGGAAATTTCTTACTGTAGCTTATATTAGCATTCTGAAGCTGGTCACCAACTCTAATCAATTCACTATCTTTATCAAAAAATGGATGTAAGGATAAGATAGGATTTTCTTTGTTTTGTCGTTCGCTAAATTATAATAAACTTGTTTGAAAGATTGGATCTGAGAAATTCGAAGTAAATTTTGTTCTCGCTAAGTTTAATTCATCAGCTGTCATATAAGGCTTGCAAATTGTATCAGCCCCAAATTTCTTAGCTCTGCAATTGTTAATAAACCGATAACAATAGCCTAGAACAGTAACCACCCTCGAAAGTGAAGAAAACTTCGGAAATAGATCAAACTCTAAAACATACTTCAAAATTGCAACATTAGTTAAGATTTTCTCTTCGGGCAGTTTCTCCAATATTCCTTCAACGCTAGTTGAAGGTGAAGTTTTTTCTGTTAACCAAATAGGTCTATGAAACCAAAACTTATTCGCAATCAGACTTGATGCAGTACAACCACGCGAAACAAGATCAGCTGGATTTTCTTCAGATCGTACATGTACCCGGATTCCGTGTACCTGTGGAGTTCTAGCAACATGTCGCTTTCCCATCATTTTACACAGAGAGCGACGTGTTGCTATGGAATTCCACAGTACACGGAATACGGGTCATGATACCAACTGTCAGAATTTGTCAATGATTGAATCTCATTAGCTCTATTTATAATAAATGTCTTGAACCTATCAGCATTACCCTTAATCCAGCCTAAGACGATAGTAGAATCACTCAAATAGTATACTGCATGAACGTTTATCTGAATCATATCAATGACTTTCTTTGTCAGTCTCGTAGCTATCAACGCCGCTGACAATTCCAATCTTGGTAAAGTTGGCGCTCTGACTGGTTGCCTTAGAACACAATAAGAAAGACGAATAACTGCCATTAGAATTAATTGATCTAACATAAATTGCTACGCCATAAGCTTTCTCTGACACGTCAGCAAAGGTATGCACATTTCATTTTTTTTTGAAATCACATATCTAGGAATTTTCAACTGATTCAAAATTTGTAAGTCTAGGCAGAAATTGTTCCAAAATTCAAGTAGAGTACACGAAATTTCAGTATCCTTATCAGGATACTCCTTTCACAAACTTTGTACAATCAATTTAGCCACTATAATAACCAGCTGAACCAATCCCAAAGGGTCAAAAATTTGACATGATATTGATAAAATCTTACGTTTAAGCACATGAGTTTGTCCCGGAAAATCTCTGATTTTATAGTGGATACAATCGGTATATGCATTCCAGTACACACCCAATGTCTTATTCTGCTCATTCTCACCTAACTTTAATATAGATACTAGCCTGTAAATGATCATTGACCTGAAAACTATCACAGAAATCTCTTTTATTCGACAACCATTTCGAAACCAGCACTTCGTAAATGATGGAAAAAATATCCCTTTGCAATGTCAATAATTCTGTCACGCTTTCAGTACCTTGCAATAAATCATCCATATCATGTCGTTCTTCATCACACGCGCCGCCATTGGATACTCAGACTCAAACTCACTCGCTACTTGGTGCAAACAACGTATCGCTAAAAACGGACAACTTATTGCCATGCCATAAACCACTGTATTCAATTCATAACATGCCAAATCACCATTATATTTACGCCATAAAATGCGCTGATATGGTCTATTCTGAGGATTGATCAAAATTTGTCTAAACATCTTTGATATGTCAGCATTCAATGAATATTTGTACTCACGAAATCTAATCAAAATTGAAACTAAGTCATTGCTAATAGGAGGCCCTGTAAATTGTACACAATTCAAACTTAATCCACTGGAAGTTTTACTGGATGCATTGAAAACTACACGTAAACGACACGTTGAACTATCCTCTTTAATGACTGCATGATGCGGTAACAAGAAACTCTCATATATTTTACTCTGTTTCCAATCGCACTTTAATTCAATCATGTGTCCGAGATTCTCATATTCCGAAATTAGTGTATCATCAATGGTCAAATTATTTCAAAAAGATGGTCCATCTTCTTCACTAGACAAAAAGCTCAACTCAACACCCATTAGCCAACCTAACTGTGTCCTTTGTGAAATGGGTTGACCTTTGCCTAATCTAATTTGTTCCAACATCAAAATATCATAAAAAGTGTCTACGCCTAATAACATGTCAATATCTTGAGAAATATTGGAAGATGGATCTGCCAATTCGATGTTCTTGGGTGTCTGTATCAATTTATCATTAAAGGAAAACAAAGGAATAGATGAAGTAACCTGCCTTATAACTTGACACCTCAGTTCTTTGGTATAGTCACTAATACGAGACCGAATCTTAACCATACTCTGGTACTTGATCTGAACATTACTAACACTTCCTACTCCAGTAATCTGAAAATTAGCCGAAATCAATGACGCACCAGTCTTTTCAGCAAACTGCTCAGATACATAATTACTCTGCGGGCCCTGATCTTTCAAACATTTTGCCTGACGTGCCTTATTATCACTGACTATCACAATTATTACCTTTGTAGATATTATTGAGCATTAAATCTGCTTAGTAAGTTCCTTAAAACCTGTGTTACACAATGTCGCGCTCACAGCGGAGTTTAGACCAAGAATATCGCTTGCTGAACTGGTCTTACTTTCTTCATCTTCTTCTGATGTTTGCAATGTTGTCACATGGGTCTCACTATTTCTGCTTGTGCTGGGATTTTGTAACGCCGACATTATAAGGAATTATGCATGGAATCACAAAACCTACAGCGAGCCTTACTGAAGCCTGATACATCATGCATTGGGTTGAAACAGTTCAGACATAGCTTCAGCTTTGTAACTTCAGCATTCCTGTCTTCAACACTCAAATCTTTAAAATGATCGCAGCCAAAAATAGAGTGATCAGCTCTGCAGCGAACGCATTTCTAGCTTTTGAGTCAGAAGTTGTCACGGATGTTCCTCGCTGCCTAAAATATTTATTATCCCTTACTTCGGATTTCTGATTAACTTGATTACCAGGTTTAACTATCAAATTTTGACTCGTCAACTCTAATTTCTCAAGCATAGCGCATTCATTTTTCAAAAAAGTATGAAACCTCAGTTCATGTAGGAAAAGTGTCCTTCATTTTATGCGCCTCCCACGCTCGCCTAGTATGACTGTCACATTTATTAATTAAGATTGCCATGAGCAAGGTGTCCCACTTGTCAGTAGGTTGTTTTGATGCCTCTTACGATCTAATGTTCCTATTAAATGTATCAAAAAGTCTTCTTAATTCTTCTTCTTCTTTTGTGACAACTGGTACATCTTAAAGACCCTGAGTGTAATTGTCAACAACAAGTCTGTTGTTCTCATAACGCTCCTTCAAAAGTGACCAAGCCACGTCCCAATTGGCCGCAGTTATTTTTAACGAAGCGATCAAGTCTGCTGGCCCGTCACTTCAACTAACCCTCAAATACTGCAATTTTTGCACTTGTGGAGCATTCTCAATCATAGCCAAAAAAATGTGTTTAAATTCCAACCAGTTTTCAATTTTTTTAAACCGGTAATAGTTATTTACCAAACAAGTGCGGAAAGTGGTACTTTTCCTCACGCGAGGGTAGTTGCACGAGCGGAGTTCGGGCAAGCCGTTAAGGGCGAAAAAGACAATTTCCGCAATAGTGAGGTACAATGATTTTCCTACAAGTGGTTTTGTCCATCTTATTTATAAAAAAAAAAAATTTTTGATACGCAAAGATTTTCTAATAATACCTCAAAGTGCCACATAAGGTAGAAAAGTAACATAAATCATTTAATTTGTCCTAGACATGTCCATTTTTGACAATACAAAAATCGTGCTAAAAAGCTACTTTCTCGCACGATTTTTGTATGAATAATGAAACAACATTTTTTCATCATGATATATTCATCGGAAACATTGAATTATTGGATTCTGCATCAGTTATCAAAGAAGTAGGTAATGCTTGTGATGCTGCATTTCAAAACTTTTATCCATTTCTCAGTATACCTGTTCTAGCGATTTTTTCTAAAAAATTGCAAAGTGCTTTTGTTCACATTCGAGTGTTTTTGTCCATCTTATTCGAAGTAACAAACATCATTTAATTAGTCATGAATGTCTTCATTCTTAACAATACAAAAATCGTCCGGGAAAGTAACTTTCTAGCTCTATCGCGGAAAAGTAACTTTCCAGCACTATTGCGGAAAAGTACAACTTCTAAAACGAAAAATCTTGCGGAAAAGTAACTTTTTCGCACGCTTGTACGAATATTATATTATTTTATATGGAGGAAAAGTGATACTTTTCTCGACGCGCTCGTGTTTAGCAGCCGAACGGAGTGAGGCTGATAATAAAGAGCATGACATGAAAAGTAACTTTTCCTCCATATAAAATATGCTATTTTTTCTTCAAATGTCGACAAAATTATAATTTATGCAAAAACATAATGTTTTCAATTTGCCATGAATATAGCTTCGGGCGGCGGCGCCAGGATCACGTTTTCGTTGTCATGGTTACTTTTTCCTCCGGCAGAGAAAAAGTGAAACTTTGCGGCCGAAACTCAGTCGAACAATGTCCGTTTTACTGACGTATGAAAAAAAAATATTTTCTGAAGGGTGAACCACTTGACCTTGACCTATACTCCTGCGCTCATCACCCTGTGAATGCTGACTGCTCGAAAAAATCATCAAAATAATTTCTCTCGTCAATTTCTTGCTCTTTCTACTCCTCGATCAAATCAGCCATTGACTAATAAATTTGAAATATCTATAACTGCACCTGAGAAAACACGTCATAGCCTGGTTCAAACTTATGAAATCTGCCCTTTAAATCATTATTGGCCGATTGCACCAACCTATTTTGAGGATACTTAACGCTAAGGGACCCTTAACTTGACAACTTTACATGCAAAACGGTCAAGTTAAGGGTCCCTTAGCGTTAAGTATCCTCAAAATAGGTTGGTGCAATCGGCCATATATATTTTAGCTCTGTCAAGCTGTCACAGTCTGTGTTTTCGAAAAAATTCTTAAATAACGTGAAATTACGTCTAATTTGTTTTCTTTTTTGTTTAGGAGCTGAAAGTTGTATTTTATCTGCCATTTTCAAAAATGAATCAAGACTAATAAATTATTTCACAATATGAAAATTCGTGACGTGACTTGTCAGTCACTCACTGACTTTGTTCCTGCCTTCTTGTACCAACGTCGTGGAAATTCTGTAACTGCCAATTCTTCACTCGCGTCGGAGGGATTTCTTCAAATTCTAACTTTTCACTTGCTTGGAAAATGATCCAGAAACTGCCAAAATTGTCCTTTCATCATCTACTAATCCATAATCCGGGAGTGGACCAAATTTTATGTTAGATACTCGAATAAGTGGACTGTTTTTTTCTTGTCTTTGGATTGAATAACGAGTTCTCCCAAACTAACGAGCCAATCAATTCGAAGGTACAATTAATAATATAAAAAAAAACAACCCCTGGATACCGCGTCTCCATGGATTCTCCGATTGTTCTGGTAAGTCCTTGTCATCAACGATCCTTGGTGAGCGCGTTCTATTACAAGACTTATCAACACTTTTCTCGACGTATGGTTCTTGTCATATTGGATTTCATGCATGCTTTACACTCAATATCTATTCTGTCGCTTGGCAAAACATGAGAATCAGATCAGATTCAGTTCTCTCAAGGTAAGTGAATGATTTTTAATCAGTGTGTCCTAGACGCCGTTTAACTCACATTCAAACTTTCTTCATAACCCTCCCGAAATGTTTGTAACTTATTGTATGGCTTTACCCATTGAACGATTTTCTCATTTTTCCAAAAAGTAATCTCCTCTCCATTTCCCTTCATAGTTATTCCTTTATTCCTCATTTTGAGCCAAGAACTAAGGGAACATTTCAGTTCTTGAGAATAAAGCACATTATTCAAAGAGATTTCAATTGAATTTCAAGATGAAATAAGTAGAGCATTTTTTCACAAGTGTATGGAACTTGCTGAAGGACGTACATTTATAAATGCATCTTCATTACCAGACATATGGTATTACATGTGGTAGCACCTGTATCAAAAATTTATTGTGAACTATTTTCTCATCTCGTCGTGAATACAGGAAATGCCAGATTCTCTTCATCACAAATATTGACATTTTCTCTTGAATTTTTATTTTTATTTCTGCAGTTTTTCACTGTATGTCCTTTGAACAATATTTTATCTTCCTTGCAATAAGAACACACCAAAATTCTATTAAAACTATTTTTTTTCTGGTTTCCCTACCCCATAAAGCTATAGCTTAAAACTATAGCCATAAAGCCCACCTATAAAATCAAAATACTACTAATTCACTGACCAAATCTAATCCTCAAGGTAAGTAATTTGATTATTCAGGTGCGGTATTGACCAATCAACCAAAATATTCCGAATACTACTTAGTCTAGTAGATTATAACAAGAAAACGTTTTTTCGCTTGAAAATGTCTTTAAGATCATTTTCTTTACAAAAAAGTGGAAAACATTCTGAGAAAAAAGTTATGGCCAATTTAAACCATCAGAAGTGGAGTGTGCAGCGTCCTCTAACGGCCACAATGAAACTGAGTACATATTCGGGTTTTGCATCCCAAAAAAAACCCCGGGTACCAATTTTCAAGGCAATACGTTGAAAAATGTTCGCACAATTTCAAGATTTCGATTTTTACTGTTTAATTTCACCACCCTTTATCTTGAAAACCCAGCAATATCGAGTTGCTCTGAATCAGCTTATTTTAACGTCAGGAATATGTGGTAAGATTTTGTCAAAACATTTTACAGACACCCTCTGTACAGGGTGTCCTAGAAAGAATGGGATTCGGTAACAGCAGATTCCTCACTCAAAAATATTGCGATCCTCTCGAACTTCCCATCCCGAAAGTTGATAAGTAATGACTAGTTGCCGGAAAGGACAAAATTTTAAGACATAATTCTGCTATTTGTCTGCTCATGTCTTTAAACTTTTAAAGACTTAAAACAAACCTAATTTTCTTTTATTTTGCCAAATATTTGTTTTTATTTTTTTGTTTTTATTTGAAATCTTGTGTCACAACCAAAAAAAAATTAATGTTTTCTTTTTTTGAATTTAATTTTAGGTGCTCCAAAAAGCCTTAAAAATCGATATTATTCGAGATTTAACGCAATTTGCTTATAATCCCAAATAGCCCCACCACCTAAGGGCAGATATTTATGAAAAAGTCAAATCAGGGATGAACTCAACTGGTATTAATATTTTCAAACTACTTATACAAGCACACATTTACACACTATCTTAGTGTAATTTCTTCACTTCTTGGGCCAAAGTCAATTCGATAAAAAGTAGTTTTCCGGTAGCGCAAGTTTTATACGATCGACAGCTAGAAATTTCAATCGATTTTAGATGCGTCTTAAATTTTTTTGTTCATCGATCCTCTTCTAGTTTTTATAGAGCAGATGAATGATAATTATGAAAAAATATTGTAGAATATTTAGCACATACCGGTTGCTATATACCGGTATGTGCTAAATATTCTACAATATTTTTTCATAATTATCAACACAATATGTAAATTATCCAAATTAAATCAAATTTTGCACCAACGGTGAATGAATTGAAACGTAATTGGAAACATGTAAACTAATAGTCTGCTTCCACATTGGAATCATGATTTTCAAATAGAAAGAAAGAACGATCATTTTTGTCCAAAAATGCAAAATAAAGAGGTGCGCAAAACAGCGCATCGAAATGTATACGATCTTTTTTTGAGACCGTTTCAAATCAAAAAGCATAGACAAAATACAGAAAAAAATATTCATTGTAGTTTTTGTTTGAAGGCTCTGGTTTGAATGAGCTGTTTATTTTGCAAAGTAAACTATTCAACCTAATGAAGTGTTCAGGGCACGGAAAATTTTTAAAGTAATCGTTCCAGATCACCAATCTGATATGCACATGGACCAAAGTCAGACATTCCACCTACTGAAAGTGACCCTTCATGGCCTTCATCCAGTGATTCTGATATTTATTAATAAAGAGAGAATACGTCTAGGAGTAGGTTATGTACACTATTAATCTGGATTATGTAGATATACCTACTCACGATTCCTGCAACTGTATTTGTGTGTGTGGATGTAATAATGCTGATTCACTTACTTTTAGAATATATTGATCGTAAAATACAACAAAACTGATTAATTATGCAGAGGTGAAAAAAATGACATGTGTATGCAATGGCTGTCGTGATCGAAGTCGTCGAGAAGGAAGGGCGGTCGGACTCCTTCGGCTTTCGGCTTCTTTCGTTCTCGTGAATCTTGAGGAGCATTGGCGTAGCAAAGGGGGATTTACGGAACATACCCCCGGCCTTGAAAGTCTTGACTTACAATGGTAAAGGAACAAGTCTAGTGATGGCACGGGAGATCATGCCAGCAGCTGTTTTTAGGGAAGCCACTCTGGATACACCATGCTGGACACGCCTCCTTCGATAGCAAATCGTTTGATGAGGTGCTTCTTACAAAAGTTGGCAATGTCGCGACTTCGCTCAGACCAGTTTCTTATTTCTTCTATGCGTTGATCCGGGTGGAAGGTGGAAGAAAGGAAGAAAGTTCTAATGAATGTGCAAGGAAATGAGATGTATTTTTGAAAATAGCTCGTAACTTGGTTGTGCCAATTTCTTTAGGGGTGTTATAGATTTCCAAAGAGCGTTTGTTTAAAACCTATAATAAAATAATTATAATGATGACCCGACGTAATGGAAATATAATATGTATATTATTTGGACTCGTTTTTTAAAATATCAGGATGGATGATAAGATACACAGGGTACTTAGCTTTTTAGATTTGGTTTTCGTGATTTTAAATTTCAAAGTTGCTGAAAAAATGGTTTAGGCATTAGCCATTACTGATTGGGAGGGTTGTGATATATAACTGATTGATTGAAAAATGGATTATCGATATGCAAAACGCATAAATCCAAATTTATTCCTGATCCATTAGGTACCTTGGTACCTACAAACATTTTAGAAATGTTTTCGTTGAACTCCTTTACTTTACTGGGATGATTTATTTTGTCAGTTTCACAGAAAAATTACGCGTCTCCCTAGCTTTTTTTTGTGGTGTAATTAGTTGAGGTAACGGAAGAAATATTTCGGGAAAAAAATGGAGAATAACTTTCACTATTACTATCACAACGTTAGATTCTACTCATAAAAGTCAAATATACATAAAATAAAAGCACTATATTATTCAACAGAGTCGCAAATAATTATAATTCTTATTTCCGTATTTGATAGAGTCACAAGATTAAATTTTTTATGACACAGCACTGGTCTCGGACGGATCTAAATTCAAACCATGCATGTGAAATTCACGAAATTCCTCAACATAGTCCAATCACAATTCGGTATTCATCGGCATTGGCCAATCACAAGCATCTAGTCTACCCGTCTGGCTCACAATAAGTTTTGCTGTTTTATTCCTGTTCGTGATAAAGTATTTTGAACGGACTATACATTTAGAAATGTTGTTCACTGTTCCAAGTGACTTTGAATATTCTGGCTGTACGTGTCATGTCTGTCTATCATCAAACTAATATATTTTACCAAACCCAAACTCAAAACTAACTTTGTCTAACTCAACATTAGACACAAATTTGATACATTTTTCATGATTTCTTCAAAAATTGGCCATTTTTGCAAAGTTCAAAATTGTACAGCTTGACTATCCTTCGTTAAATAGTTGTGAGATTTTCAGGGAGTACATACTTTTTGCACCTCTTTCGAATGGTGCCGGTCATTTTTATCAAAAGTTACACAGAAAAAAGTGAGAATAGTAGCTTTTTTTTGAACATGAAAAAAAGGTCCTGTGACGAAACATGCCCAGTTGAACGAACTTCCAAGGCGGTCGACAGCGGACACGACGTTACAAACATTGCATCTCGCCATCGAATAACTCGGCTCTTGTCCCGTTTGTCACAGGCCCAAACCACTGTTAATTTCTAGAATGTCAGGTTGCCTACACCTAGAATATTGGAGAGCTTTCGCCATCTATCGAGGCATTGAAGAGGCTCTATATAATAAGCTCCGCCATTAGGACAAGTTAGTTAGATATCGATTAGCCGCGAATTATAAATCGTTACAACATAAATATACGCTGCGATTGTGAACATAAATATTTGTGGTTGTGTCAGTGACTTTAAATACATTAATCAAAACTGGACAAGTGTTTTCTATAGCGAAACTCGTTACATTGGTGTCAAAACTGTCAAAAGTGGGATTTATTGTGTGCTATAGAAACGGACATAGATATTCACAGTGATGGCTGCGAAACAAGTGTTTTCAACCGGATTGAAGGTCGCCGAGTTGAAGAGGGAGCTGGAGGAGCGTGACCTGGATAGTAGTGGTAATAAAACTGATCTACAAACAAGGCTTCGTGAGGCTTTAATGGAAGAAGCCATGGATCCTGATACGTTCCAATTTGAGATTCCCGATTCCAACGCAGTAGTTGAGAAATTGTCCAAGAGCTTGAAGGATCAACTGGAAGAATCTTCTAGAGCCATGGAAGGAAAATTGGAAGAGAAGTTTGATGAATCTTCTAGAGCAATGGAAGAGAACTCGAGGAAAATGGAGGAAAAGCTCAAAGAATCTTCCAGAGCTATGGAAGAAATCAAGGAGCAACTGGCGGATAACTACAACTGTTTGAAGGCTCATGTAGCAGAGGAAATCGGAAATCTGGAGAAACAACTCGGAGAGACTGCAAAGGCCCTGGAAGACGAAATCGACGAAGTGAGTCGGCAAGTGGCAGTAATCATGCAACAACCGGAAGTTACTATCGGGAACCACGGTGCGAGTGCCAAGATGGAAGCTGATACCATCAGTATTCACATGAAAGCCCTACAGTTTGATGGCAAGCTGTCCTGGAACAATTACCATCGCCAGTTCGAGGCAGCAGCAAGGGCAAATGGATGAACCGGACCGGAAAAAGCCCTGGCATTGACTCTGGCGCTTCGTGGGGAGGCAACGGAGATCCTGCAGACACTGAACACCCAAGAACAGGAGGACTACGACGTGCTCGTCAAGCATCTGGAGCTGCGGTATGGTCAAACTCATTTGGAGCATGTCTTCCATTCCCGGTTGAAGAACCGCATCCAAAAGACCAACAAAACCATGCAGGAGTTTGAAGCGGATGTTGCTCGCCTGTCAAGACTGGCTTATCCAACCACGCCAGAGAACGTCATGGAGAGGCTTGCAGTTCAAGCCTTTTTAGATGGAATTCGAGACCAGACAGTCCTTAATACTTCATCGTCCTGACAGACTGGTGGAGACGCTGCCAAAAGCCCTGGAGTTTGCGCGTGCGAAGGATGGAGGAACAAGATCTTGCAGAGAAAGACTCCTTCGACGCAAATGTGAGGAGAGTCGTCAAGGAAATGGAGGCGTCCAAGCGAAGGGAGCTACGATGCTGGAATTGTGGGGAGCTTGGCCACATTCGTAGCCGATGCAAAAAGGAGATACAGGCACCTTCTTCGACGTCGGAAAACTAGCGAGGGTCGATGCGAAGGAGCAATCGTCGACCTCTATCCAGTATGCCCCGAAGAAAACTGCCATGGTTGCCTCTTTAGGACACGAGCTGAACAGCGAGAGAAACGCACCATGCTGCTGGATACAGGTACGACGAAGACTATCATCAGGCCCGACATTGTCACAACACCGACAATGATTAAACCAAAAAAGTGGCGACTACGGACGGCAACAGGAAACTTGGCTAGGATCCATGGTGAAGTGGAGGCAGCAGTGACTCTAGGGAGCACCAGCTTCGAACATCCAATGCTGGTTGCCGATATTGAGGAAGAAATCATAATGGGAATGGACATCATGAACACCCCAGGCTTCCAATTAGTTTTCAAGAATGGAACACTGAGAACCAACAACGAAGAGGTGGTACTGCATTAGAGAGAGGAAAAGACTGTTCGTGTTTTGCTGGCTCGGGATTCTTCAATTCCTGAGAGGCGCGAGATGATTTTGTGGGCTCGCCTGGAAGGGAAGATGAAAGAAGGAAGCATCGTGATGTTTGAGCCTAGAATACACGATTCTGAAGTAGGACGAGGCATCGCGTGTGGAAAGAGCCTGGTACATGTGGGAAAGACTGTGCCCGTGAGACTGATGAACATCAACTATCACTCTGTAAGTTTGGCAAGGGACACAGTTTTGGGGCTCTGTTCGTCAATTTCCTCTGTGGTGCGACAAGTATGTGAGACTGAGCAAACCATCTCAGAGTTCACCGGAGAGATGGAGAAGTTAGTTGTCACCTCTTCAAAAGACTTGGATAAGACACAAAAACAACGATTGAGAAACCTGATAACAAATTACGGCGATATCTTCGACAACGAGACTGGGGAAAAGGGCCGAAAGAACGTGGTGCGGCACACCATCAACACAGAAGGAGCAAGACCGATCCGCCAAACAGCTAGAAGACTACCTTTGGCCAAGAAGGAGGAGGCGGACAAGATAATCAAGGACATGGAGAAAGGCGGTGTCATCGAGCCTTCTTGTAGTCCGTGGTCATCGCCAGTTGTTCGGGTTAAAAAGAAGGACGGTTCAACTCGATTCTGTGTGGACTATCGTCAGCTGAACAACGTGACGAAGAAAGACAGCTACCCGCTACCACGGATCGACGACACCCTGGACACCTTGGCCGGATCGAAGATCTTCTCAACCCTGGACCTCAAAAGCGGATATTGGCAGGTAGAAATGGCCCCTGAAGATCAAGAGCTGGACTGTGGCAGTTCACTGTTATGCCATTTGGGTTATGCAACGCACCTGCTACGTTCGAGCGGCTGATGGAGACTATACTCAAAGGACTATCTTAGTCAACATGTCTGGTATACCTGGATGACATAATTGTGGTTGACATATCTTTTGAAGACCATCTGAAGAACTTGGAGGAGGTATTCCAGAGACTCAGAAGTTTCGGTTTGAAGCTGAGTCCAAAGAAATGCCAACTGTTCCGGAGGGAAGTACAATACCTGGGTCATATTGTGTCGGCTGAGGGTGTAGCCGTTGACCAGCAAAAGGTGGAGGCAGTTAAGGAGTGGCCAGTACCAAAGATTCTCCACGAGCTAAGAAGTTTCCTGGGTCTGTGCACGTACTACCGGCGTTATGTCCAGGGATTTGCGAACATCGCCCGGCCTCTTCACATGCTCACAGAGGCACAGAGACGCTCACTGGGACGAGGATTGTCAGGAGGCCTTTGACACACTAAAAAGGGCCCATCCTAGGAAACCCACTACCTGAGGTAAACTACATCCTGGATACAGATGCCAGCACTTGTGCAGTGCTGTCCCAGATCCAGCAGGGACATGAAAGGGTGATCGGCTATTTCAGCAAAACCTTGTCGAAGCCGGAACGGAACTACTACGTCACGAGAAGGGAACTACTGGCAGTAGTCAAAGGGGTAGAGCACTTCTACAAGTACCTTTACGGGAGAAAGTTTCTGCTGAGAACCGACCACGCCGCGCTCAAATGGCTCCTACAGTTCAAAAATCCGGAGGGTCAAGTTGCTCGTTAGATTGAGAGACTTCAAGAGTTCAACTTTGACACGGAACATCGAGCTGGATCCAGCCACAGCAACGCTGATGCCCTATCCAGGAGACCTTGTCCAGAACAATGTTAGCACTGTCAAAGAGCCGAGGAAAAGGAGGTGAGCACTTGCAGGACCACTGTGGTGGATGATTCCTGGCAGTCTGAGGCGCTCCGCAAGGACCAGGAGAAAAATCCAGATCTGAAGCTTGTCATCGGATGGAAACTGGCAGGCCAACGACCAACCTGGCAAAAAGTCGCGCGATTCTCGGCCACCGTGAAGTCCTACTGGGCTCAATGGGACTCGATGGTTCTTGATGACGGCATCCTGAAGAATCTGGATGGTACGGAAGATCGGAGGCAGTTAGTCGTTCCTGAAAACAGACAGGCAGAGGTGATGAGAGAGGTCCATGATGGCGTCACGGGTGGACATCTGAGTGTAACCAAGTTGCTGGGAAAGCTTAGAGAACGGCTTTACTGGGTCAACTGTCAAGCCGATGTGAAGGAATGGTGCAGAAGATTTGTTATTTTAAACCCAACACCCTATATATTATTCATTCTTTTTATTCTTCAGAAAATTTTAGACATATTTCATGTACAATGTCTTATACATATCTTACACTATTTCGGTGTGAGTGTTTTCAGATTTACTGAAACACAGTCAATCCTTATCTCACATTGAGGTCTTTATAATGAGAAAGTATGTGAAAACCATTTCAGCGTGTGTTTCTACTGATATGGAGATATTCAAAAATTGTCTGACTGCATGACAGTACCATGCAGTGACTATCGATGAACAAATGTTTTAATTTTTTTCTACTAATAAGAAATAGAGATTATTACTACTAGTATTTATTAATTTTTGAGTGTGTTCTAGCGAATTTCTGTCATGAAATAATTTTATTTTTGAAATATTAATTTTTGCAATAAATCTGAAAGTACTTGATATTTCCAAAACAGTTGAAGATAGGTACAGGATATAGTACATAAAATATGTCTAGAATTTTCTAAAGATTACAAAAATTTAATAATATATTGTGTGTTGTGAATTTTCTGAAGAATTCAAAAATTTAATAATATATTGTGTGTTGTATTTGATATAACAAAATAGGTATCAGCCACTGCTACATGACACACCCTGTACAAAATGTTTTTGCTGGAAAAAATGTACAACCAAAATTATCAATCCTCATGTCCAAGCGTTTTTTCGAAACCGTCGCCATACATTTGATAACCAATGATATCGAATTTATTCCATTTGACTGTTCCACACTGCATTTTAGTTAAAAACTCAATAGCTTTAATCTTTTTGTTCACCAAAGTCTAAGCCAAGAATAAAAATGATAAGATGCGCCAGTAAGACAAGGCGAATAAAATCGAAGAGAGACGAAACTACTGCCCTGCTAAAGGGACAATCGGAAATAGTCGGGCGAAAATATTTCCGACGACCGCAATTTGTACCGACCACAGTGAACCAATGATCTAATCATTGCAGTGTACTGACTGGTTCTGGTCATTCGGGACTGTATTTAAAAGATGTTTTGGTTTATAGTTGTTTTTGTGATCTGGAGTCACTTGTGTGATCATTAATACCAATTTTACCTTCCATCAGATGAAAAAGAGTACGACCACTCGAGTGGTATCAATTGTATTTACATAAACAGTAAAAACAATTATTATAATAAATATGAAGGAATGGCTGTGTTGCTCATCTCAGAATAGCAGGAAGGAAAGAAGTTGAAGTACTCTGAGCAAGTTTATTTAGTGATAACTGGCAAAGCGCTTTCGGCTAATACGCCATCTTCAGTGCCCCAACTGAAAGTGAGACATGGGTAGAGAATTTTTCCTAAACATACACCTAAGTCTATACAATGAAAGAAAAGAAAAAAAACCCTAAATACTCACTAGTCAGTGTAATGTGCAGGTGATATTCAACATCAAAATTATGATTAGCTTCTGAGCCCCTTTTTCAAAGGTGTTTGTCGGTCAGACATAATGGTCCGTTGTGGTTCAAAAATTAGTTTTATTGGTATGGTCAATTGATCAAAGGCGGGTACAGGTTTTAAAAAACATTAAACAAAGCACGTACAAGACATCACAACACTTTAAAATTTGATGACTAGTCTAAACTACGCATTTTTTATTTTATATAAACTTGAATTGACCACGAGAGGTGAGAATGTACTGAACCAGCGAGATGAATTTTGCAAATCATGAAATAAAGTTAGGTTAATTAACAAAAAGGAGTAGACTGCAACGGTGAATTGACAAACACCGTGTCAGGCAAACCAGTGTCAGGCAGGTGGTGATGTAATGGTGAATTAGTTAAATTTCAACAGAAGACGTTAAAGTTAAAGAAAAGCGTTTGATTTAAATTTAAATTTGTATTTTTTAATTATGTAATCTCCTATGAAGAGGACTGTAAGGTCTGTTAAGGTTTACCTGAATATTAAGGCAAGATGGGTTCGATTTCAGTTCGTTCGTAATGTAAATATCCTCTAGAAAATCTATACGATTGTAATTCTTAGATGACACTTGATGGAGAATCCTTGAATTGGAGCCAGGTCTAAAATTATGATTACTCAACTTGATGTGTTCTCCGAAAGCAGAGTTAGGTCTTTTCAAATGTTCCGAAATTCTCGTTTTTAGGGGTCTACAAGTGCGTCCAATGTATGAACAACTACAAGAGTCACATTCCAATTTGTAGATTCCACTCTTAGACAATACATCAAATTTATCTTTAGTGTTAATCAACATCGAACCCATACTACCTGAAGTCTTGAAAGAGCATTTTAAGTTTTCATTATATTTACGGAAGATTTTGGAATTTTTTTTATTAAGAAAAGGGTTGATGAAGGGGAAAGAAATGTATCTGGGATTTTGATCTGTATTAGGGTAAGTAGCTAATCTAAGTTTATTAAAAGAGATTTTGTTAATGATAGAGTCTATAATGCCAGGGTCATAGCCATTGTTGGAAGCAATCTGTTTCAGAGTATTCAATTCCAGAGAGTAATTAACTGGCGAGAGAGGTAAGTTGAGCAAACGATGGATATAGCAATAGAACGCTGCCATTTTATGTTGATAAGGGTGGTTTGAGTTGGACGGTATGACATGGTCAGTCTGGGTCGGTTTTCTAAAAATGGAAAATTCAAGTAGGGATAAAATTGAAGTTAAATGATCAGGATAAAGACGGTTCCAAAAACTGAAACGGTTGACATCATCAAAAATATTCTCTCCCCAAAAATTCATCCTGATCATTTAACTTCAATTTTATCCCTACTTCATTTATGCTTATCTCAAGACTTTTTCGTATTCAATGACAAATTCTACAAACAACCCGATGGATTGGCTATGGGTAGTTGTTTATCACCCTTTATGGCGGATGAATTTTCCATTTTTAGAAAACCGACCCAGACTGACCATGTCATACCGTCCAACTCAAACCACCCTTATCAACATAAAATGGCAGCGTTTTATTGCCATATCCATCGTTTGCTTAACTTACCTCTCTCGCCAGTTAATTACTCTCTGGAATTGAATACTCTGAAACAGATTGCTTCCAACAATGGCTATGACCCTGGCATTATAGACTCTCTCATTAACAAAATCTCTTTTAATAAACTTAGATTAGCTACTTACCCTAATACAGATCAAAATCCCAGATACATTTCTTTCCCCTTCATCAACCCTTTTCTTAATAAAAAAATTTCCAAAATCTTCCGTAAATATAATGAAAACTTAAAATGCTCTTTCAAGACTTCAGGTAGTATGGGTTCGATGTTGATTAACACTTAAGATAAATTTGATGTATTGTCTAAGAGTGGAATCTACAAATTGGAATGTGACTCTTGTAGTTGTTCATACATTGGACGCACTTGTAGACCCCTAAAAATGAGAATTTCTGAACATTTGAAAAGACCTAACTCTGCTTTCGGAGAACACATCAAGTTGAGTAATCATAATTTTAGTCCTTGCTCCAATTCATGGATTCTCCATCAAGTGTCATCTAAGAATTACAATCGTCTAGATTTTCTAGAGGATATTTACATTACGAACGAACTGAAATCGAACCCATCTTGCCTTAATATTCAGGTAAACCTTAACAGACCTTACACTCCTCTTCATAGGAGATTGTTACGGTTTATTTTTTAAGCTTTGAGATTTCCAAATTCAGGATTGACTAAATTAAAATATTAGGATTAAGGATATTTTGTTAATTAGTTAAAGTAAGCTGATAATGACCATTTGTGATGATTGACACTAATTTTTCTCGGGTTAATCGTATCATTACCATTTTATGAAATAAGGGTAGAGAGAGTGAGTCGATCTTACCGGAGCATTATAGGATATTATTGCCAATCCCTCTTGGTCCGTCCAGGAATTAGGTTTCGTTCGTTATTTCATTCTCCCATCTCTGGTGACTTCTTTGGTTGAGCCCTCATAAATTGCCCCTATTTGGTTATTAATCAAAACATGTCAACGTCAATCTATTGCCAATCCCCTATCTTGAAATCTAGTGACCTTCAATTGTTGCCAATTGTTTAAAATATTGACCTTATAAACAATATACGAACCAATCAGCGGCCTCGAATTGAATGTCAATGTCAGAGGGTCCAGTTTTAGGGACTTTGTGTGGTGAGACCGTCATCGGTTCATTTAGCTGAACTTAGTGAGTTTTTCTTCCCAAGAAAGTGGTTGCTGTAGCACACTTGAGTCGCTGAGTGCGAATTTAAAAGGAAAATCCAAATCTTCAGTCATCCCTTTTCCGTTTTGGTTTTCGTTGATGAACCTGTGCCGCAGTGCATTTTTAAAACAAGGGGATTTTGAGTTCATGGAGATTTTTCTGGCAAATTGATCAAAAAGGCCACATGACATCTTTTGGTGAGTTATTTCTTATACTTTTAACCCCCTCAATCTTATTCAAAGTTATTCAAAGCTAGATTTCAGTCAATTTCAAGGTTTATTTCTGTTTTGGAGAATTTATTTGTAATTATGTGAATTTCTTCACTTACCTCGTTGTGAAGGGCGAATTCTTAGACGTGTTATCTTTCCAGGCCTTCAAGCTTCACGCTTCAAACTTACATCTTCAATCTTCAAGTTATAGTTCCAGTTACATTCAGGCTTTTACTTCAAGTTGAAGTAGTAAGCTCGTTATTATCGACATCGTCTTTTCTGCGAACCTGTACTTCGGCTCCAGAGCCCCTGATTGATTGGTATTGGCAATTCTATCCAACCCTATGATTAACGCCGTTGGAATTAAGACGAAAGGGAGCCCTTAGACCGAACTTACCCCATTGTCAGAACGTGATCAGAAAACCCGCAACACCATCACCATTTCAAGGTACTGTGCGATTAATATCATCTCTTGATCGGTTCTACATAGTTGGGATAGTTATACGCCGTATATATCGGTCAAACACCCTATTTTTATCAACTTACCGGAGTTGGAGGTTAGAATCCGAGTTCACTCTTAAACTTCGAAATAAATGCACTAGTCACACAATGGTCATATCACATTCACTGGTCTTGGATACTAATTAATAAGGGTAGAATCATCAATTAGATCTAGGGAGTAGGCTAGTTTATAATCGAATTTTGGATAATTAACCACATGTGGAGCTGGTTTGCTGTTTACGTTCGGTGACACTACTTAGATATTTTAGATAAGAATAATTTGGTCACATTCCGAAATTATCGGCTTGTACCTGAGACGTGTTGTACATATTTTTGTGGTCAATAAATTCTATTTGTGGGTGAATCTTTGGTATTTTCTTGGCAGGATTTTCCCGTTTCAGGATTTGGGATTGGGGCACTAGGTAAATGGGATGGCGCTTATCATAGTCTGAGGAAGATCAATTTTTTATGTTAGAGAGCTTTTACCCCGCCCTCTCTATACGACTGGCTGGCAATAAATCCCCAAATCCTCCGCCACCTATAGTTCTCAAGAAAATATTCAAGCCTCCCACGAAATTATAAACATAAATAGGTATAATTTTTTTCCATTGTAACAAATTGGCGCCCAAACGTGTCAAGGGTAGTATTGTTCAGAGTTTTTTTTTCTCTCTCTTGCGTTTTATGACCAGGACCATTGTGTGGTGCATCATAGGAAAACCTCACTGTGTACTGTATGAAATACACAGAAGCGTATTTTATTGTGTCGTGGTATTTATTTATTGATTTTTTATTTTTTTTTTTGTTTTTGTTATTTAATTCTGAATTTTATTTTGCTCAGCCTGTGTTTGGAGATCACGTATTTAAGCAAGCTCTTCGAGTGATTTGGTACCTTTTTGTTCATTTTTTTTTTTTTTTTGTTGTTTTTTTTTTTGGAAAGAGTTGGGTTGCTTTGCAATAGCACAAGAGCGTTCAGCTTATAAAAACGTATTTTTTTTTCTACATTGACTGTATTCATATATTTTGATTGGATAACATGGACATGGATATTGACAACAACTCAATCGTCGATGATTTGATTAATCTGGATGCCGAGGACGTTAGCCATTCTTGTTGGCCGAATAATTCCGCGCGCCTGGACAGAAATATGGACTCTGGAATAGGACAAACGAGATCATTAATGGATGAAGATGTACCATCTATGGAAAGACCTACCCAACGTGATGAATCGACGAACATCCTGAATAGAGCCGCAATTGCTGATCAATCAAATAGCTATGAGCGTCCACGACCCAGATTCACGGAACAATCAATCCAGACAGATCACATGTCTTCCATGGGAAACCAAACAAATTCTCATGACATGAATTGGGACAGACAAGACAACTTTCTTCCGTGGCGGTCCCGTCCGAGTATGCGGTCTAGACATGTTGATGGACTGGATGGTCGACAAGCTGGTAGTTATTCGGTTCGATTCCAACAAACCGAACCTGAAAATAATTCGTCGTTTTATCCTTATCATCAGGAAGAACCGGCCTTCGGGAATCGACTGGCGGACATGAGATTTTCACCTACCTCAGTTCCAAGAAGTCAATATCATCACCAGTCGCATCCACCACAATATTCTCATTATGACGTCACCAGGTGTGTACCAATTAGTACATTTATTTCCTTATTCCTTGTTCCTTCGAAGAACCATCCTCAGGTAGAGGAAACCCAAATTAAACCAATAAACTAATTTGATTGATTTAAGTAATTGATCTGTATGTCCATAGGCACCTGGTGTGTATGATTAATACACCAAAAGTGTTTCAATGTATTATATTTTGCTGAAAATTGGTTTTTTAACAGAAGGTTTTTTATGAGCTTTTTTTATTCTTTTTTATTGACAACAACAACATTTTTCTTCTATTAGTTACAATTCAATTGTTTTTTACAGCCCTCTCCTCTCACAATCGAAAGTGCATTCCGCAAATGACAATCAATGTCATCACACATACAACCGGTGAACACTGCTTAGATGCAACAACGCAAAACAACAACATGCACATGTGAACGAAACACAATCCAAAAATAAACTAATTAACTAAATATTTGCAGGACAGAATCGGCTGAAAAGCAAAATAGTATTTTGTTTCAAATCACAACATCCTCCCCCCCTTGAGGCAACGTCCTCAACTAAGTTTCAAATGGCAAAGGACATAATTTCGTAATAGGTCGTATAAAAATTCCTTCTTTAGTTTGAATTCGAGCAATTCGAGCCCTTTTGTCTTTGCCTGGTAGCAATTCCATAATTCGAGCAAGTTGCCATTTCAACGGAGGCAAATTGTCCTCTTTTACCAAAACAATAGAGTTTACCTCTAGATTTTTTGAGGATTGGAACCATTTCGGTCTGTTCTGTAACCTATTTAAATACTCAGTAGACCAACGAGTCCAAAAGTTTTGGCGCATCTTAGAGCACCTTTGCCAAAAAGACAGCCTATTTTCATTTAAGTTTGAGATGTCAATTTCGGGAAAACTTGTAAGTGGTTCGCCTATTATAAAATGCCCTGGAGTCAAACAAGTTAAATCGTTAGGATCTACTGATACCGGACACAGTGGGCGCGAGTTAAGAATAGCCTCTATTTGAGCTAATAATGTACTCAGCTCTTCAAATGTCATACATGAGTCGCCAATAGTTTTACGTAAATGTGATTTGGCAGATTTTATGCCAGCCTCCCATAAACCACCCCAGTGTGGGCTGGGCGGTGGTATAAAACGCCACTCTATTTCTTTAGTACCAGTGAAATTCAAAATTTCTGTTTTATTTACATCTGACCTAAAAAATTTGTGCAAGTCGTTCAACTCATTAGATGTACCCTTAAAATTTGTGGCATTATCGCTATAAATAGTGATGGGATTGCCACGCCTAGCAATGAACCTCTTTAGAGTAAACATGAATGCTTCTGTTGTGAGACTACTCACAACCTCAATATGCATGGCTTTCGTAGCCATACACACAAACAGTGCAATGTATGCTTTAGATTTGGGAGATTTTCTAAGTCTCGATTGCCTAATAAAAAGCGGACCACCAAAATCTATCCCAACCTTGAGAAATGGTCGAGCTACCGATACCCGATCCACCGGTAATGTCCCCATTAATTGTGATGACACCTTTGCTTTAAACCTATAACAAACTGTACAATGATGTAACACACTTTTTACAAAATTTAACCCATTTATCGGCCAATATCTTAGCCTTAACGAAGCCAAGACAGCTTGTGCTCCAGCATGGGCAAGTCGAATATGCTCTAACTTAATTAATAATTTCGTAACGTGATGTTTTGCTGGTAGCAACAGAGGATACCTTTGATCGTAAAGGACTTCTGCGTTTGAAATTCGACCATTTACTCTCAGCAAACCCTGACCATCAATGAATGGATTTAAGCAACGTAATTTGCTGTCCTTAAGAACTATCTGATCTTTATGACTTTTATTTTTATCAATTTGACACTGCAAATCTTCAATTTCCCTGAAAAATGAATCTCGCTGAACTAACTGTACAATTTTTAACCTAGCACTATTTAATTCAGATACCGCAAGAGAACCATGTAACATATTATCTGACCTTTTCTGAGTATTGGTAACAAACCTTAGACAGAACGCAACTGCACGTTGTAGACGTGAAAAGTTTGAAAACCGTGACCAATCAATAACAGGCTCGAAATTTTGAGTATATTGAGCACAAACAACCTTTTTCTGTTCAGGAATTGAGTCCAATTCAATTGCACCAACAGGCATCACTGAGTAACTTGGATCTAAAATATTTTTTGGACCATTCCACCAAAAGGAATTATCAATCAAATTACTAGGAAAAATCCCCCTAGATAGCCCATCAGCTGCGTTGTATTCCGACCTAGTATGACACCATTCAAAATTCGAGGTGAGCTCTTGTATTTCGGACACTCTATTTGCAACAAATGTGGTCCATCTAGACGGTGAACCTCCTAACCAACAATGAACTATTTTAGAATCTGTGTACAGATAGATCTTTGTAGTATTCAAACCCATAATAGAAACAACTTTATGTACAAGCCTGGACAAAAGTAATGCGCCACATAACTCCAGCCTTGGAAGTGAAACTGTCTTGAGTGGTGCAACACGTGACTTAGAGCACAACAAATTACAAGCAACACTACCATCAGAATAAACACTCCTAACGTATATACAAGCAGCATACGCAGCTACAGACGCATCTGCATATCCGTGATACTGGATCTCAACCAACGACTTTCCTGTAAACAAGTTACGAGGAATTTTCAATAACTTCAAGCTTGATAAGTTATTAGCTAGAGTCAACCATTTTTCTTTTAAATCTGCAGGAAGCTCCTCATCCCAATCTATTTTTCTAGCCCAAATTTCCTGCATTAAAATTTTTGCCAACACTATAACAGGCCCTACCAAACCTAAAGGGTCAAACATTTGAGCAATATGAGACAGGACTCTCCTTTTTGTAAAACAGCCAAAACAGTCAATATCAGGAATTGAAATCTTGAAAATATCGTCGGACGGGTTCCAACTAATACCCAAAACCTTATTAGAAACAGTCTCATCCAAAATATCTCGTTCCTTTCCTTTTATTTCCTCAATCTCATTGATTAAAGACTTATCATTGGAACTCCACTTGTGAAGTTTAAAACCAGCACTACTCAACATTTTTATCAGTTGGTCTTTCAATTCTAATGCTTCCTCTTTAGTATTAGCCCCTGACAAAATATCATCAACATAGCATTGATTAAGGATGGCTTTTGAAGCTAATGGAAAAATAGTAGCCTCATCAAAACCCAATTGATTCAAACACCGAGTTGCCAGGTAAGGCGCCGAGTTGGTACCATAAGTCACAGTTTGAAGTTCAATGCATTTGAATTCGTCATGACCTGACTCTCTCCATATAATGTTCTGAAGATGCCTTTGATTAGAGTTCACCATCACCATTCGGTACATTTTCTCAATATCAGCAACAAGAACAAACATGAAACTGCGAAAACGACACAAAATTTCAAATAGCTCTGGTTGAACAGTGAATCCCTTATACATGATGTTATTGAGTGAAACACCTGTAGAGGTTTTTGAGGAAGCGTCAAAAACAACTCTTAATTTTGTAGTTGAACTATTTTCCCTAACCACGCAATGGTGAGGCAAAAACACTCGAAAATTCATATTCTTAATCCCAGCATTATTAAAGTCAAAAGGTACCACTTTACCATGTCCCAATGAAATGTATTCATTAATAAACTTGGAATAATCCGTGAACAATTGTTTGTTATGTTGAAACCTTTTCTCTAGAAACTGAAACCTTTTTATAGCTGAACCGAGTGAATTTCCCAGTTTACAATGTTCTTTAGGTGAACGCAAAGGTAAATCAACTTGAAATTGTCCGTTTTCCAATCTTTGTACCGTAGATGTGAAATATTGTTCACAAACCTTATCCTCTGGTGACAAATAGTGTTTATTTGTCACTTCTTCTAACTGCCAGAACCTTGGAATTATATCATTGACATTGTCTAGATTTTGACAAAATAGTGACACATTTAAATTAGTGAAGACTTTGTTGTTGAAAGAAGACTTTATGGGTGCGCTGCCACAAACTAACCATCCCAATTTTGTGTTCTGTAACACAGGCAAATTTGCACCTAACTTGATTATCCCAGGAAGCAACAGATCAAAATATAAATCTGCTGAAATTAGCATGTCAATTTCCGAAGGCCTAAAATAACATGGATCCGCCAATGTTATGTTATCCGGCAAACTTATTTTGCTTGTATCAACCAAAGCATGAGGCAATGAACAAGTGATTTTATCCAAAACACAGCAAGAAATTCTAAAATTCTGTGAGCTTTCGTACCTCGATTCCAAAATGAGATCAACCATTTTATTTACCTTTGAAGCAGTATTCCCAATACCTCCTACAGTCAATGCTCTATTGTAAAAATCTAAATTCAAAAGCTTTAGCACCCTTGTGCTAATAAAGGGAATCTGTGACCCGGAATCTAAAAGAGCACGAACAGCTACCCTTTCTCCTTGTCTATTTATCAAATGCACTCTTGCAGTTGCTAGTAATATTTGTGATTTCCATCCCATAGACAGAAGACTTGCATTATCAATAGGAGTTTCATTTGAAGTAGGAAGTTGACTTGTAACATAGTTTTCGTTTGAACCCTTATGACCCTGCCTATTCCTAGCAAAATTTTCCCTAGCAACCTCAGGCTCCCTTTGACTTCCTGTGAAGGAATTTTCTTTTACATATCTTTCATCGCTATGAAGTAATGAATGATGTTTACCATTACAAACTTTACATTTATTTGACTGACACTGTGAAACTGTGTGCTTTGAATCCAAACAGTTGTAACACAATTTGTTTTGTTGCACAAACTTCCGTTTATCTGTTATAGAACAGTCCTTGAATTTAAAACAGTTGCCTATTTTGTGCCCATCCTTATTACAAAATAAGCAAGATTTTTTATTTCTAAAATCAGCCCTTAAATTCTCTTGAGTGGTTACTAAAGTAGATTTCATCTGTTTAAAATTAAAACTTTTGTTACTCCTAGGCATACTTTCAAACGCACAGCACCGTTTTTCAAGAAAATCAAGAAACTTAGCCAAATTTGGCAACGCTGTGCTATCTTTTTCAAGCTCATAAGTCCTAAGTGATTGAAAATCAAGTTTCTGTGAAAATATATAGACAAGTAACACGTCCCAACTATCAACGGGCAATTTTAATGCTTTCAATGAATTTAGATGTTGCCTTATATTTGTCAAAAATGCTCTAAGCTGAACCCCATCACCCTTTGTTATGACAGGAGTATCCAATAACCCTTTAATATGTGTATTGACAATGACAAGGTTGTTGTCATACCTTTTCTTCAATATATCCAATGCAATTGGGTAATTATCATGCGTCAATGACAAATCATTAACCAAATTCAAAGCTTCATTGGATAAAGCACCTTTTAAATATAAAAATTTCTGGACGTCAGTCAATTGAGTACTGTCATGAATGAGAGCAGTGAATAAATCAATAAATGACTTCCAATCCTCATATTTACCCGAGAACGAGGGAGTATTTAAATTTGGCAACTTTACTCTACTTATCGAATCGCTATGTGTTTGCAGAGTAGGTTGTTGTGAATTACTAGAAGAATTATTGACACTAGTTGTATTTAAATGGGTTTGTATGACGGTTTTAATTTTAGCCAAAATTTTAAAATATTGATTCTCTATCAAAACTCTATCAGCCTCTTCAGCCTCATCCAAATCCTCAATTTCTGTTTGAATTGTACAATAATTCTCAAAATTCTTATTTAAATGAGTGTCCCTCACAGCAAGTTCATTAATATTTACATTAACGTCATTTTCATTAGTATTTACGAAATTTTCTATCCTAGTTATGGCCCTTTTAACCTTTGTACGCTCTTTCTTGAGGTCTTCCATGATAAAAATTCAATAAAAACACTGTTGGTCTGCTAACACAACACGATTTCGCAAAGTCCACAGAAAGTATAGTATAAAACAGTCTGACCTTGTTTGATCCAAATCCTTCTTGTTTTGGTATCACCTTGACCTTTCACCTTCTACGCAGCAACCCAGTATTCAGCAAATCCCATAAGTTTCAGCCAATTATTGTTGTCCACTTCAATAAACAACCCAAACTTCGATATCCGGCTCGCAGCTGGCCAAAATATGTACCAATTAGTACATTTATTTCCTTATTCCTTGTTCCTTCGAAGAACCATCCTCAGGTAGAGGAAACCCAAATTAAACCAATAAACTAATTTGATTGATTTAAGTAATTGATCTGTATGTCCATAGGCACCTGGTGTGTATGATTAATACACCAAAAGTGTTTCAATGTATTATATTTTGCTGAAAATTGGTTTTTTAACAGAAGGTTTTTTATGAGCTTTTTTTATTCTTTTTTATTGACAACAACAACATTTTTCTTCTATTAGTTACAATTCAATTGTTTTTTACAGCCCTCTCCTCTCACAATCGAAAGTGCATTCCGCAAATGACAATCAATGTCATCACACATACAACCGGTGAACACTGCTTAGATGCAACAACGCAAAACAACAACATGCACATGTGAACGAAACACAATCCAAAAATAAACTAATTAACTAAATATTTGCAGGACAGAATCGGCTGAAAAGCAAAATAGTATTTTGTTTCAAATCACAACAAGGTGGAATATATCCTATAACGGACAGTCGAGCGTCAATAGCTTTTTGGAGAGGATAGAGGAGTTGAGGCTCTCCAGAAGAGTATCCAAAGATCAGCTTCTGAAGTCAGCTCCCGAACTATTGTCTGGGGATGCGTTGCTGTGGTTCCGGACGACAACATTTGCTGATTGGGACGATTTGATTTTTAAGCTTCGCCAAGCCTTCCAGCCTTACGATTATGAGTATGGCCTTTGGGACGAAATTAGAAGAAGGACCCAGGGTGCTCAAGAAAGGGTTTTAAATTACGTTGTAGCAATGCAAAACCTCTTCCGGAAACTGGCTGATCAACCATCTGAAAGTACACAATTAGCTATGATTCGTCGAAATTTACTTCCATACCTCCAAAGTCGGTTAGCTACATACGAAATTTATAATCTGCAAGACCTCCTACGTTTGGCGAGATCCGTGGAAGAGACGGAATCTCGAATTCAAAGATTTGTTCCCCCTCCGACCAATGTGAGACAGCTGTTGGAACCCGAGTTAGGCTATAGAAGATCAACCATTAATCTTGCACCTGTTCAGACTAGTCACTCACCAGAACCGTCGCCATCTACATCTTTTCCAAATCCAGTCGATGTAGTACAACAAAAGCCACAGATCTGCTGGAACTGCGATGGAACTGGGCATCGCTTCCGCTCCTGCGACAAGCCAAAAATTTTATTTTGCTACCGTTGTGGCAAAAAGAATGTGACCAGTCGAAATTGTGAGTCTTGTCCAAAAAACGGGACACTGGCAAGGCACTAGGCCGTGCACCTTGCCCTCTAGAACGTAGATTGGCCACTCAAGATTACGTCCCCCTTCTGAACTTTGTTTTGGCTCACGTGAGAGATGATCAGCGACCTTACCTGAGTGTTGAAGTTTTCGGTAAAAACTTTTTGGGACTACTGGACAGTGGCGCATCAAGAACCATAGTGGGAGAGGCTGGATGGAGAGTACTCAAACATCTGTGCACTCTGTCAAGATCTTCATTTTCTAGTTGTACTGTAGCCAACGGAGACACCTGCAATGTCATTGGCACAATAAATTTACCCTTTAGACTTCGACAGCGCGTGGTTGTACTGGAGGTGTTGGTGGTGCCATCATTACCTCATTCCCTTATTCTAGGGATAGACTTTTGGAAGCGGATGGGTATCGTGCCTGATCTCCTGGCGGAAGAGTGGACTTTTCGCAGTAGCCTGGAAGATTTATCAGCTTGTCACCTAGCAGCAATCCAATCAGTCCAATCACTTACGGAAGAACAAAAGTCCAAGCTTGATGCACTTGTGGAGAGGAGCTTTTTGACAATGGGTACCAAGCTTGGATGTACAAAACTGGTTCAACTTGTCATCAAAACCGAAGCAGCACCCATTAAACAACGCTACTACCCTCTGTCAAGAGCCCTCCAAAATGAGGTGAATGCTGAGCTGGAACAGATGCTAAGGGATGACATCATCGAACCTTCTGAATCTCCATGGTCATCACCTATTGTGATGATTCGCAAAAAGTCTGGTGGGTGGAGATTCTGTGTGGACTACCGTGCCCTGAACAGAGTCACTGTTCCCGATGCCTATCCTATCCCCTATGTTTCTGCCACTTTGGACAAGCTTCGTGATGCTCGCTTTCTCAGTACACTGGACATTAAATCCGCCTACTGGCAGATCCCCATCGCTGAGGAATCAAGAGCTCTCACCGCTTTCACCGTACCTTCTCGTGGACTATTCCAGTTCAAACGGATGCCGTTTGGTCTTACAAATGCTCCTGCTGTGTGGCAGCGGCTGATCGATAACGTCATTGGAGTGGATCTGGAAAAGTACGTGTTTGTTTATCTGGACGACGTGATTATCTGTACCCCAACCTTCGCCGAACATTTACAAGTTCTCCAAGAGGTCATCAGTAGGATTTTGAAAGCTGGCCTAACATTAAACAAGGAGAAGTGTAACTTTTGTAAATCCGAACTTAAATATCTGGGCTACGTGGTGAATGCCAATGGTTTGCTGGTGGATCCGGAGAAGGTGGAAGCCATCGTGCAGATTCCCTCTCCGAAGAATGTGACAGATGTTCGTCGTATCGTTGGACTTGCTTCGTGGTACAGGCGCTTTGTTCCGAATTTCTCCAGTGTAATATCACCTCTGACAGCCCTCACGAAGAAGAACACTAAATTTGAATGGGATGAACAGTGTGAAGCGGCCTTCAACAAAATTAAAGATTACCTTGTGAAAGCTCCTGTCCTTTCGTGTCCGGATTTTGAGAAGCAGTTTACGATTCAGTGTGATGCGTCTGATTTTGGCCTTGGCGCTGTGCTAACTCAAGTGAAGGATGGAGATGAGCACGTGATCAGTTACCTCAGTCGATCCCTTACGAAGGCAGAAAGAAAGTATAGTACGACAGAGAAAGAGTGCCTGGCTGTCCTGTTCGCTATAGAGAAACTCCGCCCATACATCGAGGGAACTCATTTCACTGTCATCACCGACCACTACAGTCTTCTTTGGCTCAATTCTATCAAGGATCCAGTGGGTAGAATAGCTCGATGGGCCGTGCGGCTCCAGCAATATGATTTCTCGATAGTCCATCGAAAGGGAAAGGAAAATGTAGTCCCAGACGCTTTGTCCCGTACTGTGCCCGCCATTGATGCTCTAACCAATGCAGATCCCACTGATGTCGACCAGATATCTGACAAGTGGTACATTGGCATGGTTAGGAAGGTTGAAGAAGAGCCCCTCAAGTATCCTCTGTGGGCTGTCATCAACGGTAAGCTTCACAAACGTGCGAGACCCCCTTATCCAGCCTTAGCGGAATCTGAAGATCCATGGTTGTTGGTGCCTCCAAAGGATGACCGTTCGAAGATCATTTCCATGCATCATGATCCTCCTACTTGTGGACATCTGGGCATCTTCAAGACGGTGTCGAGAATATCCCAGACATATTACTGGCCCACCCTGAAATATGACGTCGGAAAATACATTTCCAGGTGTGATACATGCCTGAAGACCAAACCTCTCCAAAAACCATCTGCTGGACTGATGTTGAGTCGTCAACCCACCGCTGTACGTCCTTGGCAGATACTGAGCATCGACATAGTAGGACCTCTGCCACGATCAATCTCGGGATATTCCTACGTACTATCGGTGTATGACGTCTTCAGCAAGTACGTTCTGTTCTATCCCCTCCGAAGTGCGACCTCTGGAAATATTCTGAAATGGTTCGAGGATCACGTAATACTCATTTATGGCTTACCTGAAACCATCCTTGCTGATAATGGACCTCAATTCAAGAGTAGGAAGTTCCAGGACGTGATGAGGAGCTATGGGATAAACATCCAGTTCTCAGCTCACTATCATCCACAGGCAAACCCAGTTGAGAGGACGCACAGAGTGATGAAGACCATCATATCCGGATATGTGGAGAGTGATCACCGAACATGGGACAAGTTTTTGGGAAAAGCCGCTTGCGCCATACGATCTTCGACTAGTGAGGTAACGGGTTTAACACCAAACTTTATCATGTTTGGACGGGAACCTACCTTCATTCCAGCGGTTGACGATGTCCCACAGCACAATACCGTCACCGATTCGGAGTATGACCCAGTTCAAAGGTCTGAGCATTTGAAGAAAGTCTTCAGTGATGTCAGTAAGCGTCTCAAATTGGCATTCGATAAGAGTCGCCAGAAATACGATCTGCGGAAGAGAGACGAACGATTCCAGCTTGATCAACGTGTCTGGCACAAAAATTACGTACTCTCCAAGGCGGCCAAACAGTTTACATCAAAGTTCGCTCCAAAATTTGTTGGACCATTTGTCATCACCAGAATTCTTTCTCCATGGTCATACGAACTATCGGACCCATCAGGACGGATCCAAGGAGTCTGGCATGCCAAGGACTTGAAGTCTCATCCACCTGAGGAATAGTTACCAATCAAATATATGTAATCGGTCAATTAACACTTACAATTTTCAGTTTTGGCGCTTCTTTAGGGGTGACACCTTCTAGCCTTTTTGTAAGTACCCTTCCGGTACGGTCTAGTGGTTGGGAAAACCTGCTCTACAGAGAGGGCGGCCTGTAATGTTCCCTCAATCAACTTGGCGCGAAACTGGTTGGTTGAGTGAATATTCTGGCAAGAATATCTTTGTACCGGGAACTGGTAGTGGTAAAAGTCCACTAAGTGCTCGGTGGTAGTCGATCCTCAATCGCTCCACTGTATTGAAAAGGGTTGTTTGTTTTTTTTTTGTTTGGTGGTATAACTGGGCAAATTGGGTTAAATATTTGGGGATTACTCTGCGGTTACGGTTGAGAAAACTGGGTGGTATAATGGTGAATGTCTTGGGTTGTACTCGTTTTTTTTTTTTAAAAAAAAAAAAAAAGGTATCGTCGCTCCGCCTTCGTTATCGAAGTTTTCCTTTTCCAAGAAAAACTTCTTTCCGGGAAGAGGAGGTGTTGTTACGGTTTATTTTTTAAGCTTTGAGATTTCCAAATTCAGGATTGACTAAATTAAAATATTAGGATTAAGGATATTTTGTTAATTAGTTAAAGTAAGCTGATAATGACCATTTGTGATGATTGACACTAATTTTTCTCGGGTTAATCGTATCATTACCATTTTATGAAATAAGGGTAGAGAGAGTGAGTCGATCTTACCGGAGCATTATAGGATATTATTGCCAATCCCTCTTGGTCCGTCCAGGAATTAGGTTTCGTTCGTTATTTCATTCTCCCATCTCTGGTGACTTCTTTGGTTGAGCCCTCATAAATTGCCCCTATTTGGTTATTAATCAAAACATGTCAACGTCAATCTATTGCCAATCCCCTATCTTGAAATCTAGTGACCTTCAATTGTTGCCAATTGTTTAAAATATTGACCTTATAAACAATATACGAACCAATCAGCGGCCTCGAATTGAATGTCAATGTCAGAGGGTCCAGTTTTAGGGACTTTGTGTGGTGAGACCGTCATCGGTTCATTTAGCTGAACTTAGTGAGTTTTTCTTCCCAAGAAAGTGGTTGCTGTAGCACACTTGAGTCGCTGAGTGCGAATTTAAAAGGAAAATCCAAATCTTCAGTCATCCCTTTTCCGTTTTGGTTTTCGTTGATGAACCTGTGCCGCAGTGCATTTTTAAAACAAGGGGATTTTGAGTTCATGGAGATTTTTCTGGCAAATTGATCAAAAAGGCCACATGACATCTTTTGGTGAGTTATTTCTTATACTTTTAACCCCCTCAATCTTATTCAAAGTTATTCAAAGCTAGATTTCAGTCAATTTCAAGGTTTATTTCTGTTTTGGAGAATTTATTTGTAATTATGTGAATTTCTTCACTTACCTCGTTGTGAAGGGCGAATTCTTAGACGTGTTATCTTTCCAGGCCTTCAAGCTTCACGCTTCAAACTTACATCTTCAATCTTCAAGTTATAGTTCCAGTTACATTCAGGCTTTTACTTCAAGTTGAAGTAGTAAGCTCGTTATTATCGACATCGTCTTTTCTGCGAACCTGTACTTCGGCTCCAGAGCCCCTGATTGATTGGTATTGGCAATTCTATCCAACCCTATGATTAACGCCGTTGGAATTAAGACGAAAGGGAGCCCTTAGACCGAACTTACCCCATTGTCAGAACGTGATCAGAAAACCCGCAACACCATCACCATTTCAAGGTACTGTGCGATTAATATCATCTCTTGATCGGTTCTACATAGTTGGGATAGTTATACGCCGTATATATCGGTCAAACACCCTATTTTTATCAACTTACCGGAGTTGGAGGTTAGAATCCGAGTTCACTCTTAAACTTCGAAATAAATGCACTAGTCACACAATGGTCATATCACATTCACTGGTCTTGGATACTAATTAATAAGGGTAGAATCATCAATTAGATCTAGGGAGTAGGCTAGTTTATAATCGAATTTTGGATAATTAACCACATGTGGAGCTGGTTTGCTGTTTACGTTCGGTGACACTACTTAGATATTTTAGATAAGAATAATTTGGTCACATTCCGAAATTATCGGCTTGTACCTGAGACGTGTTGTACATATTTTTGTGGTCAATAAATTCTATTTGTGGGTGAATCTTTGGTATTTTCTTGGCAGGATTTTCCCGTTTCAGGATTTGGGATTGGGGCACTAGGTAAATGGGATGGCGCTTATCATAGTCTGAGGAAGATCAATTTTTTATGTTAGAGAGCTTTTACCCCGCCCTCTCTATACGACTGGCTGGCAATAAATCCCCAAATCCTCCGCCACCTATAGTTCTCAAGAAAATATTCAAGCCTCCCACGAAATTATAAACATAAATAGGTATAATTTTTTTTCATTGTAACAAGATTACATAATTAAAAAATACAAATTTAAATTTAAATCAAACGCTTTTCTTTAACTTTAACGTCTTCTGTTGAAATTTAACTAATTCACCATTACATCACCACCTGCCTGACACTGGTTTGCCTGACACGGTGTTTGTCAATTCACCGTTGCAGTCTACTCCTTTTTGTTAATTAACCTAACTTTATTTCATGATTTGCAAAATTCATCTCGCTGGTTCAGTACATTCTCACCTCTCGTGGTCAATTCAAGTTTATATAAAATAAAAAATGCGTAGTTTAGACTAGTCATCAGATTTTAAAGTGTTGTGATGTCTTGTACGTGCTTTGTTTAATGTTTTTTAAAACCTGTACCCGCCTTTGATCAATTGACCATACCAATAAAACTAATTTTTGAACCATAACGGACCATTATGTCTGACCGACAAACACCTTTGAAAAAGGGGCTCAGAAGCTAATCATAATTTTGATGTTGAATATCACCTGCACATTACACTGACTAGTGAGTATTTAGGGTTTTTTTTTCTTTTCTTTCATTGTATAAACTTAGGTGTATGTTTAGGAAAAATTCTCTACCCATGTCTCACTTTCAGTTGGGGCACTGAAGATGGCGTATTAGCCGAAAGCGCTTTGCCAGTTATTACTAAATGAACATGCTCAGAGTACTTCAACTTCTTTCCTTCCAATTATTATAATACTTCTACGGAAAAGCTGCATTTTTTTCGAGTACCTATTTATGAAATTAGGTAAGTTATATTAAAAGTACTCACCTTTTATTTAGTGCAACTTTATTCAATCTGATACAAGGTTTTTTTGATTCCATAATCTAGATCTCACAAACATTTCAAAACCAAATTAAAAGTAAATCCATCCAAATTTCAATAAATAGAAAAATGTGCTACTTTTAGCTACCTTTATAGCCATTCAAGAGATTATCAAAAAAAATTAAATACAAAAATAGTTTGCTTTTGTTAAAATTTTTCTAATTTATACATACACGGACCGAAAAGCCGGGTAACTTTGTCACTCACGTTTTTTTATTTTTGAAGGTTTTCTCAAGTTTGTCTCTCTGTTCATAACAAAGAGAATCTCCTGAAATTTTGACGATTTCTTTAAAAATGGGTCATTTTTGCCTAGTTCAAAATTTTATAGCTAGCAGACTATCTTTTGTTCAATCAGTATGAAACTTTTAGAAAGTACATACCTTTTGCTTTTCTTTCTCGAATGATTCTCGACGTTTTTATCAAAAATTATAAATTACAATGAAAAAACCTCATTCTTAACCCTTTTTTTTAACGTGGCAAACACTGAACAAGTTTTTGAAAAAAATTCCAGGTCACGAAAACTGACAAATGGATTGAAGTTTTAGAATGCACAACTACTCCTTTGATAACTGATGATGCAGGATGAAAGCTTTATCAAATATTTAGGGTCCTCTCATTATTATGACCACTTATGTATATTCCTGTAATACTAATATTTAGATAGACTACACTGAATCAGTGTTAAGATTGAGTTTCATGATTTGTGATTTCATGAATTTTTGTAAATTTGTCCTAGAATAGATTAAAATATTGTATAGTGCATTTTACACAATAATAAATGTATGCAAAACCAATTTTCCATTTCGTTTTATTTTCTTCTTTTACTTTGTTTATTTCATTTTTGATCCATCGGTTCATTTTGATAAGTGAATAATCTTCTAAATGTCTTTATCTTTAGTCATCACATAAGGACTGGACATCCATAATGTTCAAATACTACCTTAGCCCAATCTATTATTGTCATTGCTTATGCAACAATAATCATAAACGAAGATCTTATGCTTTTTCGCCTTTGAAATCAAGCTGTTGGATTTTCACTACACCTTTTGCAACTGTAATGCAGAAACCGTCAAATGTGATTGAGAATAGTCACATGTAATTGATTATACGTTAATTGTAATTGAGAATGTTGGATGTGGCAAAATATTGTATTCGTTTTACCGTTCACAGTTTAAGTCTAAGTTTGCTGCTATTTTCTATTGTAAATATAATGTCGTATTTCGTAGAATCATGTTTGGGTTTTTGAAACAAAAATATTATGTTCTATTTTTGTAAGCCACACAAATCGATAATACTTGTTAAGTTGGTTTTCTAACAGCCCGGAACCAGTCCTTCACTCCCTCAGTCATTCGAGAACTCTTGTATCGAAAGGACGTAATATAACTTGAGTTATACACGGATCACTCGTTTGATTTCATAATAAGCTTCCATAAACCAATTCTAAAAGGTTATGGGCCCAGACACCCAGACACATCTTGTAATCGCGAGTGATTTTTGACAATTGATATTGTATCAATAAAACGTGTTAGTTTGACAATGGCAAGTGGTGCAAGTGCGGCAAGGCGCAATCTACGATTGTTCAACGGTGAAAACTATTTAATGTGGAAATTCAGGCTGCAAGAAATTATTGAGCAGGAAGGGGCAAGTAAAGTGCTATTCGAGGATCCCCCAACACCAATCACGGACGAATGGACAAAATGGGAGCGTTTTGCAAGAGGCACATTGATTGAATATTTGGATGATGCAATGATATCGCAAGTGCCAACCGGTCGTGCAACTGCTCGGGAAATTTAGGAAAAGTTTGACAGCATTTACGCCTGTAAGAAAGTATCAACACAGTTATGTCTTCAGGATAGGTTGTTCAATTACAAATTGAAACCAGGCATGTCACTGAAAAAGCATATGATGGTGATTGACGAACTAGTGCGCGATTTGGCTACTTGTGGCATGAATGTGAATGAGATAACTAAAGTATGGTATACATTGGATTCATTACCAATAACCAATAAGTTATGCACCAGTCAAAGCCGCAATTAAAACGATGACAGATGATAGACTCACTTTTGCATTTGTAAAAGGAATGCTATTGGAACACGAGGAATATTTATTACGCGAAGGAGGAGTTACAAGCATGAAAGCTCTTCAATTCCGTGCGACCAATTTTAATGACAACCGCAAAAAGAAAGATAAGTTTGTTCCAAGGAAGCCTCCTTACACCAAACCAAATATTAAACATAAGCAAGTGCAAAAGTGTTTTCATTGTGGGCGCAAAAATCATCTGAAACGTGACTGCTATTTTTATAAGCAAAGTTTGAAACCCGACCATCAGAAGAAAAGGCCAATTCCCGAGCAAGTGCGTCAACAGCTACGACCAATGAATCGTTTGCTTTCATGTTGCGAAATGATAACGATAACAGAGCACCTTGGCGTTTTGTCTTGGATTCTGGTGCAACAGAACACATCATAAATGACATCAGCCTTTACATCAGTTGTCAACAATTGAAGAAGCCAATTCCAATAACTGTGGCAAAGAAAGGGACCATCATTGAGGCGACTCATATTGGAAGGATCAAAGTCAAAACGACTCTAGGATACATCGGAGATTTGGAGAATGTCCTCTACAGCAACAGCGTGCCGGTCAATCTCATCTCAGTCAGACGTATCCAAGAGGCCGGAATGTCAGTGGTTTTCATGGAAACTGGCCATGTAGAAGTCAAAAGAGGAAACGCGACAATAATGAAAGGTAAGCGCATGAATAATTTGTATATTATTGAATTAGAAGTACAAAATGCGCAAAGTACAGCACAGGCTGCGGGCCATGTAGCTGAGGCTAATTTTATCGATAAAGATAAACTGTGGCATGAACGTTTGGGTCACATAAGTAAAGAAAAATTTTCTAAGATCAAATTAAACAATTTAGCATGTGATAATAACTGTTTGAAGAATGTAAATCCTATTGATTGGTTATGTGAAGCTTGTCTTAGCGGAAAACAAGCGCGACTTCCTTTCGCTAGAATAAAAAACAAAGAAAACATACTGAGACCATTATTTGTTGTGCATTCGGATGTTTGTGGGCCGATCACACCATCCACAATAGATGAAAAGAATTATTTTGTAAATTTCATTGACGATTAAACACATTACACAGTAACCTATCTCATGACAAATAAATCAGAAGTATTCACTTGTTTTGAAGATTATGTTGCAAAGAGTGAAGCTCTTTTTAATTCAAAATTGGTTCATTTGTATTGCGATAATGGTAGAGAGTATTTATCAGGCGAAATGAAGCATTTTTGTTCGCAAAAAGGAATTACGTATCATCTCACAGTGCCTTACACCCCACAACAAAACGGTTTATCGGAACGTATGAACCGAACTTTAACAGAAAAAGCACGCACTATCGTAAACTGTGCAGGTTTAGATAAACGCTTCTGGGGTGAGGCAATTTTAACTGCGACCTATTTGGTGAATAGATCACCAACAAAGGCGGTAAAAATTAATAAAACGCCATATGAAATGTGGCATAATAAAAAGCCGAAATTGAGACATCTAAGAATATGTGCATAACAAAACGAGAAAAGGTAAATTCGATAGTAAATCGTCTAAGGGTATTCTCGTAGGTTATATGCCAAATGGTTATAAAATCTTTGACCCTAATTCGGGTAGACTTATAATTGCTCGTGATGTAGTTTTTGATGAAGTCACCTATAAAACTTCAAGGCAAGAAATTGACGAAATGGTCAAAACCGGAAACACAGCGGATAATAAAATTAATACAGATGATAATGTGCCATGCAACAGGTACAAATTAATAATGTTTCAGTAGGGGGTGTTACTGAAAGTAAATCTGTAGAAAATAGTACATCTAGTCAAACGGACGATAAAAGGTGCAAACAAACATCTAATGAAATAGGTGTCCCTGAAAATTGCACTCAAGGTCAAACATCTATAAAAGATGTCCCTGAACCAAATGTGAGCTCAAAAGTCCGTATATCTCTACTTCTAAGTTGAGAAAATCAAATGATGTACAGGATGTGAGAAGAAGTAAACGATTGATAGGTAAATCCGTGAACTATAGAGACCATGATTTCAACGACACTATAAATAGTTGTATGTTGATTGATCAAACGTTTGAAAATGACATTCCCAAATCTTATCAAGATATTAAAAATAACGCATGCAGAAAACAATGGGAAGAAGCAGTTAAAGATGAATTAGAGTCATTAGAGAAAAACAAAACGTGGACATTAATACAAAAACCTAATAATGTAAATATTGTCGATTGTGAATGGGTGTTTACAATAAAAGGAGATTCTGACGGAAATCGAGTAAGGTTTAAAGCTCGATTAGTAGCACGTGGTTTTAGTCAAAGAAAATCAATAGATTATGACGAAACGTTTGCACCATGTGTGCGTATTGGCACTTTTAGATGCTTAATAGCTTTGGCCATTCAATATGGGCTGTTGATTCATCAAATGGATGTTAAAACGGCATTTTTGAATGGCACGTTAAAAGAATATATTTTCATGAGGGTACCTGAAGGTGTTGCGTTTCAAGGGAATAATGTGGTGTGCAAGTTAAATAAATCATTATATGGTTTGAAGCAATCAGCTTTGTGTTAAATAGTATATTGATTGAAAGAGGATTTATAAATTCTCCAGCCAATAATTGCCTCTACTTCTTAGAAAAAGGCAACATCTTCAAAAACATGTATGTAATTTTGTATGTTGACGATTTGGTTATCATAACAAAAGATGCAAACACCATGAATAATTTCAAAGGTTTCCTTATGAAACAGTTTGAGATGATCGACTTGAAAGAAATTAATTATTTCCTTGGAATTCGAATTAAAATATCAGATTCTGAAATTTCACTTGATCAAACTACTTATTTGAAATCTGTTCTGGAAAAATTTAATATGAGTGAATGTAACCCGGTCAATACACCATTACCTACGAAATTAAATTATTCAGAATTAAATTCAGAGGAGAGTATTGTACCTTGTCGAAGTTTGATCGGATGCTTAATGTACGCAATGCTTTGTACACGTCCAGATTTGTATATTGCAGTAAATCTACTAAGTAGATATCAAAATAAAAATAATCTGGAATTATGGCAATGTTTAAAACGAGTATTGAGATACATAAAAGGAACAACTAACATGAAATTAATTTATAAGCGTAAAGAGCATCACGAGCAAATATTATCAGGGTATGTTGAGGCGTTATGGATTAAATCCTTATTGAATAGTATAAATGTCAATATGTCAGAGCCAATAACTTTATTTGAAGACAATCAAAGTTGTATAGCAATATCAAATAATCCAGTTAGTCATAAACGTTCCAGACATATCGACATTAAATACCATTATACTCGAGAACAAGTGAAGAACAAAGTTGTCTGTTTAAAATATTTGCCTACAGGTCTTCAGGAGGCTGATCTGCTCACAAAATCATTGCCACCACAGCAATTCAAGATTTTGAGGAACAAAATGGGACTTGAAGAAGATTAGATATTGTTCTTGTGGTGTTGAAATTATTGTAATGTTGCATAATTTGTGTAATGGTCTTATTAAGGTTTTTGATGGGGTTTTTCCCTTAATACTTGCAGCGAATGTTGGACCATCTGTTGTTATTTCCCCGTAAAGTAATAAGTGTGTAAACTCATACATTTTTGAGGGGGTGTGTTGGATGTGGCAAAATATTGTATTCGTTTTACCGTTCACAGTTTAAGTCTAAGTTTGCTGCTATTTTCTATTGTAAATATAATATAATAATAATAATACAACCATTTTACAAAAACACTAAATAATGCAACAAAAGCTATACTTTCTAAGCTAATATTTTATACTGTGTTTCTAAGAAGTTATAAGTGTGTGGAATAAGGAATAAATGTAAAATATGGATCCCGGCATTCCAGGACAGTGGTTCGTCGTCAGATAGCGCCTCTGATTTGCCATTGTCACAGGGAAATACTCTAAAGCATTGTCTGGAAACACAGTTAATTAACAATGATGTTTTTTTAGCTTACAATTTTTTACTTTCGATTCGGTTCAATAATACCATTTTTCCATCGTCTGACATAATTGGAAAATTGGTATCCGCATCTTCCACAAGATTGTGCGATTCTGACGACATAATATTCATTTTTTAATTAAATTATCACTAGCCCTAATGTACCAACGATCAGCCGTGTAGTTTGTTGTTTTTAGTTTTTGGTTAGGATCACACGTTTGTACACACAACGCAGGCGCGACAAATCTTCACCAGCTAAAAAGTGGGTTGAAAAGTTGATCGCCCGGAGAATATTTACCCGAATTGTGAATGAGTTTGAATGTTACTCGGCGAGAATTGTGAACAGCCGGGAAAGGTCAGAGCGTCGCCGTGCGATCGCCCGACGACATTTGTGAACGCACCCCTCTGACGTGACAAATGACAGGTTATAGCGGGACTTTTGAAATTCACAGCTGACAGCTTATAGGCGGGACTTTCGAAATTCGCTTTTCATTTGTATACATTGAATATATGAGTTGCACTGATGGAACGGCCTTAAATTTGATGAAATTTTGATCATGCATTGGTTTTTAAAAAAGCAATGGTGCATTTAAAAATATTAATCCATTTTTCAGTCAGTTTACGTGTTTTGACTTTTTTTTTATAAATAAACGTTTTTTTGTGTAATTTTTGTTAAAAATGCATGGCTGGCATTATTCGAAAGAGGGGCAGTTCAAAACTTTAAAGCAAGATTATCCTTAGCTCAATTATTGTGAAATTTTCGGGAAGTATACATAATTTTTGCTCCTCTTTCGGATGGTGATAGCCGTTTTTATCAAAACAAAAATTACTCGTGTCAAAAAGGCACTAACCAAAATCGCCAAGATGCGTAAACTGACAAATGGATTAAAGTTTACAAATTAATACAACATTACTTCTTTGAAAACCGATGCAGGATCAAAGTTTTATCAAATTTTAGGCCGTTTCATTAGTTTTGTTCATGTTTTGTCTTATAGTATGTAGTACATATTTTTTATTATTGATAATTTGAGGCAAATTGTCCAAGAACTAATTTGCGAGAAATTCACTTTTAGACAATTTAGTCATAAAAGAATAAACATATTTTTTATATTAATAAAGATTATACTTACACTGATCAAAACAATTAGGCTTCGTATATTTTATGAAATATTTGTTCGGGACATTTCACAAAGTTCCGCTAAATTTACACAAAGATTAACGGAAAATACTCATACCTGCTTGAATTTGTATACAAAAATATTAATGTTGGCACAGTTCAGAATATGCAATCATTGTTTTGAGTACTACAAGTACACTAGAAAATGTCCTAAACAAGACAATCAAAACACCTGTATGTTGATTCACTGACCAATTAACGTCGGAAATGATGAGGTTTTCCAATTTGTTGGTTGACTGAGTGTAAATAGTTCAAAGTTTATTTCAATATTTTCTTTATTAATCAAAAATACACTTACAGAATATACTTGAAATATTTACTATAATACGATACAATCCATTTCCCAAGCCATATTTTGGAACGATTCGAGAAAACGAATTAGAAATCCAAACACAAAACTTGAAAAACCACAGAAAAAACTCACAAAATTCGACAAGCACAACAATCAAGGGACAAAGCCGCTTATAAAATGGCGTTGGCTTGGCTTGCCTCACTTGCCTGAGTTACATTCAATCTCATTTCGATGTGAAACTTTCAAATGTCCGTTTGGCACACGGAAAACCTATGCTACCAGCTACATCGAATTTGTGTTCCAGATCACGCCTACGCCAAACTCTATGTGAATGGTAGCATATGGTGTCGGTTTGCCAAGCAAAAATTTGACAGTTTCACTTCGAAATCAAATTTTAATGTAGCCCCTTACTTTCAGAATCAATGGGGTCTTCTGTGACGTCAATAACTGTCACCTCACTGTCAAAGCTTTCAGCGCCTCTCACCGTAGTTCGGCCAACTAAAAACACTGTACTGTCATTGCCCATAAGAGACGCAGTTCTAAGGGGAATGTTTTGTGCTTGAGGCTCAGAGTCCCGCGAGCTTTTGAGCGGCCTAAAAGCATATACGTATTATTAAAATATACCTCGGGTTCCCTATTTCATCAATGTGCGGCAACTGAAGCCGATTTTCAGCCGATGAGAAAGACAGGAATGATCAAGCCTATACCAATGCCTCATAAGTGTATTTCATGTGTATCTGGACAAGACTGCGATTGTGCTAAAAGCTGTTTCCTATAGGTTTCTCGTGATTTTGGGCCGATCTCATGCGGCCGCTTTGGTGCCGATACTCTCGTTTTAACGGTAGATCTACCATCAACACATATTTTTGTGGTAGTTAAGCTTTTTCCTTGTGGAATATTGAACAGCCAAATTTATTATATAGTAAAATAGAACTGTTGCTGTACGCGGAAACGTTCTTCTGAAATCGTGATTTTGATGACTTCCGGTTTTTAAATTCCAAATTCAACGTTACGGCGATCTAAAGTCTTGGCGATTTTAAATCTGGCATTGCTGCTGCACGGTCTTTGTTCTAGGTTCAAATAATCGATAACAGCTGATGACCGTACCTTCCTATTGGTGGTTTTCCAAATTCGGACTTGAAATATACCCGCCTACCGACTAATCCTGAAATTTTATATCAAGGCAAGGCAACATACTTATGGGAAATTAATATTTCTGTCTTTTGCGATTTGGCAGAATTTGGCTTCACTTTGGGAGGACTACGGTGGGTATATTTTAATAATAAGTATATGCCTAAAAGTGGTTCAGAAAAACACGTTTTTCTAACACATCTGTTGACATTATCGACACGTTTTTTTTTCTAGTTATAGACGAAGCCTTGATTAATGTCCTATACTTAATAAAAAGTTTTAAAATTGATCAGAAATATAAAAGATTTTTTGCTCAAAGTTGATCAACTTCAACCGCCATTTTCTCAACTTTGTACTTATTTTATCTGGTCGAAATAAAGTACAGGACGTGTATTGAACATTTGGTGATAGGCTAAAACAAAAATCATAGAGAAATGTTGTAACGTTTACTAATAAAGTGCGTTTTTCAAAACCTTCACATTACCAATTATCACTTATTTTGACCCCATCCAGTGGCGACATCACAGATTATTATTCGAAGTCGATTTTGGGGCGTAGTTTACGTATCAGCTGTTTAGCTTGGATTTTGTCTTATGATATCAGGAACGGTTTGTGTTTTTTAATGAACTTGGAAAATTGCGAGGAAAATTGGGATGGTCAATATAAGAGAATATGATTAATATTCAGTTTCGTCCATCGTTTTGAATCCGGAGTAGTTTTTGGTGAAAATGTTCCGATATTTACGTACTTTTTTTTTTTTTGTAATGTGGTGAGGTGAAGTTATGTTTCCATAGTTTCGTTATGTTTCAATGGATCTTATTGTAAATCATATTAGGTATTTAGGTTCAATGAGGAAGACGGATGATATAAATAATATGTTTTTATAATTTAGTGAAGTTATGTCCGCAAAATCTCGTTATTTCTCAAAGAATTTTATTCAAATTCGGTATATACGTTCTATTTGGGTTCGGTTGGATTTGGTGAGAATACATGTTCGCATAATGTCGTTATCTTTTAAAGAAATGGGTTCAAATTCGTTATGAAGGTTCTATTGGGGATTTGAATGAGAAATTAAAAAAAATTGATTTGGTCAAGTTATGTTTGGATAGATTTTTAATTTATAGCCACATCATATAGTTTCGTTGTTTTTAAACAAAATTTATTAAAACTAGGTATGTAGGTTCTATGAGGGATATAGCGGAGAATTGATGCTCTTGGGATGGTCAATATAAGATTTTATGAATAATATATAGTTTCGTTCACATGTCTCAGCCGTTTTGGTTCCGGAGTAGTTTTTGGTTCAAAATACTCGGGTACTTTATTTTCAGGAAGTACTTAGTTCAATGAAGAAAAACTTTTGTGATTAAAGTGAGAGATAACAAATACATATAATAACGTAAAAAACATTTTTTTGCTATTTCGTGATACAATAATTATCAGCATTGTTTTCCTTAACTGATGTTAATAATGTTGTTTGCCTACCTCAGAAATATTTCTTATCATTGGAAGACTTACTTTTGTTTTTTTTTTCAAATAACAATTAAAAAAAAATCTTGGCGTAGACATGGCTAAGAAAGCTATGCATGTCTTATATTTTATTTCAAAATGAAATAGGTGTTATGAGTACTTATACCTACAGGATGTGTTAACAAGGATAAATAGATCATGAAAATAGTATTATATACCACAATTCTATCATCTCGTCTATAATGATAGCTATTAATCCAGAGGATAGTAACTTTTCCGAGGGATTAATAGCCATTATTGCGAGTAGTAGGTATACCCTTCTACTTTATCTACGACTAAATTATTTATTTGATATTTCAAATGTCCATCCATCTCAATACAAATACATTAACACTTAATACGCGTTAAACGCTGATACCATAGAAAAGCAGTGTTGCTCATTTTTTTGAAAAAAATCGGAGTTAAAATCGGAAAACTCCGATTTTTTTTATTTAAATCGGACTTTTTTTATTTAAATCGATTTTTTTGATTAAAATCTCCTTTCATATGTATTGTGTTTTTTTTTAATAATAATTTTTCAGATGCATTTTTTCTGAACATAATATTTCATTTCAAGTTTTCACACTACACAACGCAACTTAACCACTGTCAAACTTAAATTGGGTCATATTTTACAAAATTTGTGATACATAATTATTGAATAACTCAACTGACATTTAATCATTTCAAAAAAACAAAACCAATAAATAAAGCATCGGCAAGACTGAATATTTGTATGATTGATGACTTTATTTGATTTTACTCTTCAACAATGCAAGCAGATAAGGGAAAATAAATATTTTTTAATCATGTGCTTTGAATCAACGATTTTTTTTTAAATCATGATTTAAATCAACGCAACCCTGTAGAAAAGTGAATATAATATACCTAATGATAATCTAAAGCCACTTTTCTATGACGGAAACTTTTGAGTTTGTTGATATCGTTTCCATGGTATTACCATCAACTTCATTTCAAATGGAATCCCCCATTTTTATTTCATTTTGGAATTTCACATCAAATTCCCAATAATATGATGAGGATATTTTTATGTGTACAGAATGGACGAAAAATAAGCTACGACCATCAACTTCATGATTTCAACTGGAAACCCCCTTTTTTTATTTCTTCTACATCAAATTCCAAGTAAGTTTCATGAACCATGTTTTTAAGCTAACGCACCAACAGTCATCGAGAAATTCACGATTGATCAAATTTAAATAATTTCTGAACAATCGTAAATTTCTCGATAACTGTTTTTGGGGTTAGGTTAAGGACATGGTACATGAAACCTACTTAGAATTTGATGACGAATTCGTAAATAAAATAAAGAAAGGGTTTTCATTTGAAAAAAATGAAGTTTATGGTCGTAACTTATTTTTTGTTCACTTTGTACACATAAAATTATCATCACTAAATAAACCGCAATCAAAAATAAAAACCGATGTGTTCAAACGTTTCCTCACAAAACAAACCCCTGAAATTTAAATGAACGAGAAACTTTCAATTTAGTTTATAATTAAAAAATCTGTACTACCTACATAATAAATTTTCAATTTAAATAATATTCATTTGGTTTCAAAAGATCATGTATAGCACAGTAATAACAAAGCAACAAATTATTTAAATAAAAAGATAAAATATTAATTACATTATTTGATACTGTGGTGAGTAGGTTGAAGCAAGAAGAAATAATGTGAATAAGTATTTTTTGTGTTGGTACTAATATACTAGCGAATATATTTACACATTTCAAATGTAGGCTTAATTTTAATATAAAGCATTACACACACAAATCACTGTTTAACAGCACTAGAAAAATAAACCAAAGATACTCAACCTTCAAATTGGCGTTTTTTATTTGAAAATTACTAATGAAATCACGCGGGAACCCTTATGGGAAAAACATCATCCAACCCAGTAAATAAAATAACGCAAGAAAGCCCCTTGAATTCGCGCTGTTCTCAAACCGCGAAACTCCGAATTTATTCAGATCGGCGTAGCGGACGAGATGCGAGAGAGGAAGGTAGACACGACTTTTCAAGCCCGCTCGGCTACCTCCAGTCTTACCGCCGGACCCCTCTTTTGATCAAAAGACCGGAACGCTGAGCCTTAACGCTAAGGAACCCTTAACTTGACAGTTTTGTATGTAAAATTGTCAAGTTAGTGGTCCCGTACAGAGATATAGAGGTACGAGAATGAGTTCCCAGCAAACAATTTTCAATCGGCTGTCTGTCGACTAGAGAGAATATAACAGTGTCGACCGAGCGCCTCTATGCCGCCACAATATCGTCTTCCCATCAATGGCATCCTGCGCTGGCCCGATTCGTATATGCACCCGCGGCCTTTAGTCTTTAGCATGATACTTTGCCGGACATCGCCGGCGAGGCCCATTATCGGCCGCTTGACGGCAAGATACCGACAACTTCTCCTTGCCTACTATTTACCGTATCAGTTTATTAGCTGCCCGACGACATCTTTCCGTTGACGTTTACATGGACCAGCCCTCAATGGCAAGACTTTTTTTGTACAAGTTGACCGTTTTATAATAACCTCCCCTTTTTCTTTTTTTTTTACCCTGTAGGAGAAGATGTTATATGCAAAAGTTTTAGGGCTCAGTGTAAACTATTTGCAGCATAAACTTTTGTACATAGAAGGGGTTGGAGGAACGAAAATATATGCCGCAAATTGCGCTCTAAAATGAATGATTTAACCATTTTATTTTTCAGGGTGAAACAAAAATGATCAAAGAGATGGATTAATTATTACCAGCGATCACCCTGTACATTTTCATTAGATATATCCGTTTGCCAAGGTAAATTAATAAACAAAGATTCCAAAGATTTGTTAAGAATAATAAGCATAGTGATTGAATACCAAATTTTTGAAGACCTGAATCTGAATACTTTTAAGTTAAAAAGCCAATAGCTTAATAATTCCTTGAGATTCTTGTTTATCACGAATCACGTTATTGTGGCAAACCTGGTAAAATATTTGAAAAATCCAAAAATATGATACCTACAAGATCTTTTCATTTTATTAGAAATATATATCATTATTATTATATATATATAAATATCGTTGGGTGCAATCGGCCATAAATGTCCAAAGACAATGAAGCGGGCCCCGAAAGATCAAAGAAATTCCGCAGGGTGTCCTCTCTTATTGTTTCTACTCTTTGATCTAAGAATGTACCGGTCTATTTTGTCTATTTTTAGTCAAGTAATTTTCTAATGAATCTAAATTAGAGACTTGAAATATTACAAATATTTCAATAATTATTCAGGAGCCTCCCAGGTTTCGTTAACCCAGGGCCCCCAAAAGTTACGGTGCGGCCCTGTGAGGAATGCTCCAGTTTTTCTTGAATTCAACAAAATATCATATAGGTATTATACTCCATTATTTTCCATAATATTATGACCTGTAGGATGTGCGAATAACGAGAATGCTTTGTGATTCCAAGGTAATTATTTCGCTCAGCTATGAAACATCGCTTATCATAAAAAAAATATATTTGTTCAGTATGTTCAAAATTATTAATGATAACCAAATAATCAGGAGACCACTGCACAGTGTAGCCGCAAATGGACAGAAATTATGAAATTGATATTTTTGTTTTTTTTGTGATATTGGTATTTTTCAATAGATGAATATCTATTGGATCCTAGAAAAGGTAGATTATACCATTTTATAATAAGACTATATTGCGATATTTCCCATGCTAAGAATTCTCCCGTCCTCAAACATCTCCAAATCGATGTTTCCACCTAACAATCGAGGACGGCAACTAGATTCGCCCAAAAAATATTCGATATTCAGCATAATCACAAACTTATATAGATAGATAGCAGAGGGCTCTGGTCAAAGTAGAACTTTCAAGTACCAACAGATGGTGATTTGGTTTTTGAACTGCTTTGAAAGATGTTAATTATAGCCTTTGGATTTGTATGGGAGAGTATTCTCAAGTGTGTCAGGGTCAGGTGGAAACAATTCACGTCACCGATTTTGTTTAAACTCTGGTAGATTGTTGTTATTGTTCATAGTAACCCATGATACTACGTTGTCGTAGTATCATGATAGTAACCCATGATACTACGACAAACAGATAAGCTCACGCGCATCTTGTCGGGTGACCTTTGTGAGGTTATGTTGTCAAGCTTCTGTCAGATTGCAATGTAAATATTGTTGTTCTGATATTTGTGTGATATTATATCTTATTATTTCTTGAATTTCGCATAATTTGATGATGGTGTACTGTGCCGTGATGTTCTGCAGAAGCAGCAATGAGAAAAATAAAGAAAACCGTCCGTGTAAATACCATTTCTTTCGGTTTCCAACATCCAAGTATATTCGCAATATATAAATACAGAAGTCTTATCAAAAGGACAAAGACTGCATTATTTATAGAAAATTATTTTTCCGACATAATTATATAGGTACTCTTATAAAAAAAACTTGTGAGCACTATGTGCGCACCGCATATCCGGTCTATCTGGAAAGAAACCCGCTAACCTTGAGTAGCAAGATCAAATTAGAATAAAAAAAACACATACAACCACAAAGACCACATGGAACCACATAAAATAACAAAAAAATCTCTCATAACCACAAAAACCACATCGAATCATGTAGAAAAACAAAAAACCACAAGGAACCACATAGAACCAGAAAAACCGCAATGGAACCAGAAAAACCACATGGAACCACAAAAAAAACATACAGAACCACATAGAAACACAAAGAACCAGAAAATCTACATGGAACCACATAGAATAACAAAAAATCTCTCAAAACCACAAAGAACCACATAGAACCAGAAAAACCGCATGGAACCACAAAAACCACATATAGAAACACATATAGAACCACTGAAAACCACATGGAACCACAAGAACCACATGGAACCACAAAAAAACACATAGAACCACAAAAACTACATAAAAACACAAAAAAAAACACAACGAACTTGAAAAACCACAAAAAACACATAGAACCACTAAAAACCACATGGAACCACAAAAACCACATGGAACCACAAAAAAACACATAGAACCACATAGAAACACAAAAAAAACTAAACGAACCGGAAAAACCATATCGAACCACAAAAAAACACATAGAACCACAAAAACCACATGGAACCACAAAAACCACATGGAACCATGTAGAAACACAAAAAACCATAGAAACCACATGCCAAAACCTCTTAGAACCACATAGAATAGCAAAAAGCCTCTTAGAACCACAAAACCACATGGAACCACATAAAATAACAAAAAAATCTCTCATAACCACAAAAACCACATCGAATCATGTAGAAAAACAAAAAACCACAAGGAACCACATAGAACCAGAAAAACCGCAATGGAACCAGAAAAACCACATGGAACCACAAAAAAAACATACAGAACCACATAGAAACACAAAGAACCAGAAAATCTACATGGAACCACATAGAATAACAAAAAATCTCTCAAAACCACAAAGAACCACATAGAACCAGAAAAACCGCATGGAACCACAAAAACCACATATAGAAACACATATAGAACCACTGAAAACCACATGGAACCACAAGAACCACATGGAACCACAAAAAAACACATAGAACCACAAAAACTACATAAAAACACAAAAAAAAACACAACGAACTTGAAAAACCACAAAAAACACATAGAACCACTAAAAACCACATGGAACCACAAAAACCACATGGAACCACAAAAAAACACATAGAACCACATAGAAACACAAAAAAAACTCAACGAACCGGAAAAACCATATCGAACCACAAAAAAACACATAGAACCACAAAAACCACATGGAACCACAAAAACCACATGGAACCATGTAGAAACACAAAAAACCATAGAAACCACATGCCAAAACCTCTTAGAACCACATAGAATAGCAAAAAGCCTCTTAGAACCACAAAACCACATGGAACCACATAGAACCACAAGAAGCCACATAGTACAACAAGAACCAAATTGAACCAAAAAATAACAAAGAATCACAAAAAACCACACAAAACCACAAAGAACCAAGTGTGTCGCGAACTTGAAATTCCACTCCCACCGCACATAAAAAGGTTTCACTTCAAACATCCTTTCTAACGTCGAAAACAGACTGAGAAAAATGTGTTTTCAATGTAACGGCAAAATTGAAAATATGATCTTTTTTTTAATGCTATTTAACCAATCTGGTGGGATTTGCGTAGATTATATAATCAATTTTGGATAGATAGATAACCAACTAAATGCATATTATTCATTTTGGGGTAAATAACCAACTATAATCATCAGAATTCAACAAAATCGCAATATAAGCCATGCTTTCCAATGCTATTTTATCCAATTGGGTCACCGGATAGCTTGATGCGCAGTTCAGTTCGAAACTCGTTCGGCTAGTGAGCATATCTTGTTTGTCGTAGTATCATGATAGTAACCGATATTGAAAAGGATTTTTTTCTAAAAACATTTTAAAACACCTACTTTAGGTAAGTATATGAGTTTGAAATTTTGCACTAGCTTTCTTAAAATTCTTGCCTATCTCACGTCACTCTTATTCCCAATTAGTGACCATCATACTATCGGAATTGGAATGGGGAATTTAAAAAAAAAGATTCAAAATTTTACAATGATTGAGAATTACCATAATGCTTTTCTTGCAAAATGTTTGCAACAAAATTTCTCAACTAAAATTGACTATTTCTTTCGAGGAAGAAAGACTTTCAAAGACACCGGTGGCAAATTTATTCCACCTGAATGTAGTTTTTTTCTGAAGCGGCTACTAACCACGTGAACTATGGTTCGATTTATGAACAACAATATCAATCTAAGGATGTGTTTGTTATTTCAATATCATATTATTATTCTGTGTAGCGCAGAATATGAAGGATACGAAAGATCCGTATATTCTTCTCGTTTTCCGAGGACATAATTTTAAATGATATTCAATAATTTGATAATAAGAATGATAAAATGGTTCATTTATATCCCTCCAATGCCCATCAAGAGCGTTGTTGTAGACTTAAAAATAATAATATTTGATGACCAAGTTCCAAGTTTTGTCTCTAGTTTTTCTTCTCATATCTTATGTAGATAATGATAGTTTGATAAATTAGATTATATTATGCCCGATTTAACAAAATCACGTGGACAGTTCTGCAAATAAATAAAGTAGAATATACTTATAAAATATTTTTTGATTATAATATACAGTGTGTCCAGGGATTGGGTTTTGGTAAGGTATGTATAAATGACAACCATTTTCCGAGTTAGATTTTGATATTCTGGGAATTCTGTTCGGTCTCAAACTAAGATGTTGTGATGTTGAGAGAATGAACCAAATCAATTTATTGAGAAAAGTTGTTTAGAATTAAAAGCTTAAGCAGTCTCTATTTTCAGACAAATCCGCCATCTTTGATTTTGCAAGTACCTATGTTATGAAATTGATAATTATCAATTAATTTCTGATTTTTGTCCTGTTCGTAATGATCTTTGTCAGCAATAAACGTTTTATATTGTTATAGTCGATTATTTATTCATTTTTGTTTTAGCAGTATTTCAAAATCAGTCATCAATTAAATGAAATACGAACGGTATTGAAGCAAAAAATCAATCCAACTGACCTGAGTACTGGCGTTTCAATGGGTCGACTAACAAAAAATGGAGCTCTCATTCTTCAATGCGCTGATGATAAAAAGATAAATAATGTACAAACCGAAATCCAACAGAAACTTGGTGATGAATACGAAATAATCAAACCTAAAATACATGAGAAACGTATAAAAATTGTAACAATAAGTGAGAATGAATACGAGGAAAGTGATGAAACCCTTCTGTTAAAAATTAGAAAACAGAATAATCTGGATCAATCAAATATGAAAATTGTAAGGAGAAGTAATGTTTTCAACACAAAGTTCAGCATAGTAATGGAAGTTGACGGGGACTCGTACAATACAATCATGTACAAACAAAAGATCAACATTGGTTGGAGTAGATGTTCTGTCTACCCAGAATATGGTGTTTTGAGGTGTTTTAAGTGCTGTGAATATGGTCATCTAATGAAAACTTGTCAGAAAAATGTCATATGTCCAAAATGTTCTGAAGGCCATGAAAACAAGGAGTGTACTTCAAATCAGAAGAAATGCCACAACTGCCACCAGTCTAATATTAAGCTTGGATTGAATCTTCAAACTAACCATGAGGTGTGGGAGAAGAGCTGTGCCGTCTACAAAAAATTCGAGGAGATGCAGAAGAGGAAATTTATCAGATAGCAATTAGAAAATCAGTGTGAGAGTGAACTGAATAAGGGTATGTTTTTGTACACTAATTGTCAGGGACTGTTGAATAACTTCGATCAAGTCAATTTATTAATAAAAAAATTCGCTCCTAGTATACTTTGCCTTGCTGAAACTCACATTACTGATCGAATATATGAACATGAGTATAATATTAATAATTATGAATGTATTAACTGTATAAGTGATAATAGTCGAACTGGGGGTGTTACATTTTATATCAAAAAGTAGTTGACCTACAAGATTTTGATAAACAAAAATTTTAATAACATATGGATTTTAACGATTTCTGTTAAATTTGATAAATCTGATATTGTGATGACTGGTAGTTATAGATCACCATCAGGTTCAGATAGTATCTTCATGGGAGAGTTGGAAAGTCTGATGGACGAACTAAGTGAAAATAATGGCCTTCAGTTAATGATGGGTGATTTTAATTATGATTACCTTGGAGACAGCTACTATACAAATAAATGCAAAAACATAATTAGTGTTAACGGTTTTACACAAGTAGTTAAAGATCATACTAGAATAACTAGTCACAGTAGAACTTTAATCGACTATGTAATCACAAATAATATTAAAGCTATTTCCTGTAATGTTCTCTTGTCACCAAAAATCAGTGATCATAACATCATTTTAATTAAAACTAACTTTGCTTTGATGCTGGATGAAACTATCAAAACCATACAATACCAAAGATTAGACTACGACTGTGATATAATGGAAAATAACTTAAGAAGGATAGACTGGAATAATTCTATCACGAATGTGAATGAATTGGCACAAGGTTTGATATCGTCAATTACTCAATCACTAAAACAAATGACAACTTCCCAAGAAAAAATCATAAATATAAGACACGAAAATAATCGTTGGATTACACCTGAAATAATAGGAAAAATGAGAGAAAGAGAAAAGAAATACAAGGCCGCAGCCTTATGGAAATGTGACCAGTATTGGACGGAATTCAAGTTACTCAGAAATTAAGTTGTCTCACTAATTAGGTCTTCAAAAAATAATTATCTATTCCAAATACTAGATGAAAATAAGAAAAACTCACAACAGCTTTGGAAGAACCTGAAAAATCTGTTACCAGGTCAAAAAGTATCTGTATGTCGTCTGGAATCGAATTTTGGTGTAGTCTATGATAAGAAATGTGATATCGCTGAATGTTTCAATAGTTATTTTGTTGCAAGTATTGGGGATATTGTATCGTCAACGTCGCCAAAGAATGATTTTAATCACGTATTGTCCTTTGTAAATTGCAATAATATTTTCTCCAGTTTTAGTCCCGTGGACATGTGTTACCTGAATAAACTAGTCAGAAAACTAAAAAATACCGGAGGATGTGAAGACCAAATCTCCAGTTCCATCCTAAAAAGTGTATTTTCAATGATTGGTGACCGGTTTTTGGACGTCATTAATGCTTCATTGAAATATGGTGTATTCCCTCAAAAGTGGAAATGTTCATTAATAACCCCTATTCAAAAGGTACCTAATAGCATCAAAGTGGAGGATTTCCGACCTATTAATACCATGCCCTCGTATGAGAAACTGTTAGAGATTGTCGTGAAAGATCAGCTAGAACAATATTGTGAGGAGAACAAAGTGATTGACGAGGCACAGTCAGGATTCAGAAGTGGTCACTCCTGTGAATAAGTCATATTGGAAGTTTGCAATACTTGGATGAAATGCATAGATGGAGGTGGGTTCGTATTGACTGTGTTTTTGGACTTCCGTCGAGCGTTCGAAACGATTAACAGAGACCTACTACTGAAGAAACTCCACAAATTGGGTATAAGAGAAACCGCATTGAAGTGGTTTACATCTTATCTCTGCAATAGAACCCAGAAGGTAAAGATCGATGGTTTTGTTTCCGATGCCGAGAAAACTGAGTTTGGTGTTCCACAGGGTACAGTTTTGGGGCCATTATTGTTTATTATATACAGGGTGTTTCCTAAAGATTGGTAAAAAATTCGTTGTGTGATTCCTGGGGTATTTTCATGAAAAAAAGTTCCTATAAACATTTGCCGAAAAATGCTTCCTAAGGGAGCTACGCCCCTTTAAATAGGGCACCCCGAAGACGGTTTTTCCTCAATATTTCCGAAACCTTACATACAAAAATCATGAAATTTGGTACATCATACAAACTTTTAATGCTGAATGAGAATTTGAGCTCAGAATTTCAAAATTTTAATCAGGGGCGTATCATACTGGCGGGGTTAAAGGTTAAATTCTTTTAACGCCCTCTATAAAACTTCAAGCTATTGGTGTTTGAATCAAGTTCTCATCAACGCTATATAACCTGTGTATATCACCTATAGTAATGAGAACTAAATGTTCTGTAAGATAGGTGATGAACAGTTTCCTGTGACTATGTTATAAAACCATCGGTGACTACTAACCATTGTTACCGATATATAACCTCGAACACTTTAGGCTAGATCTGATACTATTATAAAACTTTTATATATCTTATCGTTACTTTGAGAAACCGCAAATGTTTATTGGGATGTTTATTTTCAAAATTTTCCATTTGAAACCACATTGCATGGATAACTTCAAGTTCAAATATCTTGAAAAAGGTTGCTCTTAGCCACTTCTACAAAGTATACCTTTTTCATATAGATGTGATGGAGAAATAGGTTTTTCAATTTCAAAGAAATATACGGGTGCGTACAAAGAAGTTATGATTATTTTAATGAGTGAAAGGGTGTGTGAGTGGCGCCCCTTACAAATAGGAGCAATTCCGTGCTCAGATTTGAATCTTGCATATCAAACAACCCCCCTTATAAACCTAATTTCATCAATGTCACTCGATTATTTCGAAAGTTATTCAAATAAATCAAAAATGAAAATTCAACTCTGATACCCTGTATCATTCATCTCAACTTTCGGGATAGACAAGTTGGGTGCGATCACAATATTTTTGTGTGAGGAATCTGCTGTTACCGCATGTCCCATGCTTTCTGTGACACCCTGTATAATAATGATTTTTTCACACAAAATCAAGTTTTGCTAAGCATGTGGATGTGAGGTTTAGTTCATTGAATCACATACCTACATTCATCGAAAAAGGCTGGCATTATTTGTGAAATCTTTTAAGAAATCTTCAATTTGTTTCCAACAATTCAATGGATATTTTTTTTAATTCGATATTTTTGTTGTAACGTTTATTTTGAATGTCTCCATGTATTTCTGAATTTTCCAGAAATATTAACAAAATGCATATTTCCCAGAATTTAACGCTACGGGGTATATTGTTCTAGATTTCTTGAAATTGTAATCAGCCAGAAGTGTGGCGGAAACTAATTATTCAAAATTGTTCTTTGATGGTGATTTACGACCCATTTACCAATAAAAGTAGCGCCCATTGAGTTTTATAAGGCTTTAGAGAAGGAAACCTTCAAAAATAATGGCACCATCATCCAATTTTGGACGTATGTCTTGAGACATTCACTGTATCGCTATCCTTGTCGAGTTATATCTATCTGCGTCGCCGAAAACTCACCTGCTTTGGACGCGGTTGCCGATTTGGGCAAATCTTCATCAATGAAAATTCCTCTGTGTACGAAATTGATTGATAAGACATGATACAATGAAAATTAAGGAGGATTGAGTATTGTTCATTTTTCAAGAAGGTGCAACTCAAAGCTTAATTACCAACATTCATTAAATAATGATTTTTTGTGCATTGGATACAGGCGATACATAGTAAATATTGGTCCTAGTACACGGCAACGCTGCCTTTAAACAGCTGGTTTCGATTTTGAAGGTAGTGCGGTGATGCCATGGGGTTTCAACTTGAAAACTTCTACTTTCGTGCTTGTGAAGTGTTGTATTGTGACTTTATTTGTGAAAAATGGTAAGATTGTGCTTGCTGTGTCAAAAACTGGACCATTCGGATCCAGAAATCACCATTCACAGGTAAGAGTCAAATTTGCATTGAGCATTGACTGGAGAGGGATCCAGTGGTGTAGAGTGTAGGCATCATCATATTTCATTCATAAAAATGGGGATTTTTCAATCTTCAGGAAGTTTAAATGTTTGTTTTTATTCGTGAATAGGTAACAACGAAAAAATGAAACTGATTTGGAAAAAAAGCCTGAATGGTAGTGTTCTATGCAATAGGAACCGATTGTTCTCAAATAAGAAAGGATATTCATATTACTTGAATACCTATTCCATTATTTTCTCGATTATTTCATACACAGTCAAGATGAGTAATTATTTATTGGATACTTCCTCAACTGTCTTATTTTCGTTTTTTTTATTACAATAAGGTTGAAGTCTTCAGCAAGAATGCTCACTTTTACAATTATTATTATTATAATCACTTTTTAGAGCTCTTAAAACCTCGCGTTTATCTCGAAATTAACTTTTTGACATATCGCCCTCTTTGCCTGTACCTTTCAATTATTGGAATTAAAAATTTTGACGACGCCCAGTCTTTCTTCCTGTAAAAGCGAAATATAGTTTTTCCAACAATTTGCTCGAAACCAATCAATAGACTTTTATGAAGGGACATTTTTGTCAGAAACGTCAAATAAAAAAGATAAAGGGGGTCTAAATTAATATATAAAAAAACCTTGTACAGGGCACAGCTAAATGGACCCCGCAATTCACTTTTTAATTTGACGTTTGGAAAAAAGTTTTAAATAAAAGTTCAATGGTTGAAAATAGATATTTACCCTGTTCCCAAGGCTTCCGAATAAACCTTTACATTTTAAAACGTGCCAGAAAAAATGGCAATTTTGTTTTTAAGGTAGGTATAGGATATATAAAAAATGTTTAATTTTCTGGAGAATGCGAAAAGTGAATAGAAACTGCAAATATTGGTACTTGCAAATTGAAGCAGGGTACCTACGCATTATGTATTGTTTATTTGCCCCTACTTCTTTGAATGTATATCTAGACATAAATGTTTTTGGGCCAAATTTATGTCTAAACATACAAAATTAAATTTATGTCTAGACATTAATTTAAAGAAGAATAGACCAATAAACAATATTGCTTACCTGCTTCAATTTTCAGGTATACCAATATTTGCGATCTTTGTTTAGTATGACTCCTGCACCATATTTCTTTGAATTTATCTCCACTCACTTTCCAGCACTGATAATCATTTTGGTATTGTTAAAAATAGTTTTTCGGTCATTTGTTTATAATACTTTTCGCCTGTACATATACTTTTGTATTAGAAACAAGAAAAGTAAAACGGTGCTGTTTCCTATTTTTTATATTTTTTTCTTGTTATCCAATTTTAGATTTCCAAAAAATGAAGAGCTGCGAAATATTTGGTGTTCTTTGGTGAGGATTGACGAGGACCGACTTCGAATCAAACCCTTTTTGTGTTCGGCCCATTTTAACCCACAAGACTATTTACGTGACATTGATGGAATCAAATATTTAAAACCGGGAAGCTTGCCAATCATGACTCACCGGCAGACCATACAGTTTCCCGTCTCCAAAAACAAAAATCATATGGCAAATTGAGTAAAATGGCCTTAGAGATATGTAAGAAAGGCGAAATATATTTTGTACTTTGGTTGTTATTTTATTCTGATCCGTAATTCATTATTGTCGGAAGAACAGCAGGAGATTTAATTTTTAATGTTATGAAAATTTCAATTTATATTGATTCAGAAAGTCAAAAATGTGATATACTGTCATATAACAATAATGACATAGGTACCTACCCAAATTAATATTCATTTATATTTTTCATACAAAACGGTAGAAACTCGAAATGTGCCGCCGCTGTTCCAGATGAAAATCGAGTTCGGACGTACGTATTATAAGAATCACATGTTCTCATGCGGTGTTGCCCGATGGGTTCGGATTTCTCGTTTTATCTCTTTCCACTCATAGTGTTGTCTCTTTCGCACTTATTGTGATGTTGGCGTCAAGACTAATACCATTTTATGAATGGGATGCCCAGTCTATAGTATTTAAAGTCAATGGTAGCGCCATTCGAGAAAACGTCTAGCCCGTTGGCTTTTCCCGGGTTTAGCCACCTTTTTGTACATTTTATAATGTTTATTGTAAAATGCTTTAGTTACCTTAAATATGTGTGCAAGAAATATTTAGTTTGCAAAGTGAGGTGCAGAGAGTATAGTCGTTGATTTGTTGATCCCCCTTTTGTTTTTTAAAATGTTTACAATGAATCAAGCTACAATAATTTGGAAAAACATCATGTTTTTAAATTCTTTACTCCACAGAATATTTAAAAATTTTGGTGTCAAGCTATGGTGATTCGATATGCATTAGGTGCAATGTCCTGATCTAACTTCAAAACATTCTGTGGAGTATACAAAGTGTTTCCTGATTGCCTACATCAAATTTAAGGACGTACTCCTGAGCAAATTTCACGAAAAAAAAAAACATATAAACTTAGGTCCGGATAAGTGCATTGTTTTTGAGAAATAGGGTGTTGAACTTGAAAAAAAATGTACGCAACTGACATTATTGTGATTTTCATTTTTTTCTTGAATGACAGCCAAAGATACAGCCTTTTTGTCCCATAGTTCTTTTTTGTATCTGGCCTCGTTTCATTTGTTGTAGAAAACTTTACCCGTGTAAAGAAAGTAAATATAACAATAATTTACGAAGTTTAATTTTTTTTTTTGTTTTTGACAACCAGGCCCAGATACGAAAAAACTCCAATAGGTGAAAAAGTTGTATTTTCCTATGTTTAATTTAACAAAAATATTCGGTAAGATGGCCGTCGGGCACTGGTCTTAATAATTTCTATCTAGCTAAGGCTACATTAGGCTTTCATTACAAAAAATTGATCTGCCAAATAATAAAATCGGTTCAAGGATATTTGTAACATTCTTAAAAGACCCATTTTTTTAAAAGTTTAACTCCATGTCTCTTGAAAACCATGCATTTTCAAATGAACTTTTTTTCTTGAAATTAGCTCAGGAATACGCCCTCAAATTTGAAGTACGCAATTATAAAACACCCTGTTCTTATAGACAAAATCAGAAATTATTATTGAAAAAAGTTGATCAGAACTAAAGACCACGTTCAAAAATGCAATTAGGTACACCCATCCACAATTTTTTCTATTATGAATGGATATTTAGCTCTTGTGATTTTTTTATTTTGTCTAACAATTTTGCAATTTAAACACGTGATGAGTGCATATTTAATATTGCCAATGAGAAAATACATACAAATAATGTTTTCAATATAAATGGGTGTAATGACTCTAATGGACAATTGGCTATTTTTACGGAAATATGGAAAATATCAACTGATGTCATCAATGTTTAAAAAAAACAATAGAATGTAGTAATCACCGATTAAAGACCCCCGACAACCTCCAATTTGCTCCAATAGTCACGCTTATATCCAAGAATATTCATAAAATACTTTTCTATGGTACTATCGCATTATGTTGAAATTAAGTCAGGCGAGAAAAATTTAGATGACACCTATAACTATCATGCGTTAGATAAATACTCTTTGCTGATATCACACGATCTATCAAGTACAAGTATTTACCTGGCGTATAGGACTGCAATGAGAAAAAGAGAGTGAGAGAGAGCAGAGAGAGGATTGTTTCAGCACCGCCCCTTTTTTGATCATGTAGGGAAATTCGCGTGGTCTTTTTCATTTTTTTTACATTTTTTTTGGTGACAATCGTCAAATGTTGGGCAGAATACGTATATAAATTATCAAGTCATTTGAAAATTTATACAAATTGTCCATTGCATTGCGTATTTAAACGTGATTCTTAGTTTCGATCAACTTTTTTTAGAAACAACCTTTCATATTGTCAAAAATAAAGGTTCTTTACTCTTGAGCAGAATACTTATTTTCTAATAAGCCTTGTATACGACTAAAAAAAATGTTACCACATGATTGTGTTTCAGACATGAACATGTAGAATGAAGAACTTCTTATGAAGAATAACTTGTTTTCTATAGACTATAATAATAAAAAAGTTTTCCAAGTCTCCGTAACTTGGAACCATATTATGTCATTGGGTCCAGGTTACGGTTACGTACTGTATACCTGATCTTCATTCTTCATTATCTGCAAAAGAACCCATTACCATTTCATAATTTTCGGTAACAAATAAAGATCAAGTACCTTTACACTTTACTTTGAAACACATTTATTAATTTCCATATATACATTAGAAAGTACCTTTACAGGGTCTTTTTTCTAAAGGGCCTTATATCGGAAAGTGATAGTGATACGCTTAAACAAATTCACACTCTTTTTTTAAAATAGTGGCAGTTTTCTATCACTTCCTTTTATACCGGAAGTAGATACCAAGTTCCTTATTTTAAATGGGAACCCTCATTTTTTATTTCACATTTAGATTCCTTTTTGACAATTAAGGACAGTTTATCCAATAATATCCATGGCCATCTTTGACCATTTTGGAGATATTTGCATTTTAAGAAAAAAAAATGAGTTAGGTAAGTGGGGTACTTTGAAGCTTTGTATCTCAGAGACTATTAGATGTAAAACAATACAATTTTGGAGGTTTCTATAAAAAATGCTGGTCATCCAAATAGCCTTCATCAATTTTTCAAATGGAATACCATTTTTCAATTCAGATATGGATTCTTGACCAAATTTTTTTTCGATTGACACTACATTATCACATACCTTAAATTAATAGTTTTCAAGTTATTTTCATTTTAAAATTAATCCATTGAAAAAAATGCAAATAACTTGAAAACTATTAATTTTGAATAGAGTATAATATTATTTATATTTCTGTTTAAATATTGAGATCAGTTTATCAAATGACATATATGGCCATCTCTCAACGATCTGGAAATATTTGCATTTTAAGAAAAAAAAATACAGTTAAGGTGGGTACTTTGACGCTTTGTATCTCGGAGACTATTGGACGTAAAACAATATGAATGTTGAGGGTATGTTCCTATAAAAAATGCTGGTTATTCAAATGATCATTATCATTTTTCACAATAATCTACTACATACCACCAATTATAAAAAAGTCTTTTTGAAAAAACTCTGGTTTTTCAAACGGAATACTTCTGGTTCTAATTCAGATAATAATTTTAGACAAACTCTTCATTCGATAGACATGACATTCTGCTCTACATAAAAAAAACGAAAAATTTGATTATAGATAAAATTTTCTTTCGTTTGATACTACATTGTCCTACAGCTAGAAGTGATATCATGTTATTCAAATTTTTTTCAACAAAGTGATTTGAAAATCTGAATAACTTCAACTATCAATTTCAAGTATAAGACAATGTTGTGTCAATCGAACGAAAATTTTGTAAAGGATTAACATCTGAAATGGAAAATGGGACATTCCATATAAAAAACCCGAGTTTTTTTAGAAAAACTTAAGTTTTTTGTTTTTCATAATTTGCCAAGACCCTGTAGATTATAGTAAAGAATGATCAAGATCATTTGAAATACCAGCATTTTTTATAGGTAACCCCAAAATTTAATTTTTTTACGTCTAATAGTCTCTGATACAGAGCCTCAAAGCACCCAGGTTAACTCTCATTTTTTTTTAAATGCAACTATTTCCAAAATGGTCAAAGAAGGCCATATATGTATATTATTCAGTGAACTGACCTTAATTTTCAAAAAGGAATCTGAATGTGAAATAAAAATTTGGGTACTCATTTAAAGTAAGGAAGTTGGTAGCTACTTCCGGTATAACCGGAAGTTATAGAAAACTGCCAGTATTTTAAAAAAGTAGTTCATGGTCGAGAACCTTTGTGTGAGAATTTTTATGAGCGTATCACTATTACTTTTAAAAGAAAGACCCTGTATAAGCACTGGTTTGATTAATTTTTCAAGTGAACAATCACTACTTGTTGAATAAATGTTATTATTTCCAGATAAGTAATTTGGTGTGAAGTTTTTTATGGGATGTGGCGGAATACCCAACAAAATCTGGTAAATAGTGTAAGTAATAACAATTGTATTAAAATAATTTATTTCAATAAGTTCCGATACATACAAAAATATACATATTATTCCAGTCAGGTACCTAAATCAAAGAAAAAACGATATGCAAAACTGGCGCTACCTGGAATTATTTGATTTCCATACCTATTGCATTCCAAGAAATATTCCGGAGAATAGCATGATAGCATAAAAAGCATTCTGAAAAATTTGGGCCGACCCCTTACCAGTTTGATGGTTTGAATCCGAGAATAACGTACCATCATGTTGTTCCATATACTTATAAATACAATATACCGCGTGCGTCCCATAAGGCAAATGAGAGGGATTTCCCGCGAAGAAGTGAGAAGGAGAATACAGAAGAATCCCATAAGGCAATCCTTGGTTAGGATTTCGATGTACTACCCATGCGCGAAATACCATTTCCTATTGGCTCGATTTCAAATTGTCACGACGGAGACGGACAAGGAGCTAGAGCCGGCTGAATTGAACGGGAACGTTCAAAAGACGCCATTATAGATTCATGGTTGTTTGTTCTTTGTTGTGCTACCGTTGTTTTGGATTATTTCGAAATAATCAAATTATATTGATGAAATTTGGTATATGAGGGCTGTTTGACATGCAAAATTCATATCTGAGCACGGAATTGCTCTTACTTTTAGGGGACGCCAATAACACCTGTTTGTTTGTATGTTTAAGCAAGCTTTAAAACATTTTTATTCAAACAGAGGAATCATTTAGGACAAAAACAGTTTAAATTAAGAATAATTTCATTGAATCCCCACAATACTAAAAATTACCGTGTATTACAGTGGTGCCTACTGCCTAGTGAAAGAAATTCCGTTGTTTTCCTTCCGACAAAATACGTTTTTTTTCCCACTGCCAAAAAAAAACGACTTTTTTCCTTCATCAAAAACAACAACACATAAAAGAACTTGAAAAAAATCACACCCAAATATTATTTCAGAAACTAAATCAATAAACCTAATTTTGTTCAGATTCATATTTTGAAAAACTCACTATGGTCCTCAGACCTTATATTCAACCATTTTTTAACAAAGAATCATTGCAAACTACGTAAATGAGTTGTTAATGGATAACTAACAAAACAGCAAACAAAAATTAAAAATTATTTTTTCCAAATTGGCGCGTTTTTTTTTTGGATAAAAAACACGTTTTTTTTTTAAACACTAACGGTGTCAAAGTTCTATTTTAACGTTTTCATCTTGCGTTGCGCGACAAATGATTTGAGTTTACAAATTTGAAATATTTAAATTAAAGATATAAAAGATGTTTTGTCCACAATAAATATTAATAATAATAATGAGTGCTATAATAATGACCAAGAGGCCGATATGCCGATATATATCGGTATCGGCCAGGACATTATCGGTATCGGCTAAAAAAGTCATATCGGTCGATCAACACCAGTTATACCTACATCAAAAATTGTACCTATAAGATATTTCCATATAAGTACATACATTTTATAATAAGACTATATTATAAAATGGTACATATTATATGGATATTTCACTAAATTTAAACTTGAAAACTGGAAAGGTCTGGAACAGTTTGTCGAAGTGTCTCTGAGAAGTAAGTATAAAGTTAGAAAGTTTAGTAAGACCTATGAACTGTGTGATTGCACTACCGCACAGAAAATTACTATTTTCTTTTGATTTTATGATAAAGTCCTTGACGGGCAGCTCTAATAAGCGATTATCTCCCTTAAACGGTCAAATTTCTTGGAACCAATTTTAAATCTATGTTTTAACACATTTGTATATACTTTTATTTATAAGTATAATATGAACATTCGATGAAATTTTCTCTTAAGCGGGCACCTCCCATAAGCGAACAAAAAAGCTGGAACCGTGACTGCCCGCTTATGGGAGCTTTTGTTTTATTTATGTATATTATGGCATATTCTAAAAGCTTGATTGATGGATTTTACCCTTATTTCATACTTATGAATACAAATATGTATACAATACTTATGAATACAAATATGGTGGAAACCAAGAAAGAGCTGTTTGATTTTACAAATCTCCGTGTATTACTCCTTCTGTTACAAAACTAGAAGAACGCCGATATCGGTCTACTCTCTATCGTCTATTCACCTACCTCTGAATTAATCTCACTTGATTTAAGATATCTACCGCAAATACCTCGAACTGTTATAAATATGAGCGATAATAATGACAAAAACATTATACCTACCGAGGTACACAAAGTTTATAAAGTAAAACCTTACCAATCTCTGGTGATACCTATATTGCTTCAAAAACTATTAAGTAACTATAATATTTCAATGTATAATCGAGAACAAATCACGAAACTTATTCAAATCGTTTTTGAATCAATAATAAATAATATTTTGTAGGGATTTTGTTGCACAAAAATGTTAAATCTTATGCAATCTCACACCTAAACACAAAATCCTGGATCAGATAAGATGAATTCATGAACATGTTTTCCACTCAAGCTCATAATAATAATCACCCACCCCACATGTGAATTCACGTCATTTTTTTTCGGAATCCCGCGAAAAATTTAAAAATACGTCGATACAACAGCTGATATTAAGCATGCAGCACTGTTTCCGCCATGTTTCAGCCGGCGAATCACAATTCTCGAAAATCGATTCTGCGCATAATTCAATCTCCCAACCAAGGACAGACTTATGTGTAAAAGTATATGTCTGTTTCAACATCCTCGCGGGAGTCCCGACAAGCTGCCCGCGGTATATTGTATTTATAAGTATATGTGTTGTTCTGTGACTTTCTATTTCGACGTTATACCACGCCTCCTTAAAAAAGAGATCTGTAGTATTCTGTAGGAACGAAATGCCGATAATCGTCAACAGAGGGCTTTTTCATTTTTGTATAAAAGAGGAGCTTTGCGCGTTTGCGCCACCAAACAGGCTTTTGTTGAGTTACTAAAGTTTGGAGAATTGCTTCCATAAGAAATATCCCAATATAGTCTTATCATAAAATGAAACGGAGTGAAATATGTACTCATCGTGTACATGTTTATTGAAATTCAGAGCGCTTTCGGCTTACAAGGCTATCTTCAGTCCTTCCGGCTGGAAAAATATAAAATTACTGAATGGAAGGATATGGGGCAAACATACCTCCTATATAGACAAAAAACAGAAAAATGTATCACATTAAACACTACGCACAAGTAAATAGTCAAAAGTAAAAAGCAAAAATACAAATTGTTCAAAGAAATGCCTTATGGGTCCCACAAAGTCAACGATTTATAATTACTATTTTGATTGTCCATCACACATAACCCAACTTAACAGTAACAATAGAGTATTGGAACTACACAATAAACAACGAAGTACGACCGAACAAAATCGTGATTTTAAACCTGGCAACACAGGAAAAGGCTGGTACCGTACTTTGTTGATTATTCCTCATTCGTCTCTACATGGAATTCAGTCTTCTGTGAATAGGCTGGAAAGGTCTATTCAGATTAACTTGAGTGTTCAAGCATTTCGTGTTCCTTTTCATTTCCTTGCTTATCTCTGAGTCTTCAAGAAAATCCAGTCGAAGAAAATTCTTGCTTTGCACATTCAACAGCAGTCTCGAATCTTTGTCCGGGTCAAATATATGTTTTGATATCTTCAGATGGTGACCAAAAGGAGATTTGACAGGGTTTTTTACATGTTCTTTTATACGAGTTTGAAGTGGTCTACAAGCAGTTCTCCCAACATATTATAAAATGATTATACCAAAACTAAGTCTAATTTAATTCACAGGCCGTGCGTTCTTTAATTCTATAGTCTTGATAATGGTTCTATTTAACAGTATTTTAGACTTGTATTTGTGAATTTATTTTCTTCAAACAGTTTCATTCAACTTTTTCCAAAAAGATTGAGGGGCTGATTATCAATTGAGAGTTAATCCATGGGTCGCTAACCCTGGGTCAACTTAGCCCCTGACAAATGGACAATGTCAAACAGTTTGAGGTTTTCCCTAAGGTAATTGCGTTAATCCAGGGGTTAACTCAATTGATAAACCGCTCCTGAGAGTGTCCTTCAAGGTATGTACTTTCTCATCATAATATTCGCAACTCTCTAGTTATGCTTCATAATTATGAATATTTTTATTTTATTAGGTATATGATTAAATGAACGAATACATGTATGTATAACTCAAATTCAATACAATACTTTATCCTTGTACAATGTGTATATTTTTTGACCCACCGTGTATGATGTTTGACTTGCAACAATTCTAAATGCACCTGATAAGTTTTTCGAACATGCACCAGCTTTTGGTAATAGTTGAATTTTGGCTGTGCAATTAATAAAAAGAAAATCCGATATATGTTGCACACTTGAAAGGACACACTGTATATTAAGCTGCATCCGTTTGCATCGAGAGCCTAAATTAGCAAGATTTGGACATCGTTTCCAAATCAAAATTCTCAAATGTATAGCATTAAATATTATATTGTTTCCGAACAAACCGAAAAATTGGGTTTTTCAATTATATCAATTATTTGATAACAAGGATTCAAGTGAGGAAGAGAGGGTAGTGGGATATATCCTAAACAGGTTTTGATTGGTATTTCGAATCTATGCTACCATAAATATTTTTTATGCTAAAGGAATTTGTCTAGGTTATGTTTATAGAGTTTTTAGGTACACATAACAAAAATGTTTTTTATAATTCGATTTTTTTTTCAGAATCGCAATTGTTCATTCACACATTCACCTAATAATAGTAGATCAACTAACAGTTCAATTCTATAAAAGTAATAAACCAAAAATGTTTCAAATGCAATCGAGTTATCGATTTTTGCCCACTATATCCCCCATACTTGGAATTGCAAATGCACTGTTTTGAAGAAATACGCAGTATAGAAATCATCATTGGCTGTCAAATGTCGTCTGTAATGATGTCGATGTGTGTGAGTTTTGTAAGATAATAAAATGCTTGACGTCGACAAAGTTCTCGAAATGTATTTTATTCCGTAAACTTTGGCTCTGATGTCCAATAATCAAAAGCAACGCTTCAATTCGTCACAATATTTTATTAATAACATCAATAGATAAAATCTGAATAGGTACCGATGGAACCTCCAATGCTATGATAAATCGCACTATATAGAAATATTAGTCCCTAAATGAATCAGCAACAACTAAACATCCTGTATTTTCTTTTTTTATAGATCGCTTTACGGACCATGAATAATTATATAATAAACCAAAATATCCGTGTCAACCAGAAAAACATAATATCAATAAAATGAAGAATACAAGCTATAACTATTAGTCGAAAACAATACATAATAATATGGGCAGGGTAAGTCGAAAATCCATACATCAATTGCCAACTTTAAACATGTATGGTAAATATCAACATATAATGAAAAATATTGTCAGTTGAGTTAAAGAAATCAAAAGAATCCATAAAGAAAGTAGAACACGAGGAAATGATAAATAACGAGTATGTATGTTTCTCTTTCTCAGAAATATACGAATATTGAAAAACCACAATACTCGAGAGATGAAAAAATGAAGAACCACGTAGATTTAGATGGAGCTAACCTTTTCTTCATATAAACAATGCCAGGACTCCAGAGTCCCAAACGCATGATTGATAGCATCCTGCCAACTCTGCTTCTCCGTCTGATTATCAGCCGATAAAAAGTACTTGACAATGCCGTCTTCTCTATTTTTGATAAGAAGATACAAAGTTCTTGGCCTTGGACAAATACTTCTGTCAGCTGGAGAGGCCTTTTCCAAAGCTCTGGATAAATCAATCACGCCGACAGGATTACAAGTGCATTCCTCGGACGGATAGTTCCAATATTTGAGAACTGTACCATCCAGGACGCACCATCTTCTATTCCATGTCAAATGTGATTTATCCTCTGTAAAAATGGATATTATATTGATAATTGATCAATTTGAATTGAACCTTAACTTATACAAATCGTTATATTGCCCTATCTTGAAAGCCGGACATCCGCCAGAAATGATCAAAAAATCAATAATATTCCAGTCATTCAACTTAGATATTTAAAAAAATGTGAGGTTTCAAATCATTTTCCAAAATATTGTACAGTGCTTTCAATTTGATTCGTCACACTTTCAAAAGGCCGTAAAAAATTTTTTTTTGAGCTAAAAGGTCGACCAAAAAAAGGAATTGTAGGGTTTTTCGTAAAGTTTTGTGCTATTATGTCAAATATTTTCTCAACTGTCAAATTTCAAAATTATTGACATAACTCACTTTTTTTAAAATGGCACACCCTATATATCATTACATATTTAGAAAGGCGTCTTTTTTCTGATCACGAAAATATAGCACACCTGACCCTATAAGGCTTCATTTTAAAAATATTTTTATGTTATACAAGGTGTCCCCAAAAACGAAACGTATCAAAGTTGTATTTTTTTAAATGGACTACCTTGTATATTATTTCATTTTTGGCTTGTATGATCAACATTGAGGTAAGTTTGATTGAGGTTTAATACACATAAACCTTATGGTTTTTGAAATATCTTCAATTTTGCGAAAATGTAGTATTCATTTTAATGCCTAATTTCTCAGCTGTTGTTTTCTTTTTTCTAACACAACCAATAATCAGGTCTACCGATTGATCAAGATTGATGTCACACTTTTGATAACCTATGCAGAGTGTCTAAAAATTATGGTTAAATAATCATTATCTTTAAACGGTAATAACTTGTTTTATTCAAATGGCATGGCACGCCCTGTATTTTATGTCAACAGCAGATGTAAAATTTGAATGTCTATCGAATATTATTATACCTTCCTATAGCTAACTCATCACGTTTTCAAGTAAAACGAAGTCTCAACTATGTAAACTATTCTAATTAACCTATTGGCTTGAATTATGAACCAAGATAAACGGCGGAAATACAACGAACAAATTTTCATAGCAAGTGTTCAAAATGACGAACATCCGACTGTAAACAAAAACTTATCCTTTTTCCAAGACCTCCAGCAACGGTTCGGGAAGCAGCTTCTCTGATGCGCTGCTTCATATCATCTGGTGTTGTCGGTGGTGTGTTATAAACGATCCCTTTTATGAATCCCCACAAAAAGAAATCGGGTGACCTAGGGGGCCAAGCTTGAAAACCCTTTCTTCTAATCCGCCGATTTTGGAAACGATCATTTAAATATTCTCTGACCGCACGATGAAAACGCGCAGGAGCTCCATCCATTTGGAGCCACATAGTTCCTCTTATGTCCAATGGAATGTCTTGTAATAAGACTGGCAATTGATTGATCAAAAATTCTAATAACAACCTTCCATTGTTCTTCAAAATAGTAAGGACCGATTAAATATTGTTCCGGCCACACATTGACTGACCATCTATGTTGATTATGAACAAACCCTGATAATTGATGTGGATTGGAATCAGAATAATAGTGAAAGTTATGCCGATTAACAGTTCCATTGTTATGAAATGTACAGGGTGTCTATTTAAGAATGGCAAGGTGCCAGATCTCAGAAACTAGGCATCCGAGAGTCTTGCGGAAAAAAAATTACTAGGTAATATGGAATAGAGAAAATGCTGGAAATATATCAGAAGTTCCCAAGATCACCACAAGATGGCGAAACGGTGCTATCAAAACTCAAAATCGCTGTTTTTTCGTGATTTTTAAATACAAACAAATACAAATGAGTACCGCTATGGATTCCTTGAGAGATTTCCTTCAAATTTGTTTTTTGATTTTTTTTCCAAACATGTCAAATAAGACAGGTATCAGCTGTCAAACCTTACAACGCAAGAATGCTTATAACTTTGAAACAACCCAACCGATTGACGCGATCTTGGTCTCATATGAAAGAGCATGATCTGCACTTCAAAAAACTTTTTTGGTTTTCAATTTTTGACCTTCGCCGTCGCCGCTAGATGGCGTTAACTGAAATGGTAGCATGTTTTTGAGTTTTTTCCAAAAAAATCAAATGTAATGGTATATTTATTTTTGTATATTTTAAAAGAGGATACATTTTCCTGTTAAAAAAAAATAAAAAAAAATAAATAAATGAAAAAAAAACAAAAAAAAAATCATTAATTTGTTTGTTTTTTTTTATAGGAAAATGTATCCCCTTTTAAAATATATAAAAATAAATATACCATTACATTTGATTTTTTTTGGAAAAAACTCAAAAACATGCTACCATTTCAGTTAACGTCATCTAGCGGCGACGGCGAAGGTCAAAAATTCAAAACAAAAAAAGTTTTTTGAAGTGCAGATCATGCTCTTTCATATGAGACCAAGATCGCGTCAATTGGTTGGGTTGTTTCAAAGTTATGAGCATTCTTGCGTTGTAAGGTTTGACAGCTGATACCTGTCTTATTTGACATGTTAGGAAAAAAAATCAAAAAAACAAATTTTAAGGAAATCTCTCAAGGAATGTTATTTGTTTGTATTAAAAAATCACGAAAAAACAGCGATTTTGTGTTTTGATAGCACCGTTACGCCATCTTGTGGCAATCTTGGGAACTTCTGATATATTTCCAGCATTTTCTCTATTCCATATTACCCAGTAATTTTTTTTCCGCAAGTCTTTTGGATGCCTAGTTCCTGAGATCTGGCACCTTGCCATTCTTAAATAGACACCCTGTACATTCGTCAGTAAACATTACTGAGTTAAAAAATGTGCATTATCTGCACATTCCTCTAATACCCACAAACAAAATTCAACTCGTCTTTCATAATCGTCTTCGGACAGTTCTTGGTGAACCTGAATTTTATAAGCATGATAATTATATTTTTTGAGGACTCTTGAAACGCTCGCTTGGCTTATGTCGATATTTTGCGCAATTTGGTTTTGACTTATATGGGGAATTTCGATTACGGAGGTGATCACCGCAAATTGAGTATCTTCATTTCCAGTCACAGGTTTCCTTTTGATGGGTTTTTCATACTGAACACTTCCAGTTTCTCTAAATTGTGTTAACAGTCTCTCAAATACTGCCTTATTTGGATGGTTTCTGTTTGGAAATCTTTCAGCGTAAACTCTTGATGCTACGAGGCAGTTTTGATGGCATTCTCCCAGTATAAAAATCATGTCAATTCGTTCTTCTGCTGGATAAATTAGCATTTTTTAGCTATTGCTAGCGCTAATAGGACGATTAGTAATTGAAAATATCAATTAATAACTGACAACTTTGGATAATAGTAATGCGGGGGTTGTCGAAACACCATAGGTGAAATATGTTCCTAACGAGGGTTTGGAGACGGCATAGATATTGGTGTTGATAAGAAACCTATTTTTTTCTTTTTCTTCGCTTTACTTGAAAACGTGAAAAGTTAGCTATAGGAAGGTATAATAATATTCAATAGACAATCAAATTTTACATCTGTGGTTGACATAAAATTTGGGGCGTGCCATTTAAAACCATGTTATTACAAGTTATTACCGTTTAAAGATAATGATTATTTAACCATAATTTTCGGACACTCTGTATAGGTTATCAAAAGTTTCATACGTGTGACATGAATCTTGATAAATTGTTAGACTTATTTATTGATTTGGTTAAAAAGAAAAAGAAAACAACAGCTGAGAAATTTGGCATTGAAATAAATACTACATTTTCGCAAGATTGAAGATATTTCAAAAACCATAAGGTTTAGGTGTTTTAAACCTCAATCAAACTTACCTCAATTTTGATCATACAAGCTAAAAATGAAATAATAAACAAGGTGTTCCATTGAAAAAAATACAACATTGATACGTCTTGTGTTTTAGGGACACCCTGTATAACATGAAAACATTTTTAAAATGTAGCCTTAAAGGGTCCCTATCCATCCAGGAAAAAAAAGCGTCTCGAATAAAAGTTTGATGGTTCCAAGTAAGTTTAAAAAAAAAACTCGCATATACAGGGTGCCTCAGAAGGGCTGGGCGGCTGGGCGTGGTCCAACTTTATTCTTTCAAATGAGAACCCTACTTTTTTATTCGATTTCTATATTCTCCTGAAAATTCTTAATATTTTCTATATAGCATATATACTTACAACAAAATATTTAGAGTTTTTAGGAGAATATAAAAATCGAATAAAAAAGTAGGGTTCTCATTTGAAATAAGAAAGTTTGACCACGACCAGACTTTCTGAGGCACCCTGTATATGCAAAATGGAGTTTTTTGAAAAATTCACCTGAAAACATCAAACTTTTACCCGAGACGCTTTTTTCAGAAACGCCAAATAAAAAAGATAAGGGGGGTGTCAATATATGAAGAAAAACCCTGTAGGTACTTAGTCTGAAGCAGTCAAATAGACATAATATTTTTAGAGACGAGGACAAGCTTGCCCTCGCAAGATCTTGTGAAAAAAAGAACCCCTAAATAAACCATTTCCACTGACCAAAAGAACTATTTTAAGAAGTAGCTCAACACAAAAAGACGTCGAAAGGTTGGTGAAGACTCTCCATTACAGGAATTTCTAAATTCAAGACGTCTTAAATAATGAACTGAGCTGAAGGCATTAATAAACCTTTAGACTCCCATGATAGAGAAGGCCGGTATAATCCCATTAAAGATTGTCATCGACAGACTTTTCTATAATTCACATAATCTCCTTACCCGTTCCCAATGTCATGAAGCCCGAACTTCTCTTTGTCAGACGCACTTCACCCGATAAACAAGCTGTAAAATATGCCTCTAAGCAGGAACAAACTGGCACATTGTTTAACCTAAAATGCTTCTTTTCTAAATCTGAGCACCGAAGCGTGCAGGATCCTAATAATGTGAAAGCTGATGGTTTGATACTTGATATGTTATCTACCAACAGATTTCTTCGTGAAGATTTATGACTATTCAGATTGAAAAAATTTTTTGTAGAAGGGCATGGAACTTTACGATCCTAAAATAAGTTTTAAATGTTATAATAATGACTTCAAATGTAAGGGATTCTTACCTTTTTGTGAATTTTTGAATCACTGCCATGGTGTTTATCATGCGTTTTAACCTTCATCGAGTATACTGCTATTGAAACGCCAAAGTCCGTATGTAGAGCAGTTATTTCAAATTTTCTATCGGAAACTATTTCGCCATTATTACTGGCTGTGAGAACTTTGCTTGCCAATACTGTTTTACCGCATCTGATAACAATGACGAAAAATTCATCAATGTCTTTAGAGATTGCTTTGCTTTCTTCAGAATTAGTGTCTTCTCGTTTATAGAATGTAAGATTCGATATTTCCAAAGTCCCACAACATGATTTGCAAGAGGAATGCTCCTCATCGAATTCATTCGAATCCAAAACACCTTGGATAGCTTCTTTATGGCATGCTGAAATAGAGAAGAATACCAAACTCATGTAATCAAAGTATTCTTTCTTGACCTAAATATATATCGTAGGTATAAAAAAACCGTATACAAAATAGATTTTTCCTATTACATATGCGATCATGAACAATTTCGTCTACAGGGTGATTCATGAGGAGATATGACAATAATTCAGGTAAATACTCAGGGCCCAAAAACAAATATAACAAATTATACAATATATAGGGTCCGCAAGGCCTCATCGTTTTCGAAATACATGGTGTCACAGTTTTATTCTACTTTTCCCATTTTTCAAATAAGATCTACTGATGATTATTTAAATATTGTTGTAAAAATTGGTATCCGGGTTATTTTGGTATGACCAATTCGTATCTAATCTTAGTATAGCTCTTACTTGAAAGGGGCGCCATCTACTTTCACTTCCTGGCACGGACCCATAATAATTATACAGTGTGTATCATCCAAATGGAATAAATTCGATAACGATTGAATGAAGTCGTATTTGGAAAGTCGCTCGGTCACTTCGTCGATTGGTATTCTCATTTGCGCATTTTTTCGGCAAAACCATTTTGTACGGGGTGTGATGTAACGGTGGCTAATGCCAACTTCCTTATTTTGAATTTGAGCCCTCTTTAGTATTCAATTTTTGTGTTCTTTAGAAAATTTTAGACATACATATTTCATGTATAATATAATATTTATCAGAATATAAAAAGGGGGGTAGTGGGATTGAGGACAACAAATCAAACTCCTTATTTCATTTTTTGTATTTTTTCTGTTGTAGCCTTGATAAAGACTAAAATTGTGGTCGAAACGTCGGCAGTTTGGTGAAATAAGGAGTTTGATTTGTTGTCCTCAATCCCACTACCCCCCTTTTTATATTCTGATAATTACCAAGGACACTAATTGAATTACATAATATTTATCTTCAACTGTTCCGGAAATATTCAGTGTTTTCAGATTTATTGAGAAAATCAAAAAAAAATATAAATTCGCTAGAATACAGTCAATACTTATTTCCCATTTAGGTCTTGATAATGAGAAATTGAGTGAAAACCATGTCAGCGTGTGTACCAACTGATATGGAAATATTAAAAAATTGACTGACTGCATGACAGTAGTTCAAACTTGATTTTTTGTTTTTTAATTTTTTCACATTATTAAGAAATAGACAGTATTACTTGATAATTTTTGAGTTTGTTCCACCAAATTTCTGTCATGAAATAATGGTATTAATTAATTTTTAAAAACACCTTGATATTTCCAAAACAATTAAAGAAAGATAGGTATAGGACCCGTATAACCAAACTATATATAGCCTGTATCGGTTTTTTAAGAACATCTCAACTCTATAAAGATAATCTATGTTCTTTCGGCACAGCGACGATGTGGGTTTTAATACATATTGGCTCCAGATAACGAGTGTTCAATAAAAAATACGATCAAGTCACCTTTGAATTTCTTTTTCTGTCATGAACGTAGGTCGTGGCTAGTTTGTATGGTTTGGCATCATGGCATCTGTCAAAGAATGTCATCTTGTCATTATTTTTCGTGAATTTAATTTAGTTTTTGATAAAAATGATATGAAATCAACAAAAAAATTGGAAATCGGGCTTTTGCGCCCGCACACAAGAAGCATCGACAAGAATTATTTACTCTACAAGCATTATCTCGGTAAAACCTGAACATTTTTGGACAGTTTTTCGAATAAAGCTTGCCCCGAGACTGTTTTGAACTCAAAATTAATAAAATGGTGAGTAAATTGATAAATTTTATCACCAAACATGTTGAAAATGCCCTCCTCCTGCAATACATTTTAAAACTCTTTTTCTTATAGAATTGGAAACATTTTGAAGCACTTGAAGATTGTTATTTATCTCTTGAATTTGGTTCGTTATTCGCTGGCGAAGATCCTCTAAATCGTTGACCGGAGTGGAAAATATTGAATTTTTAAGATATGGCCACAAGAAAAAGTCGCCTGGAGTTAAATCGCAGGATCTCGGAGGATAAGGATTGTCTGTATTTCTGCTTATAACCCGGTCATCATAATATTGGCGAAGCAGATCCAGAGTGTCTCGTGTGCAATGAGGTGTTGCTCCATCTTGCTGGAAGAAGCCATGTTGAAGTTCATCATCATGCAATTCTTCAAAAAATGGCTGCAGGATATCTTGTCGATAGCGGAGTGCATTGATATTTTCTTAAACATTTTGTTATGATTTTGACTAAAAATAAAAATGATCTAGTTACCATAAAAAAATATGGGTCCAATTATTCTTCTTGCACTGATTGCTGCCCAAACACCTACTTTTTCAGGATGCAAGGGTGTTTCAATTATCGCATGAGGATTTTGGAAACTCCATATCCGCATATTCTGAGAGTTTATGTAGCCAGTTTTGTCAAACCATGCTTCATCAGTGAAAAATGTTAATTCAAGCTGTGGATTATTATACAGATTTTCCATGAACCATTGACAATAAACTGTGTGCAGGGGAAGATCTGGGGGTTTCAACTCTTGTACTGCTGTCATCCTGTATGCATGAAGGTCCAGATCTTTTTTAAAAATTGTATGACATGTCCCCAAGGATAGTCCGACTTGTTGGTGAAGATGGCGAACTGATGTTTTTTGTTCATTTTCCATCACCTCCCTAACTCGCTCGATGTTTTCTGGGGTACGAACTGCTGATGTATGACCACTCCCACTTTTACGTGTCAGGCTTCCCGTTTCCCGAAACAATTGCACACATCTCTGGAGAGTTTCGTGAAAATTTTTGTACTCCACAACTGCATGGGGGAATTGCTCCAGATAGTCATTGCGAGCAGATTATATTGAATAAGTCCACACTCCATTGACTTTTATTCCATTACAGAAATAGGCCTCCACCATGAATTGTTTTTGTTCAACAGTGAAAACCATTGCGATGCTCGAAAACGCGGACTCGCCCAGAGAAAATGAGCTAATTGAACAAAAATACAGCGATAACACTTGTTGAGTTCTAAGAACTAATTTTGATTTATAGAAAGGCACACAAGCTCAAAAACACAAAACTTCTCAAAACGTCGATGACAAAAGCAGACCTAAAATGAGTTTAGGTTAGAAAGTGGATGTCATAATTGCGATGTTAGCCAAGACATACGTTTTTGAAACAATTTCGATCCATAGGTGACTTGATCGTATTTTTTATTGAACACTCAAAGGTTGTATTTATCGTTTCGCTATAGCCACGATATAGTTGGGATAAAGATTGAATAAAGTTTGATTTATAGAATCGCTATCGCAGCCATACAGACCGACGATACGTCTTTACGTGTTTCAAGTAAAAAATATTTAGATTCTTTCAACGTCTTTATTTGTATACAGTGTGTATCAGATTCGTTTCTCTATACAGGGATCTTGGCTCCTATTATACCTACATCAAAGGTTAAATGGGGAAGTTTTAGAGCAAACTTAGTGCATCCGATATTCGATTCCAGATTTGCGATCGATAAATTGGTTTTGGAAATATCGACGAAAAATCGAAAATGGCGGATTTTGTTTTTTGCCAGTAAATCCGAAACGGCTAATTGGACAGCTATGAAAATGTGACATTATCGGGACACTTATCTAAGACGAATAAAATAGTCTGTATGACATGTCTCAATCGTCTTTTGTTTTCCCGCAACCCACCTCAACTTTAATTTTTCTTATTGCCGCCATATTGGATTTTTCGATTTTTGGAAAGAGTGTGAATATTCCAGTCTAGTGATGTCTCACAAGTGCATTTCGTGGTTAGGACTCAATCTCTTCTAAGGAGGCCATGATTTATTTGACAGAAAACTGGTTTATAGGCGAAATCCTAGGAGGCTCTGATATGTCGTTCAATAATTCTGCCGAAAGATGGCGTTGTGGTCTATAACACCCCGCAAATAATAATTCAGTATGAAAGTTGTGTTTACGTAAATAGTAGTACGCTTATTCTCTGTCATTAAAATAATAAATCTGATAAACGAATTGTCGAAACCTATTAAAAATGCCCGGTATTCCCTATTCGAATGAAGAAAAGTTGGACATGTTAGCGCTGTACTTGCAGTCACAGAGAAATGCCGACATTACCTCAGCAAGGTATTTGGAGATGTACCCCGAACGACGGCAGCCTCATAAAACCTAATTCAGAAAAATGGTTGTTAATTTGATCAACTTTGGGGCCTTCGAACAACCTAGAAGCGGATACAACATTGAAAATGAAAATCGCAACGGAAACATTTTACAAGCTGTCAACGAAGACCCTAGTAAATCGGTAAGAACTGTAGAACGGGAAATTGCTGTGTCAAAATCAACAGTACAGAGAGTGCTAGAAAAGAATAAGTACCATTCATACAGACCCACAGTAGTTCAAGGACTTAAAGAAACTGATTTTCCAAGACGAATGCGCTTCTGTGAGTGGTATACAAGGAAGTGTAATTACAATCCCGATTTTGTAAATCATGTCTTGTGGTCCGATGAAAGTAGGTTTACGAATTGTGGAGTTTTTAATAAGCACAACACTCATCATTGGGCTGTGGAAAACCCTCACGAAGTGGCAGCAAGACGGCTACAGACCAGATTTGGGTTTAACGTTTGGTGTGAGGTCATTGGTAATTTAATCCAACTTACCTTTCTCTATTGGGCAACTATCAATCAATCATTGCAGAAAATCGACTTATAGGACCATTTTCATTTGACTACAGTCTAAACAGACAGAGAAACCTAGAGCTTTTGCGAAATCCGGTTGTGCCGGCATTACGAGCTACTCTAACCGAAGATGGGTTCAGAAGAACGTGGTTTCTACAGGATGGATGTCCGGCTCACAACACCATTCAGGTCAGGAACTTCTTGATAGAGCAGTTTGAGGAAAGGATCATTTCATACCCTGGCCTCCTAGATCCCCCGATATTTCGCCCTTGGATTTTTATCTCTGGGGTCATACAAAGAATGAGGTCTATGAATTTGATCCTCCTGCGACTATAGAAATTCTAAGACAAAGAGTTTTTGACACATTTACAAATATCAACAGAAACATACTTGCGAGGGTTGTACGAAAAACAGTTACTAATTGTCAAAAATGCCTCGATGCAAATGGACGTCATTTTGCAAACTTGTAAATCAATACCGAGACAGTTGAGAACACATTACAGTATTTTCATTTTCAATATATTTGTATCTGCCTGTAAGTGATTCAAAAGCTTAAGTGCTGATTGAATAAACCATGATTTTTCTGACTTTTTATTCAATACACTCATAGACTCGTTGAGAAGTCATTATTTACGTCCATGTTCTATTGAAAATTCAATGAGTTTAACACGTTCGCTGCACACCAAATAAGGTGACCTTAGGTTGATACAGTACCTATAGATGATGTTTTGCGACAAATAAATCATGGCCTCCTGAAAAAAGATTGAGTGCCAGCTACGAAGTGTGATATTTAGATGATACTTGAATATTTTATGCACTTGTGGGACATCACTAGACTGGAAATTGTACAGTCTTTCCAAAAATCGAAAAATCCAATATGGCGGCCATAAGAAAAATGAAAGTTGAGGCGGGTTGCGGAGAAACAAAAGGCGATTGAGACATGTCATACACACCATTTTATTCGTCTTTAAAATGTGTCCCGATAATGTCACATTTTCATAGCTGCCCAATTAGCCGTTTCGGATTTACTGTCAAAGAACAAAATCCGCCATTTTCGGTTTTTCGCCGATATTGCCAAAACCAATTGACCGATCTCAAATCTGGAACCGAATATCGAATGCACGAAGTTTCCTCTAAAACTATTCCCATTTAACCTTTGATGTAGGTCTAAAAGGAGCCAAGATCCCTGTATAGAGAAACGAATTTGGAACAAACTGTATTTACAGTCTTTATTTCTAGCTTGATAGTTTTTACCTCTCTTAACATCCATATGAGCACATGTTTCAACTTGATAATATTCTGTTATAAGTACTTACCTTGCTGACCTCTGTCGGGAATCGAACCTGGAACTCAGTAGACAGTGGTATACAGGGTCCTTCATTAGTGCGTCGGGCAATCCTAGCGTGGTTATTTACAAAAGTAGAAAAAAAAGTTCTATGCAAAAGTTGTAGAATGTGACTTTATGCATATTTTAAAAATATTTTCAAACATACAGGGTGCGTCACAAAAGTATGGCACGAAAAAGTATGATTTTTTTAAATGGAACCCCCTGTATATTGATTGATATTTCAATTCTTTCTTCAATTTGGAACAAAAATTGTGATACAACTAATGTTCCTAAATTCAACCGTTATCGAGATATCGCGTTTTAAAAATGGCATTTTTGCAACTTTGACATGCTATAAAACTCAAACTATTCAAGTTAGAGAAAAATGGATTGCACATTCCTATCTTAACTTTTCAAGAGCTATTCAAGGAGATTAAATCCATTATTGTGAAAAAATGTCAAAATGTGCCGAAAAAAGTTGACAGTTGACGTTACCTTCTATCCAAATGACAGAAGAGCTCTTGAAAAGTTAAGATAGGAAAGTGCAAACCATTTTCCTCTAACTTGAATAGTTTGAGTTTTATAGCATGCCAAAGGTGCAAAAATGCCATTTTTAAAACGCGATATCTCGATAACGGTTGAATTTAGGAACATTAGTTGTGGCACAATTTTTGTTCCAAATTGAAGAAAGAATTGAAATATCAATTAATATACAGGGGGTTCCATTTAAAAAAATCATACTTTTTCGTGCCATACTTTTGTGACGCACCCTGTATGTTTGAAAATATTTTTAAAATATGCATAAAGTCACATTCTACAACTTTTGTATAAAACTTTTTTTTCTACTTTTGTAAATAACCACGCTAGGATTGCCCGACGCACTAATGAAGGACCCTGTATAGAGCAGTGCAAGAGTGCGGCAGCTCAACTCACTCGGCCAACATCTCATGTGTTTAAATGTATCTTTTACTCTATATTTTCGAGTCATAGATAAACAGGAAGATAGGAACACCATTTAAAGTTTAGAGCTTTGCACTTGATCAAAATTTAATAAAATGCCAAAAATCAAAAACAAAACATCCCGTCGCGTCGTTTGTAGGATGTGTGATCTGATACGACTAGAGAGTAATATAAAAGTCGTGGGTGATATATGCGTATGAAAGGTATAACATATTGAATAAATTTGTTTTATAGAAGCACGCGTTCAAGTTTCACCAGATTTAAATGAGACCATGGGATCGATCGTTCGGTAGAAAATTAAATTTTTAGTATCACCGGAACGCGAGTTATTTCTTTACCGATCATAGGCCAGGTTTGATAAAGATTCTGTACAGAAAACTAAAGATAATCTGTGATTATACGTTATCCCGTCTATTTGGTATTAGGTAGATGTAGGTACAGCAAGTCAGAAACGAGATTCGAGTATAGATTTTGTAAAGAGTTGATAACTCCTGAGTATAGACTACCTATAGTCATTTGTACAGAAAATTTACAGATTTTATAAAGGAAACATTCATTATTAATTAGACTTATTGTTTGTTTGGAAGAACTTTACCGAAACTATATTGATTAGATATCGGTAATATAACAATACTTTATCTGTCCTATAAAAATCAAATCTATATTCTGAACAGGGAAAATATATATAGACCAAACTTTATATTCACTATACAGTTTAAATGACGGATATATCTGTAAAGAGGATATTTCGTTATACTAAAAATATGCTATATAGTTCATAACTTTATCTAAAAATCTTTAAAGAATATATACTAATCTTTATACTTAGTTGAAGAACACCTGTATCGCTTGGTTATACGGGGATATTTTACATGAAATATGTCGAGACTTTTCTAAAGAATCCAAAAATTGAATAATATATTGGGTGTTGTATTTGGAATAAGTATGTTGGTATCAGCCACTCCTACATGACGCACCTTGTATAAAATGTTTTTGCTGAAATAATGCTGATCCAAAAATATCAATCGACGCACATATGGGTATTACAGCCGAGCTGGCCATGGACGATTAAAATGAATTAGTGACTAGACTATGTATTTCGGATACAATGTATGAGAATTCTATTCAACTTCTAAGCTTTTCTCGGTCTTGAATAATATTTAGAATTCAAGTCTAAAGATTGTTCAACACACCCGTTGAAACAATTATCGTGAAATATCGTGGATGTCTTTCTTTATATATTTTTTGTTTCATGTCTGTGGTAATAGAGCGAGAGGGTAGGTATAAGCTTGATATTTTTTGTTTCCTATACTATTTAACGAAAAAAAAAATTAAAAAGTAATCCGCGGGGTTCCGCGGTAACTGTTTGAACGAGTGTGTTGTACAATCTCAAGGCTTCAATTCTAAATGATAGCCAGGGCATAGAATAGCTCAATAGTTGAGCAATAGTTGGAAAAAGACTCATATTATATTGTAGGTATTCGAAATACCTAAAGTCAAAAATCTCTCATGTTATTTTTATTTCTAACATTTAATATTGAAACTAAAATATGTATTGAACAAAAAATTATTTGTAATGTAGATATATTCCAGGTTTTGACGAATCCATCGCAACAATGATAACTATCAGAACCCCACAGAAAAAAATATCAACGCACCTCAAGCGAATAATAAATTTCGACTGGACGCTAAAGGTCAACGCTGGAATCAAGAAAAAAAACAGTAGTGCCACATAATCCTTATCTATATCAACAAGCACTTTTTACTTTGATATGCACAAATTCATTTAGATCGTTTATGACCAGCTTTTAGGCTCAAATACCCGTATGTGCGACGTGTCCAATCGTTTTTTTGAAAACGTACCAATTCATTAAAATTTATCGAATTTATTCCATCTGGCTGTTACACACTGTATAGACTTTTATGATTATTTTTGGGCCCTGAATACGTACCTGGAGTATTGATATTTTCTCATGAATCACCCTGTATAGTACGAGGTTTTAACAGTAGGCTGTATATGTACATACAGGGTGGCCATTTGAAAACGAAACAGAGCTCATTTTGGGCGCCCCGAGACTTTTGAGAAAAAACCATCAGACCCATCGATTTTTGATTTAAGGGGGAACCATTTTTCGCATTTTCATCACATGAAGGGCAAAGCCCTAGCGGGGGTGGCAAGGGCCCCCAAAATTTTAAATGGCATGAGGGGTCGAGTGATACCTTATTTTGAAGGTATTTTCATGTAGATTATAACCCCCGAATTTTACACCGCTACTATCTTCACAGCCATTACAGGGGTTAATTAAAGTTACAAAAAAATGTTTAAAAACCATCGCAAGATGTGCGCCACTCCACTCTCCTATGCCTTTTTTGTCGATATTTAGACCAAACTTTTCCACAGCAATGGATATTGGAAGAAAAGGAGCTATTGAGTGGACTTCACGTTTTCCAGATTTGAGCCCGTTAGATTTTTCTTATGGGGTTATCTGAAAACTGAAATTAATGCGATCCATCTAATATCTGTGGAAGACCTGCAACAACGAATAGTTGATGGATGTCGCCAAATCACCCCACAAATGCTTCAGAATGTACATTTGTTGGTAACTTTAGATAACCCCTGTAATGACTAGATACCTAGATACTAGCAGTGTGAAACTTGGGGGTTATAGTCTACATAAAAATACCTTCAAAATAAGGTATCATTCGACCCCTCATGCCTTTTGAAATTTTGGGAGCCCTTATTGTCACCCCCGCTATGGGATGAAAATGCGAAAAAAATGGTTCCCCCTTAAATCAAAAGTCGACGAGTCCGAGGGTTTTTTCTTAAATGCCTCGGTGCGCCCAAAATTAGCTCTGTTTCGTTTTCAAATGGCCACGCTGTATGTTTGTTTGAGAGGATATTGATTGTCTTGAACGGAGCTGATTGGACCAAAAAAAAAGTTGCAAAATAAAAGATATTAGGTAGCATAATTTTTCAAATAATAGTTTTTTGATTGAATAGTTTGTGGATGTTTTCGTTTTGATTATTTGATTTTTACTACTATAGGTTATAATTCAATTTTTAATCTCATTATTGTAGGATTATCATACTATTATGCAACTTTCATTATTCATGATGCTTTAATAGCAAAAAAGCGTTATGTAAATAATCACCGCTTCGTGAATAATCGTGAATAACGGCAACCGTGAAAGGACAAACTTGTAAAAACCTTTTTGTTCTAACCTGAATTTGACGTGCATTCTTATCTGATATAATTACTATCAAATCAATCATGCTACCTCTGCAGCAGGTTAGAGGTACGACCACAACATTTCAGTATTTGAATTAGGCATGAAAATGTTTGATAATTTTGTATTTTGTGGTCATTGTTACATTCAACCTTGACAAAGACAGATCCATTATTTTTGGTGGAAAGATGTAGGTATAATGACCTGTGCAATGTGCATATCAAAAATCTCTTCACAATACTGTCCGACCGGTAAATTTCTCCTAGCAGTATAACCGGCTTATGGTAAATTTTGCCGGGTTTTCAATGAAAAAATGCATCAACAACCGATTACTCTTATACAAGATGGCGTGTAAACCTTATGTGGCACTGATTTTTTTACTCTTCAATTATTATATTATTTTAATCTATTGAAAGGCCAAACACAAGAGATTTAAAAAAATCACCTTTTTTTTTCTGCAGAAGAAAAGTTAATTTTCAGTATGCCGCAAAATATAGATCGTAAAACATAAATAGGCTGCGATTGTGAACATAAATATTTGTGGTTGTGTTGGTGACTTTAAATAAATTTATTAAAACTGGACAAGTGTTTTCTATAGCGAAACTCGTTACATTGGTGTCAGAAGTCGGATTTATTGTGTGCTATAGAAACGGACATAAATATTCACTGTAATGGCTGCGAAACTAGTCTTGTTAACCGGATTGAAGGTCGCCGAGTTGAAGAGGGAGCTGGAAGAGCGTGACCTGGATAGTACCGGTAAGAAAACTGATCTACAAACAAGGCTTCGTGAGGCTTTAATGGAAGAAGGCATGGATCCTGATACGTTACAATTTGAAATTCCCGATCCCAACGCAGTAGTTGAGAAGTTGTCAAAAAATTTGAAAAATGGGCTAAAGGATCAACTTCAAGAAAATTCTAGAAAGATGAAAGAGAACTCCAAAAAAATGGATGAGAAGCTGGATGAATCCTCTAGAGCCATGAAAGAGAACTGGAAGAGAATTCTAGGAAGTTGGAAGAGATGTTTGTAGAATCTTCTAGAGCGATGGAACAGAAACTCGAAGAATCCTCCAGAGCAATGGAAGAAAAGCTGGGAAAATCTTCTAGAATTATGGAGGAGAAAATCAAGGAAGAGCTGGTGGACAACTACAACTTCTGGAAGGATCAGGTAACGGAAAAAATTGAGAATCTTGAGCAACGAATTGAAGCAAAACTTGGAGATTCAATGAAGACTTTTAAAGAAGAAATCGAGGAAGTGCGAAAGCAAGTAGCCAGTGATTAAGAAACAACCAGAAGAGACATTCGGAAACCAAGGTGCTAGTGCCAAGATAGAAGCTGATACCATCAGAATCCACATGAAAGCCCCTTAGTTTGATGGCAAGCTGTCCTGGAACAATTACCATCGCCAGTTCGAGGCAGCCGCAAGGGCAAATGGATGGACCGCAACCGAGAAAGCTCAGGCACCAACTCTGGCGCTTCGTGCATGGGGAGGCAACGGAGATCCTGCAGACATTGAACACCCAGGAACAAGAGGACTACGATGTGCTCGTCAAGCATCTGAAGCTGCGGTATGGTCAAACTCATTTGGAGCATGTCTACCATTCCCAATTAAAGAACCGCATCCAAAAGTCCAACAAAACCATGCAGGATTTTTAAGCGGATGGCTTATCCAACCACGCCAGAAAATGTGATGGAGAGGCTGGCAGTGCAGGCCTTTTTGGATGGTCTTCGGGATCACGAGATAAGGCAGTCCCTGATACTTCATCGACCCGACAGACTAGTCGACGCTTTGGCCAAGGCCTTGGAATTTGAAGCGGCAAAGCTGTCCGCCAAGACACCTGCCCGCGTGCGAAGGATGGAAGAGCAGGATCCCGCACAGGAGGAGACCGTCGAAGCTACTGTGAGGAGAGTCGTCAAGGAAATGGAGGCGTCCAAGCGAAGGGAGCTACGATGCTGGAATTGTGGTTAGCTTGGCCACATTCGTAGCCGATGCAAGAAGGAGAGACGGGCACCTTCTTCGGCATCGGAAAACTAGGGAGGGTCGATGCGAAGGGGCAATCGTCGACCTCTATCCAGTATGCCCCGAAGAAAACTGCCATAGTTGTCTCTTTAAGACACAAACTGAACAGCGTGTTTGTGAATGGCTTGGTTAATGGAGAAAAACGCACCATGCTGCTGGATACAGGTGCGACGAATTTAACTGTCCTAACAAATGCTATCTCAGGTGCTATTAATAACAATAGCCAATTGGATGTTATTATGACAGACTGTGCCAAGGCTTTTGATAAGGTCGATCATGGCTTATTGCTGCAAAAGTTATGTCAATTTGATTTTTCTCCTAACGCTGCAAATTTTTTTAAGTCCTATCTCGCTGATAGATATCTGAGAGTGAAAGTTGGTCAGTCATTGTCCGAGATGTTTCCTATTACATCAGGGGTGCCGCAGGGCAGTAATCTTGGACCAATGCTTTTTCTCATTTTTATCAATGATCTTCCTAAGTGTATATCTCACTCATCAAGTTTACTGTTTGCTGACGACTTCAAAATTTTCAAGACGATTTCTTCAAAGCAAGATAATTTACTTCTACAGCAAGACCTGCAGTCCATGACGACTTGGTTTTCTCAAAATAGAATGACACTTAATGTTGATAAGTGCTGTGTTATAACATACTCTAGGAAAGTCAATGTAGGATATTTTTCGTATTTTTTGGGTAACACTGAATTAAACCGATCGAGTGAAGTTAAAGACCTTGGTGTGTTGTTTCAATCTAACTTTAGGTTTGATGGTCACTACGAATCCATAGTTAATAAAGCATTTAAAGTGCTTGGTTTTGTCATAAGGAGTGCTAAGCTCTTTAAAGACGTAAATACTCTTGTCAAACTGTACAATGCTTTAGTAAGACCATTGTTGGAGTATGCATCTGTTGTTTGGGCACCCAGAGCCTCATCAAAAAGTAATTTAATTGAGAAGGTACAAAAGAGATTTCTTAGATTCCTCTATTTAAGAAAATTCAATGCATACCCTTACATGATATCGTATCGGAGCATGCTTCAGTCTTTTGGTTTTGCTAGGCTGGACGACAGACGAGTAATGCACATGGTTTTATACATATACTATATCTTGAATCATATTAAGTACACGGATTTTGAATTGGTCAATCAAATTAAACTATTAGTTCCAAAAATCAACCTTAGGATTATTAATAAGAGCATATTTTTTACTAGCCATTTCGATTGTTCACCACTGAATTTCATGCTGCTTAAGTGCAATTACTTAGCATTAAACAATGAAATCGATTTTTTCAATTGTAGTGTCAAGTACATTCGAGGGCTCTTTCCTACAAATACCATTTAGATCTTGTTTTATATATACATGTTAAGTATGTCGTTATATTAGTAATTTTGTTTGTTTGTTGTTATCTGTATTGTTAATATTTATTAGATTCACTAGTCCTTACATGTAACTACAAAACTTGTTTTGTGTTTGTAAGTGAATAAATAAATAAATAAATAAATAAATAAATAAGACTATCATCAGGCCCGACATTGTCACAACACCGACAATGATTAAACCAACAAAGTCCTACTTTAAGTCCTACTGATAAGGAATTACGGCGAGATCTTCGACAACGGGACTCGGGAAAAGGGCCGAACGAACGTGGTGCGGCACACCATCAACACAGAGGGAGCACGCCCGATCCGCCAAACCTTTGGCCAAGAAGAAGGAGGCGGACAAGATCATCAAGGACATGAAGAAAGGCGGTGTCATCGAGCCTTCTAGTAGTCCGTGGTCATCGCCAGTTGTTCTGGTTAAAAAGAAGGACGGTTCAACTCGATTCTGTGTGGACTATCGTCAGCTGAACAACGTGACGAAGAAAGACCCGCCACCACGGATCGACGACACTCTGGACACCTTGGCCGGATCGAAGATCTTCTCAACCCTGTACTTCAAAAGCGGATATTGGCAGGTAGAAATGGCCCCTGAAGATCGAGAGAAGCCTGCTTTCAGCGTTGGAGCTGGGCTGTGGCCGTTCACTGTTATGCCATTTGTGTTATGCAACGCACCTGCTACGTTCGAGCGGCTGATGGAGACTGTTCTCAAAGGACAATCCTGGTCAACATGCCTGGTGTACCTGGATGACATAATTGTGGTTGGCAAATCATTTGAAGACTATCTGAAGAACTTGGAGGAGGTATTCCAAAGACTCAGAAATTCCGGTTTGAAGCTGAGTCCAAAGAAATGCTAACTGTTCCGGAGGGAAGTACAATACCAGGGTCATATCGTGTCGGCTGAGGGAGTAGCCGTTGACCAGCAAAAGGTGGAGGCAGTTAAGGAGTGGCTAGTACCAAAGAACCTCCACGAGCTAAGAAGTTTCCTGGGTCTGTGCACGTACTACCGGCGTTATGTCCAAGGATTTGCGAACATCGCCCGGCCTCTCCACAGGCTCACAGAGGCACAGAGAAGCTTCCACTGGGACAAGGATTGTCAGGAGGCCTTTGAGGCTTAGAAGGGCACTTGCCAGCGCGCCCATCCTAGGCTACCCCTTACCTGAGGGAAACTTCATCCTGGAAACAGATGCCAGCAATGTAGGACTTGGTGCAGTGCTGTCCCAGATCCAGCAGGGACATGAAAGGGTGATCGGCTATTTCAGCAAAACCTTGTAAGAAGCCGGAACTGAACTACTGCGTCACGAGAAGGGAACTACTGGCAGTAGTCAAAGGGGTAGAGCACTTCTACAAGTACCTCTACGGAGAAAGTTTCTGCTGAGAACCGACAACGCCGCGCTCAAATGGCTCCTAAAGTTCAAAAATCCGGAGGGTCAAGTTGCCCGTTGGATTGAGAGACTTCAAGAGTTCAACTTTGACACGGAACATCGAGCTGGATCCAGCCACAACAACGCTGATGCTCTGTCCAGGAGACCTTGTCCAGGAGACCTTGTCCAGAACAATGTAAGCACTGTCAAAGAGCCGAGGAAAAGGAGGCGAGCACTTGCAGGACGACTGTGGTGGATGATTCCTGGCAGACCAGGTCACTTCGAGAACACCAGGAAAAGGATTTAGATCTGAAGCTGATCATCAGATGGAAACAGGCAGGCCAACGACCAACTTGGCAAGATGTCGCGCGATTCTCCTCCAACGTGAAGTCCCATTGGGCTCAGTGGAATTCTATGGTTCTCAACGATGGCGTCCCGAAGAGAGTGGTGAAGAATCTGAATGGAACAGAAAATCGGAAGCAGATAGTGGTCCCTCGAAACCGACAGACAGAAGTGATGAGGTAAGTCCACGATGGCGTCACGGGTTGGCATCTAGGAGTGACGAAAACGCTGGGAAAACTGCGAGAGCGGTTCTACTGGGTCAACTGTCAAGCCCATGTGAAGGAATGGTGCAGAAAATGTAACGGACCCCAGAAACGGCCAAAAGCTCCTATGCGTCAATACAAGGTGGAAGGCCCCTTTGAAAGGATCGCAATCGACGTGGCTGGACCATTCCCCGAATCGGACAAAGGAAATAGATACATCTTGGTCGCCATGGATTACTTCAGCAAGTGGGCAGAATCGTATGCCTTGTCAAACCAGGAGGCGGCTACCGTTGCCGATGTCTTCGTTAGGGAATGGTTTTGCCGTTTCGGTGTCCCGTTGGAGATGCATTCGGACCAGGGCAGGAACTTCGAATCGGCGTTATTCCAGAACGTCTGCGATGTCCTGAAGATAAAGAAGACAAGGACAACGGCGTTGCCCCCACAATCGCATGGCATGGTGGATCGAATGAACCGAACCATCAATCGACACTTGGCCAAAGTTGTCTCTGACCATCAAAGAGACTGGGATCAACACCTGTTCCTCATGGCGTACAGGTCAGCAGTTCATGGATCGACGGGCGAAACACCTGCCAAGATCATCATGGGTCGTGAACTCCGGCTGCCCTGCGACTTGAAGTTTGGCTGTCCACCTGGTGAAGATGTCGCTGGGGAAGATTACGCAAGTGATCTTCGCCGAAAGATGGACGATATCCATCAACGAGTCCGACTAAACATCCAAAGTGCCAGAGACAGGATGAAGGAGGCATACGACGTGAAGGCCGAAGAAGGAGGGTTCCAGGTTGGGGATTTGGTTTGGCTTTACAACCCACAGAGGCGACGGAGCTTCTCCCCAGAACTGCAAAGTTCTTGGGAGGGCCCGTATGAGATTCTGGAGCGAATCAATGACGTCCTCTACCGGATAAAGAAACCGCCACGAGGGAAGCCGAGGGTTGTTCATTTTAACCGTTCGGCCCCGTATGCTGGAGACCATCAGGAAGCTGACGTGGGGCAAATCAAGTCACCCGAGGTGGACATGTCCCTGAAAACCTTCATGTCCTTAAATTCCAACTGCCAGAAAGTCCTGAATGGCGTCGTTCGAGAACAGCAGCTGGATTTGTTCAACGCAACGGCGAAGTACGCGTTAGCTCACTCGGTCACTGTAGACCTCAGCATGAGGACTAGACTTGCTGCTGCATTCAAGGGAAAATTCGGGCAAATGGACCATCTGCGACGACAAAGGCCAGAGGTTGGGAAGAAGCTTCAAGCCACGACAGGGACACGATACCTGTTTTACCTGGTGAAAAAGAAGCTTCCACAACATCGGACCAGCTATAGTGATGTTTGGAGGGCACTTCATCAGCTGAGAAGCTTAATGCTGTCATAGGACCTGACCCATCTGGCAATTCCGAAGATGACGAACGACCAACTGGACTGGAGAGTAGTGAAGGGCATGCTGGAGGTGATCTTCAAAGAAAGCGGTATTGACATCCTGGTGTACTGCTATCCTTCCCGGAGGACGAACCAGAGGACAGTGGACTGCTACTTCCATAGGACATCAGGCTGCCGGTTTGGGGACAGTTGCCGATACCGACATGAAGGCAATTCGGGACGAAATGCCTTGAGATGGGGGCAATGTGACGAAACATGCGTTCAGCGGTGTTGGTGAATGCGCCAGGACCACATTGTGTAGAATCGATTTGTACCTTCTGGTATATTCTAGCGAGACCAGAGGGCGGAGCAGACTTCTACTATATTCTAGAGAGTTCTATACAATGCGGCGTTATTCGGGAAGTTTAAGCGAGAAGGGTATTAGTACATGGAAATCGTACTAAAAATAGGTGTTACCTTGCATGAAATGAGGTGGTTCTGATTTTTTGATATGTTGTATCTGATAAAGTGATGATGACAAATCCAAGTTTTTTACCTCGAAAGCCTTCCGGATCATTGGAAAATTTTAAAAAAACCGCTTAATTTTATCACGTTTTTGACATATTTTCAATTTTGTCCAGCAAGGACTCATTTTATGGCAAAAGTCGTTATGTACAATTTTTAAGAAGACAAAATTTTTAAAAAAACGAGATTAATCTGGTCTTTGTACAAGAAATAGTTTCTAAGAGACAGAATTTTCAAGTCTTGCGATATTTCAAAAAAAAATAAAAGTTTTTTTTTCAGTTTTTCTCAATATTGACCACTAGGGACTCATTTAACGGTAGTAGTGATCATATACAGTATCAATAAGGACTAGATGTCCAAAGTTTATGAGGTCGGTAAGCAAATATTTCAAAAAGGGTTTGTGAAATAATCTACGACTGTTGAAGACAAGATCTGGTATGTTTTCACAAGATTTACCGCTACAGTGGCTACAAACAGTCGAGCATTTAAGTCTTGCTTTTCTACAACCGTAATTATTAATGGTACAACGTTTTTTGCATGTTTAGCCGGGGCTGAGGAGCTGGTGGTTTCGTCATCAGTTGCGGAATGAGGCCTTGTGTACTTCGTATCCAGCATCAATCAAGGGAATTCTTCAACAGAATTAAAAACAATATTTTAGGAAAATCAATCGTGGCGACAAGTAAAATTGAATATTTTCAAAACTCTATGCATTGGAGGTTGAAAAATATTTGTTTTCACTTGTCAGGTTCGCAGAGAGTGAAATATTGATTTTCTTGAAATGTTGATCTCAATTTTGTTGTTGGTTTCTTCTCAGATACAGAGGTGGCTGGGAAATGAGAGAAGAATCGTCTCGATTGGGACTGGATGCGAAATAGACCAGGCCTCATTCCGCAACTGATGACAAAACCACCAGCTCGTCAGCCCCTACTAGACATGATTTGATGCAACTGCAAAAATGTTTGACCCAACAATAACGGTTGTAGGAAAGCAGGACTTGAACGCTCGGCTGCCACCGTGGTGGTCAATCTTGTGAAAACATACCAGACCTTGTGACGACATTGATCAATCACTTACTCAACGATGATCCAGTATCAGATAACGATTTCGATCTGCCTGATCTGATCGATGAAGAAATACTAACGAATCAAGCTGCCCAAAAAAGAAGTACTGTGGATTTAGAGGACCAGCCTGGTCCATCAAAAATGTACAAGAATTGAACATAAGTACTGAATATATTCAAGTATTTCATATTACAAAAAAATTTCTTCAACAGTCGTAGTTTATTTCATAAACCGTTTTTCAAATACTTACCGACCGGCCTTATCAACTTTGGATTGATCCGGAGGGCCTTCGAGGTCGAATACTCAGATTTTTCATCATCACCTCATCAGATATAACATATAAAAAAATTAGAACTACCTCATTTCATGCAAGGTAAAATGTACCAATTCCATGGACTATTTATAATGAGGTCCGCAATTTGAAGTAGAGTTAGTTATTGAATGGCCGCGAAATATAAATCGTAAAACATAAATAGGCTGCGATTGTGAACATAAATATTTTTGTGGTTGTGTTATTGACTTTAAATAAATTAATTAAAACTGGACAAGTGTTTTCTATAGCGAAACTCGTTACAATATATTAACATCTACTGAATATTTTACTGGTGACATATCAATAGATAGTTAAAACTATAGAATTATTTGGCAAATACTCACATGCAACAAGTAATATCTTTTCAGCCTCCACATATTCTGGGCTACAGACATCTTTAGCACTCCTACAATAAGTAAGTGCTTTTGATACTTGAAAGATAATGCCATTTTGTACGTATAATTCTCTCATGAGATTTTCTGTTGAGTCATTGCAATCTGGTGTATAGGACTGGCACCTATCACGATTTCTTCCCCTGAGAAAAATTATATTTTATAAGAATTATTGCGATATGTAAACATATAGCTTAGTCATTTCGTACTTTTCGCTTGATAGTTTTCGGGAGTTTTGAAAATTGGTGATTTTATAAATTTCGATGTGCTCTTTCCCAATTTCAACTTTGCCCCGCGTATCTTTGCCGCTCGCGCCGCGATATTCGTAGCGTGGTACCTAGAAGCAGTTTTTTGACAATATCCTTTTTCCAACTCATCTCACGATGAAAACATGTATATGTTACAGTAAATGTTAGGAATTCAGTGAAAGCTAGCTTTTACTAGTTGATGCTAGCAATTACTTGATCCGTTAGGAAATGTTAAATTTTGAAGAATATTGTACGTATGCGTATGCCCCCAAAATACACTTTTCCCCTCTCTACATTTCAAAAAAAAAAATCATCAAAATCGATCATAAAATTAAAATGTTATGAGGGTGGACCGCTTTCAAATGGGTCACTCTGTAGGTAGGTATGTACAGGGTGTTCACAGATAAATGGACCCCCCATTAACTTTTTAATTGGATGTTTGAAAAAAAAAATGTTTCAAATAAAAGTTTAATGGTTCAAAATAATTTTTTTGAAAACAAGGTCTTAACATATACAGGGTGTTTCAGAACTTCTGGGCGAGGTCCAACTTTCTTATTTCAAATTTCAACATTATTTTTTTGTTTGATTTTTGCATTCTACGGAAAATTCCAAACATTTTTCATATAGCATACCCTATACCCAAAATCAACCATCAATAAGAAGATATCAACGTCAGAAATTTGCTATTTTTCGAGCATGTTTTGAAATGTATGGTATTATCCGGAACCTTGGAAAAGAAACGTCATCTTCTCAAGACAGATTTGAACATGTTATATTGCGAAGAGGAAAAAATTGAAATATTCTCTTTATACATATAAGGTGTCCCAGTTTTATCCTACAATATTTCAAATCAAGATTCTACTAAGTAATTAAAATGATCAATTTTCATTCTATGAAAACCTTTAAAATATTTAGGTTCTTTTTAGAAGCTTTTTTAAAAATGGATGTAACTCCCATTGTTTGAGTGGATTTTGTCATGGTTCGAGAGGCTATTTCGTCGTCTTTCAGAATAAATGTCCATAGAATAAATATTGTTCCGAGGGTTGTTCATTTTAATTAGTAGAATCTGAATTTTAAATATTATCGGATAATATTGGGTCACCCTGTACGCTGGTCAAATCTTTCTTGAGAAGTTGACATCCATCAACAATTACCTCGATTCCAAGGTTTCCAAATAATACCATACATTTCAGAACTTGTTCGAAAAAATAGCAAATTTCTGATGTTAATATCTTCTTATTGGTTGAATTTGGGTATAGGGTATGCTATATGAAAAATGATTAGAATTTTCCGGAGAATGCAAAAATCAAATAAAAAAATAGGGTTGCAATTTGAAATAAGAAAGTTGGACTACGCCCAGAAGTTCTGAAACACCCTGTATATGTATTTCGAATCATTAAACGTTCATTTGAAACATTTTTCTCCCAAACATGAAATTAAAAAGTTAATGGGGGGGTCCAAAAGGTCCGTACCTGGCGTAGCGAAGTATAGTGGTGTTTTAGGTGGCTCCGTATTTAAACTCAATTTTATGGGGGAAGACGAGCTCTAAAGCATCTCGAGAAGAGTACAAACAGAACAGAGAAGACACTGAACATATCCCGAAAAATATAAGCATAAGCACAACACCATTCCACATTCTGATCAAGTAAGAAACTATTCCATTATTGTTCAGAACTAAGGAAAAACGAACCGAATTCCGATCATCGGGCGCATTGTGTTGGAATGTTGGGCATTCCAATTGCGTTGATGGGTCGGCACAGGGCTGCACTTAGACTTTGATTTGGTTATGAGTACGGAGGACGGACGGGAAGTTGATAACGAGGCCTGGCGCAACGAAGAATTGAAAAGAAAAAGAAGTGAATTCAGAAGTGAGGACAGCACTGACCAGCTAAGAAAAACTAAAAACACGAAAAAATCACCTGGGACCCCTGTAATGGCGGAGGTGAGGGGTATGTTTGCCGAAATGATGAAGGAAATCAAAGAAATCAAGGAAAATCAGGAAAAGCACAACGCGAAGATGGAACATAAGACAAACATAAGATCTGTGAGGAGGCTTTTAAATAAAACCTGCGTTATAGAAAACGAAAGTTTCGAACACAAAATTGATATAGTCAAAAACAAAAGTGAATCACGACAAACTAAAGGAAATGTGGTTTTCATCAATAACGATCTTACCAAAAAAGAGAGTAGAGATCCAGGAAAAAATCAAAGCAATAGAGATGGAAGAAAGAAAAAAAGGAAATAGAACTAAGATGGGGTTCAGGAAACTCGAAGTAAATGGGATAAAGTGGATATGGAGCGACAAGTACCAAGAACTGGAACGAGCTGGAGATGAACAGCGGTCCCAGCCAAAAAAATAGTTGGCAGTATACTGGGAGTACGCGACGTTGGCGACGACAGGGCAATGCACAAGGATAATAAGAAAAGGAATAGATACTATGGTTGTAAGGAAAAGCAAATAAAAATTGGCACCTGGAATGTTAGAGGTACATTTAAAGAGGGGGCATTAAAGAATTTGGTACAAGTTATGGAGAAATATAATGTGGACATATTAGCACTTCAAGAGACTAAGCAAATAACAAGTGGACCAACTACGATCAATGGATATTCTTTCTACAACTGTGGAGGAAACAAGAGGTACTTTGGAACAGGATTCATAGTTAACCCAGAACTTCAACCCTACATCGTAGACTTTCAGGCTTTTTCAGACAGAACGTGCAAGCTAAGAGTCCAAGGAAAATATCGAAAGATTACTATTTTGAATCTGCATGCTCCTACCGAGGAGAAAGACTTGGACTGCAAAGCCGAATATTATGAACAAGTTAACGATATGTTACGAAAAGTTCCAAGATTTGATATAAAGTTAGTTTTGGGGGACCTGAATGCCAAAATAGGGAGAGAAGATACGTACAAACAGATAACTGGTGGGAAGGGACTCCGAAGGCAAAATCGAAAGTTATATACTTTTCCCGTGGAACTCGATTCTGCCTTCGGAATTTGTATACAGGGTCAGGTCAAAAAGTTATAGGCTAAAAATTTTTTTTTCAAGTGCATACTCTTATATATTTTTGAAAAGGTAAAGAAAAGACAAATCTTATGGACTATAAATATACAGGGTGTTCCATTTAAAAAAATAAAGTTGGGTCCGATATGTTTTTGACCTGACCCTGTACACTAATTCCGAAGGCAGAATCGAGTTCAACGGGAAAAGTTATATAAGAAACAATTTTCACATTTTCCACAACGATTCTGATAGTTTAGATACGAGGGGTACCTTAAAATGCAACATTTTCAGTTTAGTCCTGTATCTTGAAAACGGAAAGGGCTATGAAAATTTTGTGAACGGCATCTTCAGTTTCACGAAAAAGTAGCACACTGTCACGGAGAAGTACCCAAAATGGGACACCCTGTACATACTGGTAGAACATAAGTATGTGGTCCGATGGGATCGATGACCGTGGTCCGGACTCCACGTTAAACTATAGGGTCCATTGCAAGGACCGGTCTCACGTCCTTACCCTACGATCCCGTCTGCCGTTTTTGACGTGCCTTTACATACGTGTATACAGGGCTTTTCACTTAAAACTCCGCACGTCAATATCTCGGAAACGAATAGGAATACTTGATTTCTGTAAAAAGTAGTCAATGTATGGTGTCGAGTAGTTATTTTTCACAATTAAAAAAATTCGACGCCTACCAGGAGTAAAGCGTCGCGACGCATCGAAAATATCAATCGATTGCAGGGACTTTGAAATTACGCGCAAGCTAAAGTACATGTTATTTATAAACTTTTTTGTTATTCAGTCGAACTCATTTATTCTACTCAGTTTTGAAATATACAGTGTGTCCCTGATAAGGATGTCTATCATGGGGATCTTGAAAACCGTGAGAGATACAAGGTCGGTTAAATGGAGGCAAAGTTGCGTATTTTGATGCTTAACAAAATGCCGTTTTGAAAGCCAAGACATTCCGTATGAGCAGCCATCATCAACTTTGTTTTTTTGAATACGGTCCTGGATTTTTTATGACGGATTTTGAGGGCCTCTTATTTTCCTAAACCAACAATGTATCGCAATTATTCAAAAAAAATATGTTAAAGGATTTTTCCATAAGAACTCATGTGTTAGAGAGAGACAAAAAATACATTTTTAATAGGAATCAAAACAACCACCTCTTTTTTAATTAGTGCGATACCTCGTTGGTTTAGGAACATAAGAGGCTCTTGAAATCCGTAATAAAAAATCCAGGACCGTATTTAAAAAAACAAAGTTGATGATGGTTGCTCATAGTCGAATCGTCGGTTCTTCAATTTAATAACGCTATCTTGTAAAGGGCAAAAAGTGGCAATGAAGAAGTTCCATTCATTTCAAAATATCTCTTCAAATGTGGTCAGAAAAAAATGAAAACAATTTTGAAAAATTTCGGTTTTTTTCGGATAATTTCGGACTTAGTCGGAATTTCTTGGCTTTCAAAACGGCATTTTGTTAAGCATCAAAATACGCAACTTTGCCTCCATTTAACCGACCTTGTATCACTCACAGTTTTCAAGATCCCCATGATAGACATTCTTATCTTGGACACACTGTATATCTCAAAACTGAGTAGAATGAATGAGTTCGACTGAATAACAAAAAAGTTTATAAATAACATGTACTTTAGCATGCGCGTAATTTCAAAGTCCCTGCAATCGATTAATATTTTCGATGCGTCGCGACGCTTTACTCTTGGTAGGCGTCGAATTTTTTTAACTGTGAAAAATAACTACTCGACCCCATACATTTACTACTTTTTACAGAAATCAAATATTCCTATTCGTTTCCGAGATATTGACGTGCGGAGTTTTAGGTGAAAAACCCTGTATATACAAGGTGTCTCACGGTCTATGGTACGTTAGACGTTTACGGGAAACTAGACATAAGATCGACCTGAAAATTTGGCTGAGCGCATAATCGAGTATGATCTATATCTTAAAAATATTTTCAGTTTTGCAGTGTTGCCGCTTCTTTCCAAAAGTCGTAACAACTTTCTTATTCTAAATGGACCACCCTGTATATTATTATTTTTTTGGATTCCTTGACTGATTCTAATCACTTTTGCTTGATATACTCCTATACCTATCGGCAGCGGTTTTCGAGATATAAATTAATTTATAATATTTTTGTCGTAAAACACATCAATGGATTGAGTTCAATAATTTCGTACTTGAAAACGGTGGAGAGTTGAAATTGCTATGCCGACTAGAGGAAGGTAGGTTTATATGGTTCCAATGAATAAACCGATCTGAAAATATGCAGGGGTGCTTCAAATTTATTAATCTTTTTCCTTCACACAAAAAGATAACTAAAAATAAAATAAAAAATCCAGGTCCGTATTAAAAAAAATGAACTTGATGATGACCGCTCAAAGACGAAACGTCAGATTTTCAATTTGATACCGCCGTCTTGTAGTGGAGAAAAAGTGGCAATGAGAAAGTGTGATCCATTTTACAATATCTTCTCAAATAAACTCAGGTAATAATAATAACGTTTTTGCGAAATTTCGGTTTTTTCCGGAAATCTTCGGAAGTAATCGGAATTTTTCAAATTTCGAAACGGCATTTTGTTGAGCATAAAAATGCGCAAATTTTCAACCATTTAATCGACCCTGTATCTCTTATAATAAGTGAGATTCCCATGCATGCACTCGAATCTGTGGCACCCTGTATATGTGTAAAGGCAAAGTCCTTCAGCTATAAAGGGTGTTTATTAATTGAATGCCGATACATAAGGGTGATAATCCTTGAATGATTTAAAGGCAAAAAGTTCATTTGGACATAGGTCCGCAAGAGCCTAATTTTCAAGATACAGGGTGTTGAAATTTTAAAAACTAAATGATTTTTTTATGATTACTTTGAGACTATTCCAGATATCTTTATGAAATTTGATACACGTCTTCTATGCATCAATATGTATTTTGTGATGTACGAACAATTTTATTATTTTAACCAGTGGCGTCCGTACGGGTTTTGCACTAAATATTTTTGGAGAAAAAACTTGTACGCCACTGCTTCCTTTCAAAATAAAAATTATTTTTGAAATCTCTATTTATTTCTGAGCCAATTTGTTCTCTTTATTTTTTATTCGTCAGGTGCATGGTTTTCGATTAAAAAAATAAAATCTACTCAATTGCATTGACCGAGGCTACTCATGCTGTGTCTTCCAATATTTTTAAATCAGTGGCGCCCTCTCCAACATTCCCATGCATATTGATGCATAGAAGACGTGTACCAAATTTCAAAAATATATCTAGAATAGTATCAAAGTAATGACACCCTGTATCTTAAAATCTAGGCTCTTGCGGACCCATGTCCATATGAAATTTTTGTCTCAAAATCATCCAAGGACTATCACTCCTAAGTATCGGCATTCAATCAATAAACACCCTGTATATTATGTAAACTGATAAACTGAGCTGGCAAATTGCCTAGCAGCCGCGCCAACCTCCCCTAACAACCAACCAACCAAAAAGTGCCCGAGTCAAAACATTCCTCTACATTTCATGTCCCATTTTTATTAGTGTCTTTTGCGAGGTCTTTTGTATCTTTTTGATTTAACTCTGATAATCACGGATGCGTAGAAGGGCCACTAGAATTTTATTTTCATTTTTTCGAGTTGTAACTCGGAAAAATCGATTTTACCGAGTTGTAAGTCAGAAAAATCGATTTTTCTCCGAGTTGTGAGTTTAGTTGAGGCTGAATTTTTCACAAGTATTTCTTTGGTAGTCCATAATCATCCAGAAAAATTGGCGGATCGATTGGCCAATTCTTACAGTTTGGCGGAACACTGTCAATATTTCGTGGTACCTACCGATGAACTTTTTATGATCTAGTTAAGGCTGAATTTTCAACCAATTGTTCTTTGGTAGCACACAATCATCTAGAAAAATTAGCGGATCGATTGGCCACTTCCTCCAGTCCCTACAGTCTAGCCCAACATGTCGTGGGACAAATGAATTTTTCATTTATGATCCAGTCAAGACTGATTTTTTTAGTATGTTATTGTGGTAAGTATTTCAAGCATATTTGTGAACTTGTGGACAAAAAATAGCGGTCATAAGTACAGGGAAAACCATTGAGATTCGCACAAAGTATTTTAAACATATTTTAAACAACCCTCGTGAAATGCCAAAATTGTCATAGTACCAAATCACTTTTGTCAAAATGACAAGTCAGTGATAAACATCAATGCTGATTTCTGGAATTGATTATTATGATTTCAGCTTAGTTCAAAGCTTTTAAAACAATACGATGGTTTATCACATATACATATCGTATTGCCACCGTGAAGCCTCCTATGTGTCAAATAAGGTGAAAATGTGCTATTGGTATCTCTACTGATTCGTTTTTCCAGCGCGTGTATGCTCATGAAACCCAAGATCAGTATACAAGAGGTTGCCTCGCTTCGCCTGAGGTAAAGACGGAAGGGGGGAAATATGACGTCATTTGCGGATAGCGGTCTGAAACAGTCCGCGTTCTGTCATTTGAGTGTCATTCCTGTCATGCAAGAAATGGCCGCAGTGGCGCTACAGTAGACACAAATGACGTCATGACCGTAAAAGTGAGGCAACCTCTTATATAGAAACCTTGCATGAAACCTCCTATCAGTTCCAGGTTTTTATAAGAGTCTAAATCGAGCTTTTGTGTATCTTCTATATTTTGGTGTATATTGTATTTTGATTTGTTTTTCCCGTCTCCTATGAAATCTATATAGTTTATAGAACATAGAAGTTACCGTGGCGGCAACGATGATATATTATCCAGTGATGAGACGGGCAAATGAATTATTGGCTAGTATTCAAGATAAATAGGTAGAAAAGAAAATGAATACAAGTATTAAAAAATACGTTCATTGCATCTCTTTTTGTCAGATCTTTAAATATTATATCACTGAAACAAAATCTAGCGCCGATGGTATTCAATACACGTCGCATTGGCTTGATAATTTTTGTTATAATTCCTTATGTCCAACACAACTCAGCGGTGACAGCAGCTGGACAAACTTTGAAAGTTTTGCACACAAAACTGTCAAAATTTACCCAGCTGCTGTGACCGCTGAGCCATCGCTGGAGCTGTGTTGGACATAAGCAATGGATTAGAACCAGAAGTCATGAAAGTAAACAAACTACACGTGATCAGAGACAGCGAAACGATTGAACAGGTTACATGTTTTCTTCAATGATTTTTGGTTTTGAATAGGGTTTAGTAGTTTGGCATATCACGAGGGTTGTGAAAAAATAACTGTTTAAAATAATGTGTGCGAATAACAATGGTTTCCACTGTACCTACATGGCGGAACGACATTTCCAATAAAAACGATGTTTTTTTAAATGATTTAAAAATAGTCTTAGTAATCAAAGCCCTTCAATTACCTCTATTGAAGATAATATTGTCATACTCATCCAGAAGGCAGCTAGAAAATAACTTTGCAACTTTTTTTTTCAAATTTCATATCCCTCAAAGAAAGGAATGTTGGCATTTGGTGGTATATTGAGATGTAAAATTGAAATATATTAGTCCCCAGTACAATTAACGTGGTATTTTCGAAGTGATACATATAGTCATGAAACTTTGTGAATTGCTTCCTTATGTCAAGTGTACTAACCCCTGAAAATAGTAACTTTGGGAGTGGTCATGTCTTCGCACACGCAACCTCTTGATATTCAAAACCTGACGGTATTGCGGTGATATATTTTGGTGGCCGAGTATACCATTTTTTCAGAAACAATATAGAGATTTTTAAAAAAAAAAAATAATTTCTATATGTATGTAATTCCATAACCTCCAGATGTTTAACATATTGGCCACCAAACCATGCGTGATTTTTGGTGACCAAATATTCCCTTCAAAAATGATTCATTATATTGTTCTTGAAAGAATGGTGTACTTGTCCACCAAAATATATATCGCCTCGTAATACCGTTAGGTGATGAAAATTAAGAGGTTGCGTGTGCGAAGACATGGTCACCCCCAAAGTTACTATTTTCAGTGGTAAGTACACTTGACATAAGCAAGCAGTTCACAAAGTTTCACGATTATATGTATCACTTCGAAAATACCACGCTGTACTGGGGACTATATATTTTTTAAGTACTCAGAGGAGGCAAAATTCACTCACGGAAATAAAAATCAAATGTCCAAGCCTTTTTTTCAACGAATGGTACCTATATGACATGATGGGCCTTGGTGGTTCGTTTGATTTTGGCCAAACGTGTAGTTGCAAAGACATTTTCAACTTGTACTACTATCGAATGTATGAAAATATAATCTTTGGAGGTAATGGAGGTTCCGCCAGGTACTTTAGAAAGTTAGAACCACTTTTTTTCGCCAATTGACATATATACACTAGAAAAAGTTGCCACAATAACATACCAGAATATTCAGCCTTAGCTGAATCATATTATGAAAAGTTCATTGGTCCCACGACATGTTGAAAGTGATCCGCCACCCTTAAGGAACCGGCCAATTGAGGCGCCAATTTTTCTGGATGATTAAGGGCTACCAAAGAACAACTGATAACAATTTAGCCCTAACTGAATCACATTATGAAAAGTTCATTGATTTCACGGTGATCAGCTTTTTTATAGGAACTGGCGAATTGATTCGCCAATTTTTTTGTAAGATTGTGGGCTTCTAAAGAGCAACTGGTCGAAAATTCAGCCCTAACGGGATCATATTAGGAAAACTTCATTGGATCCACGGCATATTGGGGGTGATCCGCCACCCTTAAGGAACCAGCCGATTGATCCGCCAATATTTCTGGATGATTGTAGGCTAAAAAAGAACAACTGATAACAAATTTAGCCTTAACTGAATCATATTATGAAAAGTCCATTGGTCCCACGTCATGTTGAGGGTTATCCGCCACCCTGGGAACTGACCATTTTTTCTGGACGATTGTGGACTACTGAAGAAATACTAGTGAAAAATTTATCCTCAACTAAATGATAAAAAGATGCAGTTTTTTTACATATTGGGGCTTTCTGCAACATCCTAAAGGAACTGCGTTCAGGACGAACGCTTTAGGATGACACTCAATTAGGCTCCGTACTACAACATTCTCTCAAAAAATGTCACTGGCTCTTGGACTACTTGTATTTACCCAAAGACGTTTTTTCTGATTTACAACTCGGAGAAATCGATTTTTCTGACTTAGAACACGAAAAACCATTTTTCCGACTTAGAACTCGGAGGAATCGATTTTTCCGAGTTGCAACACGAAAAAATTAAATTAAAATTCCGGTGGGCCTTCCACGCTTCCGTTAGACGATTGTTCATTTTGCCACTATGAACCAGTGTTGTTGATTTTTTTGATTTTGTTGGAAAAAATCGAAAAAATCCGATTTTTTTTATTTGAATCGATTTTTTTGATTAAAATCTTTTTTTCATATGTATTGTTTTTTTTTTCAAATAATAATATTCCAGATAGATTAATTCTGAACATTATATTGCATTTCAAGTTTCGACACATAACACAACGCAGCTTAACTACTGTCACACTTAACTTGGGTCATATTTAACAAAAATTGTGATACGTAAGTTACTAAAAACTAACTCAACACACATGTTTTAATTATTTTTAAAAACGAAACCAATAAATAAAGCATCAGCAAGACTTAATAATTGTATTTTGATTACTCAATTTAATTTTAGAAGCAGAGAAGGAAAAATATATTTTTTTAATCATATAAACGATTTTTTTTTGAAATCATGTGATTAAAATCGCGATTATTAAATAAGTGATTTGAATCAACTGATTTAAATCGACGCAACCCTGCTATGAACTCATTTTTTAAACACATATAGTGTAGATTTTTGTAGCATTGTGCTTAATAAAGATATTAATATTATTATATACTGTTATACAATGTTGTTGTATAAGAAAGAAAAGAAAATCATGAAACTTCTCAAATTCAAACCTGTCTCGAGAATCCAGTTTTTTAAAAATATTCGACAAAATAAATTTAGGCATTTTTCAAAAATCAACCTGTTTCATAAAAACTAAAAGGAAATTGGCAACACGAAAATCATCAAAACATACATAGGACTTTTCTTAGCTTCAACCGACCTCGTACTATTTTCGTTTCGTATGAGTATCAGGGATGGCAAATATCATGATATTTATCATAAATATCAAAATATCGGATATATACGATATATATCCGATACATATCAATTTTTGATATATATCAAAGATTTTTTTTTCCATTTAAACAAAAGAACTGTTTTACATCGTTCTACTTCTTTATTACAATTTGAACAAGTAAAAACACCCTGAACAAAACATTCAAAACCAGCCAGCTTTAACACGTTCGAATATATTTATTAGCAAACAATCAAAATAAGTAAAGAAAACTCCAGAATCCCCAAATATATGATATTGATAAGTCATAATGGTAAACTTAATAAACTAAAACATAATGCAGTGTTATGACTTTATAACTTCCGTTATTTTAAATACATACTGAGAAAAAATTCTTTTTTTATTCCAAAATGTATAAGTGGAACATTAATTTCTGTATCTGTGTCATAGTCAGATTGATCAGACACCAACAAAGGCATCGATTCGATTATTGTTGGTTAGACACTGATGCCCATTTACCAGTGTTGTTTTTTTTTTAAACACATTTGTAGTCTTTCCAAACTGAAATCTTCTGTTTCGGCATTGTATTTGAAAAATAGATCATCGATTAATCACAAATAATAATTTTTTACAAATTAAAAAGCTGGCAAAACAACCCCCTGGAATGCAACCCCCACACAGTCGAAAGGTCGGCACAGCCTAACAGGGGAATGACCAGGGGAAGTATAGAGAATCGCAAACGTTGTTCTGTCACGCAGGAGCCGCAACCTCCTATGGAAATCACCAGGGCACTTTACATTAAGAAGATTAATGAAAACTACAGATTGTTAATAAAAAATAAACGTATTTTCACAAATGGATATATCAATCAAGTTGATATTTATGGGATCTCAAATATCAGATATATATCGTGATATATATCATTGATAAATATCACGGATATAATATATCGGCCAACCCTGATGAGTATACCAATAGACGTATTTCTTTAAATGATCAATAATGCTACTGGGTGTTTCACAGTGGCTGTCCATTAGAATATTATCTGGGGAAATGAAGCGATTGAATTCTGAAAATTTCCATGGTTAGATTTTCTACAATGCTCTTCTTCAAATGAAATAATAACGACATTTCTCGACTTCTGGTAGAAGGTGTCAATTCGCTTGCCTTAAGCTTGTTTTAAAGCGAGTTCTAAATAAAAATAAATAAAATAAATAGTAAAATCATCATATATTTCGATTATACGTAAACTTCTAGGCAGATTTAATGTAAACGTGCAAACGGCGAAGCCTCAATGCTTTTTGCTCCAAACCATTTTCACGACTGCAAACGGTGTGGGTGACCCGTTACAAATCGCAAATGCACTATTTGTTTTCCTGCACCCTGTATCTAGGTAAGTGGGAGCTTATAGTAATAATATGGGGGAAACGGAGGTTCTCTTCATGATGTTCTTAAACTGGGCACTTTCCAAATAAATTTATTCACCGCACAATACTATCAATAGGCCCCTTGCACGTATTTTTTTTATTGCATCAAAATGATCAATTAGACATGAAAAGTATACCTGCAATTTTTTTTGCATACGAAAAATATTAACGTCGCAATAAATAACTAAAGTTCAAACTGGCCAAATACCCACGAAAACGGCAAGTGACGCAATCGGCCTAAGTTGCGTTCCGGGTTGCGTATTGGCATTCCTTACTACGCTACAGAGCATAGATGAGCTGTATCGCAGTAAAGTATGGCTGGACTGGGCGCACAATCTGTTCAGCCATTGTTTACTACGGTACAGACCAAATGCGCTGTATGGAAGAAAAATATGGTAGGAATGGACTTGATTACTCAATTTATCGATTATTATCGTCCACCACGAAAATTAATTACATACATGTATAATTATTTTCTATTATAAAGGTGAATCTAGAAATATTCTACTATCATTTTAATGTGACAATGTGTACAATGGCTTCACGGAGCCATTTTCAATTTCGCAAATTAGAAGTGAACAAAGTTTCAATCTACACAGGGTGCTACACAATGATAGGTCGTAATTTCAAAGACGCATTTCTGGACCATGAACCAAATTCAAGTAGTAGAAAAGATCTTATCGGTAAACATTTTGTCATTGTGTCTGGAATATAAATATTCTGGTTTTTCAGATACAGGTTTAGAAAAATTTCGGATGTATTATAAGTGAATCGAATCAACTTTGCTCGTTGCAATATTTGTTGTTATGGGCATGATGTAGTTGACTTTCCTTGACAGCCTTTGATTTTTTGTATGGTCAAAAAGTAGACTATTATCTAAACCTCCAACAACACTGTTTCTCGAAAACCAGACTATTTAGGACACAAGTTTGTTCTGGAACTAGTTCAGGAATGCGTCTTTTGAACTATGACCTATCATTGAGTGAAACTTTGTATAGGCTTATTATCAGAAGCACGCCAATACATGCGGATTCAATAATAGCGTGAAACTCAATGTTTCGAATTAAAGTAATCACATTATCATTATGAGTACAAATAATACTATCCTATACCCAACAGTACACGATGAATTTCTTAGAGGTTGTCAACGACGGTCTCCTGAGTGTAAAATTAGCAAAATCGGAAATTTTTTTCCTGCGGTTTTTGTGCAATAGAGGTGGTTCTGTTGGATTCTTCTTACAACAAGATAGTTATACTCAAATTGTGCATAAGAAAACTCTTCATAACTTTGCATCATGATTTATTTCTTTTCATATTTTATTATTTCCGGCCCATTTGGTGTGATTTCAAAAAGTTAGTTTGCTCTCAATAATTGATTCGTAATGAAAGTGGTTCATATAATAAATGGACACTCAACTTTTCCTAATGGACTTTGTGACTTGATATTATTTCTTGAGATAGCCCAGTTCATGGTATTGGGGTAGTTTTGTTATTTTTGTCTAGCTCTGTAAATTTGTCAAATTAAAGGTGTTCGTGATAAAATTACACAGTGATTGGCTTGAATATGAATTCAGGGTTTTGATTTTTTGGGAAACGCTCGGGCATGAAGAAACATGTGATTTCTATTTCATATTTGAATTTTGCGTGAATTTCTGTGTATAGATTTATGCAATATACCTAAATATTATATATGCAACCGTTTTCGAGAAAATGGCATTTTAAATCCATAATATTAATCATTCTAAACCTGGTTGATGTTTGTATTGGTTGAAAATTTGAATTGAATGCTCATTCAGCAAAGTACTCAAAAAAAACATACTTGCCTAGTTACCTATACTTAGTTTATATTACTGCTTCTGTGTGTATAAAATCAACAACTACGCGATTCCTTCTTTTTGAGCTGCTTAGTTACTACATATTCACTTACGTTGCTGATTGGATTTTCAATTGAATTATTGAATCACTAGAACATTAACCTTTTCTTTGAATAGAAATATTATGGATTTATTGGGCCATTTTCTCGAAAACGCGCGATTGGATATACACTAATCGACAATAGTAGAGAAACAGCCAAAAATTTGGGGAAACTTTGATCCTGGATCAGTCATCAAAAAAGTGATTTTGCATTTGAAAACTTGAATCTAGTTTTCAGTTTACGTGTCCTGGCGATTAAACAGAAAATTGTTTAGTGCCCTTTTTCCACGTTTCAAAGTGAACACCTCAAAACTTTTTTCTATGTAATTTTTGAAAAAAAAATGGCTAGCACCATTCGAAAGAGGGGCACAAACGATGCATTCCTTGGAAATTTCACAAAAATTGAACTTGAATTTTTTTCATTCATGATTTCTCCAAAAATGAGTCATTTCATTTCATAAACATTTTTCTTCAATAACCACCAGGACACGTGAGCTGACAACTGGATTCAAGTTTTCAAATGCACAATCACTTTTTTGATGATTGATGCAGTAAAAAAGCTTCCTCAAATTCAAGGCGCTTTCTCTACTTTTGTTGGTTATTGTAGCTATTAGGTGTATAACATGACATATACAGGGTGTCCGGAAAGTCAACGATAATACTGAAAGGGGGGATATGACCTTAGTGAAAAATCTATGGTTTTCGAGATATTGCGCCACTCAAAGTTCAAAATATTTAATAAGAAATCTTATTTTACAGAGAAATGATTTATTTTGGTTTTCTTTTTTATCAAGTACGTGGAAATTCTCGTGACTGGCTTGTAATTGCTAATGAAAAGGTGGTGGGGAGCGGTGAAAAAAAAAATAAAAAAAAAAATAAATAAAAAATTCTGTTTTTCTGGAAGCTTATGAGTTGGTCTATCACCCCTTTCAGTATTATCGTTGACTTTCCGGACGCCCTGTATACTCGAATTAAACGCAGAATTCAAAAATGAAATAAAAAATTGGTGTTTCCATTTTGAAAAAAATAGTTGATAGTCGTAATTAACTTTTGGTGCACCCTGTATACCTGGATTTGCCATAAAAAAAACCGCATCCCAAAATAAAAATCGACGTGTCCAAGCGTTTTCCAAAAACTCATAACCCTAAATTCTTATCAGGAACAAGTTCCATTAGGGTGAATTTGATGAAAAAAGAATAACATAGAAAACTACCCCAATTAGTTCATGAACTGGGCGGTATCTCCAAAAATATTCAAGTGATTCAACGGCATTAAAGGAAAAAATGAACCTCTAAAAAAATTTATAAGACCAATTTTGTTGTAGCACATTTAAAAAAAAACACCCTTATTGCTCAAAAGCCGCAGAGGGAAAAATTTTCATTTTGCTAATGTTACACTCAGTAGGCAGTTGCTGACAAATTCTGGAAAAATCAGCTTTCCCGTTTTTCTCACGTTAAAAGTTTATTGGATGATTATTGTTTACCAAAATTCACAGCTGTAGCAGTACTATGTACTAACTACGTTACTTTTCCGCACATGAAAGTTTGGCGAAATGAGGATAGAGAGTCAACTTTATTAGACCAACTCAAACTATCCCTGTACGCTGTAAAAATAAATCGTACTGGTGAGTATAGGATAGTTTAATTTTTACACATAATGATAATGTAAGTAGGTATTTTAATTCGAATCATTGAATTTAACGCTATATTAAATTGAATTCTAGTGTGCTTCTAATAAGCCTATACAGGGTTTTATTCAATGATAAACCATATAGTTACAAAAACGCATTCCTGAACCAATTTCAAGATAAACATGTGTTCTAAATAGTCTGGTGTCCAAGATACATTGTGTTGGAGGTCTTCTTTTTGACCACATGAAAAATCATAGGGTGTCAAGGAAAGTCAAAAACATCATGTCCATACCAATAACAACAAATATAGCAACCAGCAAAGTTGACTCGATTTACTTATAATCAATCCGATTTTTTTTCTAAACCTATATCTCGAAAACCAGAATATTTATATTCAAGACACAATGACAATATGTTAACCAATAAGACCTTTTCTACTTGAATTTGGTTCAGGAATGCGTCTTTGGAATTACGGCCTATCATTGAATAAAACCCTGTGTAGACGCAGATTATTGTTGTTGAAGCTTTGTTCAGTTCCAATTTGCGAAATTAAAAATGGCTACGTGAAGCCATTGCCCACATCGTCTCATTAATATGATATAGTGGGATTTTTCTAGATTCACCTTCATAATAGATGATTTTTGTATGCATGTATGTATGTAATCAATTTTCTTTACACATCGTACCAAGTAAACGATAATAATTAATGAATTGAGTGAACAAATCCATTCTCACCATATATGTACCTATTTCTTACATGCAGCGCATTTGGTCTGTACCGTAGTAAACAATGGCTGTACAAATTGTGCGCCCAGTCCAGCCATACTTTACTGCGATACAGCTCATGAATGCTCTGTAGCATAGTAAGGAATGCCAATACGCTTCCGGGTTAGAGTGGAAGGTTTTTCCATCGGCGGATCGCTGACGTTTAGCGTGTCATTCAGGGCCGGATTTTTCCTTGTACAGTTTTTGTTCATTATGTTTCTCTTGGAAACTGGTTATTATTATTGGTATGTTTTGTGGTTTGTGTTTGATTTTGAGTACGAGTTTTATAATGGTTTTTCATTACTGTATCGTGCCAGATTGTGAAAATACAATAACTTTCACTCCTAGAAAAACCTACCAAACGAAGATAAACAAAAGAAAGCTACCTTTTTAAAAAATGTGAGGAAAAAATGTATATTAAACAATGATTTTTTGATCATTGAAATCAATTGAATGAAAAGAAAATTAATTCAATCTGTTTATGCGAACTTTTTTTTACGTTTATTTTGTCTTTGCATCTATTTTTGAAGCGAAACTCCTTTTGCGGCGTTCTGATAATTTGTCGGCAATGGGGAGTGAACTGCAAAAAATGTATCGCAAATGTAACGATGTAACGGTAACGCTTCCAGATTTCGTTAAAGGGAGCATAGTTTTGTTATTTTTCAGAGGATTTTGTTCAAATTAGGTATGAAGGCTCTATTTGGGATCTGATCAAGGAATTTAAAAAAATACTAAGGTAGTTAGGTTATGTTTGCATAGTTATTGTTATTTTCCAAAGGATTTTGTTCAAATTAGGTATGTAGGTTCTATTTGGAATTTGATCAAAAATCTGAAAGAAAATTGAATAGTGAGGGAAGAAGTTTCACTCCTGCCACGTGTACGATGCTGCATATTATTTTTTCCTTTTTGTACTTAGAATTTAGATTATTCAACTATTAATGTGTAAATGACTTGAAACTGTGAATTTTATATAATAACATACCCTGCCCTTAAGTCTGTTTTTCTTTTAAATAAAGAAACTCATTTATTTTTTTTTTAAATAAACTAACCTTTATTTTGAAGCGGTCGTCAAAATTAAAATGCAAAAATCTGATGTGCGTGGCGTGATTTACACATTATTGGTTACAAATAAAGGACAATCTCTATTTTATTCATTTGACAAAATTGATATATATTGGGTGTAAAATTCAGTCAAATCAATAAATAAAATAATTCACTTATATTTCTCCATTATAGGTATTATTATGCCAAAGAGTAGATTATGCCTTAATTTATTGTTTCCCAGATATCGGCGTTTTAAATGATAACTGATAACAATGCGACATTCTCATCCGTCACTACTGGTTGAGAAATGCAGACCGTTCTCATATTGGGGATTGAAATGTTGCTCAACTTTAATTCAAACGAAAATTATAAATATTTATGTGTATAGTACTTCGTGTCCTTGATGATTTAACTAACAAAACAAAATATTCGAGCACGTTCTGCATTTCTCAACACAATAGTTACAGCTGAGAATGTCAAAACGTCAATTGAGTGTCATTTTGGAAAATAATACTGGCCCAAACTGAAAAATTGGAACGAAACAGCGACCTCAAATTTTCAGGGTGTAATAAGGATGTAGAGACCTTTAAAATGAGGTAATTAATATATTTATTATCCATCTTTTCTGATTAGTAACAAAATCAAATCACGAAACAAAGATTTTATATGATGATTCTGGATTCCGATAAAATACAAGACTCAAAAATTAAAATATCAAAATAGACAAACAACCTCCTCCACTCACCTTAACAATCCTATCCCATATTGATAATCCCAACCCCAACAAACACTACAAATCTCAGAATAATAAACAAGATTAATCTGAGCTACAAACAGACAAACGGCAACACTGTGGCCCAACCGCGATTGAAATCCGTCCCTGCCTAGACATGACATTTAACCTACAAATGTTATGTGGGCTGTCACTTACCCGCAACGTTTTTGAATTTCAATACATTTTCGTGATTTTTTAGTGTAGTTTCGTCCCTGTCAATCCTCATGTAAAACAGTATTATGAAAAAATTATTATCGACAAGGTCTGAACGATTTGTAAAGGCAAAATTGAAAAATCGCCTTTGGAGGATTTATTGATGTTGTGGTGATTTTTTTCCAAAAATGAGTTCTTTACATGTGCTAAACATTGGGGAGTTGAAGCTAAAAGGTTAGTAGGATAACAATAAGAAAAATCATGATACACAAACCATTCAAACCAATAAAATACCAACTTATTCACGCCAGCTGATAACTGTAGACAACGGATCCAAGTCCGGTTTGACGTCACCGGCTTTGGACCAATAGCATAGTGTTTCCGTGTCACGTGAAATTTAAAGGTCCCGAGTAAAGTTCAATTTAACAATTTTATAGTAATTTGAAAATTTTGTTAAGAAAAAATATTGGAAAGGGATATCTCTTACATTTTAGAAGGTTTTTATAAAGCCGGCTCCAGACTCACGCCGCGAATACGTGAAGCCTCGTGAGCACGAGTGTGGATGGGTTTCACGACTTTTCACAGAGATTATTCAGATCAGATTATTCACGGCGCGATTTCTCGCCGCGACTTCGCGGCTTGAGTCTGGAGCCGGCTTAAGGTTCTCAGGTGGAAATTAAAACACATGCAAGGGGCCTATTAAAACTTTGTTCAAAAATATAAATATTAAAGGATAACATGAAAAATTGCGCGACTCTGGTTTCACGATGACAAGGAAGTGTAAAAATGTAAGCACGAATTCAACTCACTTATTTCTGGAGGCGACTTCCTCTATAGTTTTCTCTCTAAATGAACATGCTCTTCTGATACTTTTCCTCACGGAACTATAAATGGAACCCGCCTTAGAAAAGATTGACGGACTACTTATCGGGTCCACGCTCCGAGAATGTTGTAGTCTGCCTTTTTGAATGGAAGTTATGTCCTGCAAGAATCTAGTTTACATATTTTAAACAGCCAAATGTTGAATACAAATTATTTTACCATAGAGCGACTATCAATCGATCCGATAGCATTTTTCAAAAACTTTGTAGGATCATATTCGGAATCCGTAGAAATATCATGTTCATCCACAGAATTCAATGTAGAATTGAACAACTCAGCAGTTGTGTCTTTATTCATGTCATCTGTTGATTGCAGAAAGTCAAAATCGGTTTCAGACTTTTGAGGGAAATAGAGAGAAAAATAACTTTTTTCATCGTAGAAACTATCTGGCGTTCTGAGACTACCAACAGAGTAGTTTGAGCTAGTGCCATCATCATCACTTCTTGATTCCCGAGACATTCTCCTATGATACATTCTGCCTATGTAATGCGACACTTTATCTTGGTATTTCTCATTGACCTGTCAAAACATACGTTCAATAGAACAAAATGAGAAGTATGAAGTCATGACGCGATAAAATCAGGTTAATTTCATGAAATGGTGTAAGTAGAAGGCATATATCTATTAATAACTATGGGTGTCCCAGCAAGGGTGGCCACCGGCCATATCTCGGAAACTGCTGGACCTAAAAGTTCAGGAAAAAAAATATGATCACTAAAGTGGCCACGAGAAAATGCTGGAAAATATTTTTAACTTCGAAATTTTGCCGCTAGGGGGCGCAATCAAAGCTTAAATATTAAAATTCGAAATATCTCCGGAAATTCTCAGATTGAGGTATATCTTTATCAACATGGTTAGAAAACCTTAACAATTTCACGTCTTTTTGGTACAGGGCTCATTGGCGTACCGATCTTCGTGTGAGTAGGGGAAGGTAGTGAAAGTGTAATTGTTCAAGTGGCTGTAGCTTATAAACGACTTGTCCGATTTTGTTGCGTATAGGCTTGTTTGGAAGATAAATGTGAGTACTTTCGTATATCGTATCCAGTGATGCGTGATTGTCTCCAGAAAAGTTGCTAGAAGGCGTACTTAAAAACTTAAAAACCTTAAAAAATTAAATTTTACATAATTTGGACTAGTTATTATTATCAGAATTATACCATACCATTTAGATTTTTGCGGTAAAATGAAAAACACTGTTTTTGATTCAAGTTACCCCTTCTAGCAACTTTTCTGGAGACAATCACGCATCACATTTATCTTCCAAACAAGCCTATACGCAACAAAATCGGACAAGTCGTTTATAAGTTACAGCCACTTGAACCATTACACTTTCACTACCTTCCCCTGCTCACACGAAGATCGGTACGCCAATGAGCCCTGTACCAAAAAGACGTGAAATTGTCTAGGTTTTCTAACCACGTTGATAAAGATATACCTCAATCTGAGAATTTCCGGAGAAATTTCGAATTTTAATATTTAAGCTTTGATTGCGCCCCCTAGCGGCAAAATTTCGAAGTTAAAAATATTTTCCAGCATTTTCTCGTGGCCACTTTAGTGATCATATTTTTTATCCTGAACTTTTAGGTCCAGTAGTTTCCGAGATATGGCCGGTGGCCACCCTTGCTGGGACACCCTGTATATGGGAAGCAATTCTACACGCTTGGTGCCAGAAAGAGATAGAAGATCCCGCTGTAATGTATATTTTTCGCCTAAGTATATCCTTTTCTATCGCGAGGGGACGGTCACCTCGCGATAGAAAAGGATTGACTCATGCGAAAACCAAGCGAAAACTATACAGTACAGCGGGATCTTCTATCTCATCCTGGCATCAAGCGTCGCTCGTTGTTCAAATGGGACGGTTCCCATATAGAGTTAATAGATGGTAGAAGGTGATCAAAGAAAATTGTTCGAAACGGTTATTTGAAGAGAGTGCATACAGTGCAACCTCTGTAATCCGAAAAACTGATTGTAAGAGGACTTATTCCGATTAGCGAATCGTTCCGATTATCGAATTATCACATCTTAATGCAAAAAGACACTAAATTTATGCTAAATACAATATGTACTATTTTTAAGTAATCGTAACATAAAATTGTATCAAAATACAAAAAATAACGAACAATCATTCTTATCGATAAATATGAGTACGTATCAATATAATATCATAAACATCAAAAATAAAACACACCCTAAACTCACAAAAGCTCTACATCACCATGTTTACCTATTACCTACATATTATTACCTTTGAACTGATTTTTGTTGATTTTCGAAACTTGTGAATCTCTGTTGTTTCAACGTTCCGATTAAAGAGGCAGTGTTCCGATTATAAGATCGCAATTTGAATATGCCGATTATTGGATGTTTCCATTAGTGTGTGTTCCGATTAAAGAGTTTGCACTGTACTTTAAACAAGCAGTTTTGAACAGTGAGTGCCAATTCACAATGAACGTAAGCGTAATACAACCGTTAACGTAACCGTAAACATAACAGCAAATTATGTTACTGTTCACATAAAACATGATTCGTAAGATCGTTACATGAAACATTGATTGTGAACAGCTACATACCGATACAGTACATTTATCTTTACAGATTATGTTTCCGTTACGTCCTTTTTACGTATTACGTTCACTGTGAATTGGCACTAAAAGGCAAATGATTGTTCGGCAAAATAGGATTGAATGCATGCATTACATTTACCAGCTCGTGGACCACGTTAGCAGGGTCATTTCCCATGTCTCCACTTTTACTTCTCATCAATGCTCGTTTTCCCATGATGATTCGGGGATGATTAAGCTGACCGCCCACAGAAACCAAAGAAGGTGACTGACTTCCAAAACTATGGATGGAATCATGTGATCCTTTGTCAGTTATGTATAATCTCTCAATGTCGTGTGAGATTGAGGTCATTTTGGAGGTTTCAATAATCTCTGAAAAATAAAAAACCATAATGTGTTAGCTAGCGATTATGAAGTTATCAATTCACCGTTATTATTTTGGGCGTCCATATTCGTGGTGACATTTGAAGTACACATACTTTGTTCGGAGGTACTCAGAGACATTTGTAAAGACAGAGAAGATCCTGAAGCTAAATCAGACATTCTCACAGAGGTAACTGAAAAAATAAATCCCATTACTTCTAACTAACATTTTCTTATGCGATATTACGTAATGAAGTAGATACTATTTATACAGGTATTTATAACTGAAAGAGCTACGCTGTTTATTTCTTTCGAAAACGGAAATCGAATATTATTTTGACTTTGATACCTCGATGATTATTAACGATGTGGTATCAAGGTAGATTTACATGTATCGCAATAATTTGACGTAAAGAATATACACTTCTCATATTTATTTATTTTTTTGTAGCATGTCTCATAATATAACGCATTCATCACGAACCACTCTGCGTTCGCGTATATTGAATACCTCGTTCATTGAAATTCGAATTTGTCAAAAACATAGTGTCGTTGACCGAATTGAACCAAGTACATGAGTTTCTTATCTGAAAAGCAAAGTAGAATAATATTTTGCAATCAGAAATCAGGAAGGCTCTACAGTTGAGCAGAATAAAGTTGTTGTCTAATTAATAGGCAAAGCGGTTGACAGGTGGCGGTCCCTATAACTCCTACCAGGTGTAACATAATAGACATCAAGACATTAGATTCTCATGTTTTCCCAAAAAAAGTTTCATGTACCAATTTTTTAACATTGACACCCTCTGTACTATCTTGGTTGTCATAAATTTTGTAATTGAGGTAAATTTAGCTAAATCGCAATATTTTGAAATTTTGACGTCCAAATTCTACACTCAATACATATGAAGCATTCATTACAGATCACTTTGTATATTTTCACTGTTTTAGGGGTTCAACGAATGAAGAGATAGATGTGAAGTAGGACTAGGTAATAATATAACTGAATTAATAAGGTTTGTTACTAAAATAACTGAAACTAATGATTGGCTGATGAAACTTAGCAGACTGTAGTATAATCCTTGATCACTGACAGCCAAAATGTTAATAATTAGCCTATATTAATGGACCCTGCAAGTTTGATACTAAACTAGGCGATACTCTCAATCGACGTCCTAGTTAGAATTGCGGTACACGATTTGTGAGGCATCACGTAACACCTGATGAAAAATCCCGTCCCCCGGGATCATGAATTGCATTGTATTTGTTCACTTCTTCAATGAGATTTTGATCCTCTATAGCAGAGAACTTGGGGGCCATAATCATGGAAAACTTCAAAAGAATCTACCAATCTCATTGACTAGTGCGTCCAAACTGGAGACACATCTGAGTCATTAAAACCGCAGACGCAGTATGGCTCAAAAGCACAAGCAAAACCGTTTACAAGTAAGTCCCATTGCGGCCGGACGCAGTCGCCAGACGCACAATCGAAACCATACCTACGTTGTGAGTTGCTGATAGCCCAAGACATCAGTTGGGCTTTTATTAGGAACAAAATAACATAAAGCTGCGACTAGTCTAAGTCGATAGGATGGTTCTGATGAAAACACTCAAAGTCCCAATACCTGCCCCTAGAGAAACATTGTCAAAATGCCGCCACATCTTGAATTTTTGATTTTTTTTGCTTGATTCACATTTTATCTAGAAACTTCTTCTTTTTCGAAAAAATATGTTGAGAGATAAATTGAGGAGCACCAAAAATCCTTCATATTGTACCTTTGAACTTCCTTAGTACTACCCTTACCCAGATAGGACTCGAAGAAGTACAGTCAAAATACCTTTCCACTCAATTTTCTTCCACTTAGAGAGAATATGTGCAAAAGTACAAGTCAAAATGAATAACGACTTACATTCTGTAAACATAATAACGTGTATACCTACATAGTTTACACATAAACGTTTTTACTCTATAATTATAGGTTCACAGGTATAACAAGTTCATCCAGCTCTTCCCTTCCGTCTCCTTGTCTCTTCCCTCGCCTTTGGTTGACCTCGTCCATCTATCATCATGATACAGCTGCCAATAGTTATTCCGGACAGTACCCCGATAACACTTTCACTGGACGTCCATTTCCAGAACAGAACCGGTCAGTTTGATTGATTCACTTCTGACTTCATGAAATCAGCGCTTCAAAAGGAGTGGTGAGTGATCACTTACTACCAGGGGCGTAGTCACGGGGAGAGTTTTGGTGGTCAGACCCCCCCCCCTTGATCAGAAAGTGTCATTGAAATACACATTTGAATTTAAATGATGGAATAATAGCAGTCTCACAATCTCTTGGAAAATTCATCAAAAAGGAAAATTCCTCAAAATTTTTCGCCTGCGCCGCTCATGCAGTCTCAGTCCGGGCACAGTTTAGTGGTCCGGGCTTGTGGCCCACCTGTCCGAACCCAAAACCCAAAAATTGTCTGGCTACGCCACTGCTTACTACTATATGTAATTGCGGTGGTACGGAATCAACCAGTTTTTTGGCAAACCTGGTCCGAGTTTCTGGATGATTCTATAGTAGCTTCCACTTTCCAACAAGCTGCAGATTTGGAGAGCGAGAATAGTTGTCGTATTCAGCGGTCCAACGAATCGACATGGAAACTTCACGGCGCCGGCAGGCCAAGAACTGCAATGGCTATTCCAAAATCGTCTGAGTGAGTTCCGACAGCATATTATAAAATCCGACGTTACCGATGTAGCCTTGACCATTCAAGAAATAGTAGCCTTGATACCCGAATTACTCACCAGTTGGTCGATTTCAAGAGCTCCATACCGTCCGCCTGTCGGCTTTTCAACGACCTTATCACCTTCTGATTTGACTTGGAGATCACAAATACCGAGTGACACTAAACCACCCCTCGACTCTCACTTCCAGAAGCTGGAAGAACCAAAAACCGATTCTGTTCGGAGCACTCTCCAACCAAACTGCACGCCACTAGAGCTCATGTTAATCGATTTAAATGGCCCATTGTTGAAGAAATCATGAAACATTGGTAATTTTTGCCAAGCTCAAAATTGTATAACTAGATTCTATCCTTTGTTCAATTATTATATCATGAGATATTCAGGAAGTACATTATTTTTGTCCCTCTTTCGAATAATCAGTCATGTTTATACAAAAAATGTTTTGGAAAGTGCCCTTTTTGAAAACATGACAAAAGGACAACATAAACAATTGTTTGGAAAAAATCGCCAGAACACGCAAACTGACAAATGGATTGAAGTTTTTGAATGCACCTTTACTTCTTTGAGAATTACTACGGGATCAAAATTATGATGAGATTTTAGGCTGTTTCCAAATTTTTGTTCGCGACTGTATATCTCAGAAATAATTTTCAAGTCAAGTTTCCGAAATTTCCTATCAATGCTTTTCACTCAAGAAGAAACAATCCTTATGTCGGCGGTGTCTTGGAAATAGAAGTCCCAGGTGTTTCAGAAGTAGGTTCCCCAATTCCAAAGATTATTATCGATTTTCAATTTAACTCTCCACATATTTTCTCCAAAAGTGAGTAGATTCTAAGTAAAAGGAAAATTAGTGAATTGGTTATACGTCTTTGTGTGCTACAGTGCTACAAACTTGTTTTTCTTCAAATGTGAGTAAAACGGACATTGTTCGTCTGAGTATCGGCCGCAAAGTTCCACTTTTCCTCCGGCGGAGGAAAACTGACCACAGCCAACTATGACGACGAAAACCGTTTTCACGAGGCTCTGTTTCAACATGAACATACCGCTTGAATTGGAGTGCACTGCGTTTCAAATTATAAAATTATTTTGTTAATGATTCTTGTCCTCGTGTAAGTAAATGGTTGACGGTTCTTGGATGTCAGGACAATAGGAGCAAAGAAACTACAGCTCTCTACGCGACGTTTCGTCTATATGTAAAGACTTCTCAGGCTAAAAAAGAGAAGCAGGTGTCACAACATATTTCCTCATATAAATTAACGTGCAAACAATTGACGTTAAAAACAAAATTAAAATTATTGGTAGTGGTCAATGCTTGATCTCCGATGTTTTGTTGTTTTAATATCAAGCATTGACCACTACCAATAATTTTAATTTTGTTTTTAACGTCAATTGTTTGCACGTTAATTTATATGAGGAAATATGTTGTGACACCTGCTTCTCTTTTTTATTATAGCCTGAAGAAGTCTTTAAATATAGACGAAACGTCGCGTAGAGAGCTGTAGTTTCTTTGCTCCTATTGTCCTGACATCCAAGAACCGTCAACCATTTATAAAATTATTATTATTAAATTCATGGCAAATTGGATAATTTTTTTTTGTCGAAATTTGAAGAAAAAATAGCATATTTTATTTGGAGGAAAAGTGATACTTGTCATGACACGCTCGTGTTTAGCAGCCAATCGTAGTGAGGCTGATAAAAGAGAGCAAGTCATGAAAAGTCTCTTTTCCTCCAAATAAAATATGCTATTTTTTCTTCAAGTTTCGACAAAAAAATGTATCCAATATAAAATAATGTACTATATTTCTTGGGGTTGTAATAAACTGAACAGTATTCAATTCATTATGTACAGTATAATATCACAAGCAGTCAGTATAATATTGTAAGAGACTCGGTATTTCTGTTAAAAATGATAAGTGAAAATGGAATTTCTGAGCAGTGGAAGTACTATTTGGCCGGTATTTCTGTTCACTATTGTGATTCTAAATGGTCAGGTAAAAATTTATGAAATGTCAGTATGACTTAGCTGGTAATAATTCCACAAATGTACAGTAAGAAATAAAAAATGGCCAGTATGCAATAGTCAGTAATAATTTTAACTAACTCAAACTTGATACACATAATACCAATACAGAACACGTCAATTATGATATATAATAATAATTGTAATGTTAACCTAGTGCTAACCAACGAGCCGCTGCATATTTTTCATCAATTTCTATTACCAACACAAACTAACCCTAACTAACTCAAACTAAATTTGCCTCTCAAAGGAACCTGTCTGACTACTTCATCATGACATAAAGGCAGAGTGTTTTCTCTTTACTGAGTTGTGTTTCGTTCCGTTGTAAAAAATGTTTGTATTTATACGAAATAAAATATATGACCAACCATTCATTATTTTACTGTGACTTTATTAATTTTATGGACTGTCCATTATTTTCACCAGGCATTTACTAATTTATTTGATCGTTTTTTTATGATACTGACTCTTGATTATTTATATCTACCATTCATTATTTTTACTGACCACTTCTTTATGTTACTGACCCTTCATTATTTTTACTGGCCATTTCTTTATATTACTTACCGTTAATTATTTTAAGCGACCATTTATTATTATACTGACCATTCATTATTTTTACTGACCACTTCTTTATGTTACTGACCCTTCATTATTTCAACCGACCATTTATTATCATACTGACCAAGGGAAATAAAATAATGGCAAAGAGTACTGTCCATAAAATTGAAATACTGACCATTTAAATTGTTGCCTATTTCTTGCTAGGTAAGGACTGTTTTCACAAATTCACAAGTATTCAATGTTTTCTTGTATTCTTGTGCTTGTTCGTGTTCACTGGATAAACTGGATCTATTCGCGGTGTTGATTTGCTGTATTACAAGTGAGTTATAAGCAATAATCTAATTAGATCATTGGTTATAGGTCTGCACTATCATAAATTGAGGCCAACTTTCTTCTTCATTCTAGTTACGAAAAACATTTTTTATACTTGTCCAGCTCAACGAAAAAAATTATTGGACTTGTATGAATTGATTGCTCTTCTTATTCTAGTTTTGGGGTCTCATGGATACTTTCGGAAAGTATGTTGGGTCTAATCGTGCATTTGTTGTCCTCATCAACTGTGTAGATGTAATAAATCAACGTTTTCCCACTTGCTGCCGTTACTCTTTTTTTTTTGATGAACCAGGCTGGTGATTCGAATTCTTCCTTGAATTCTTCAAAATGAACTGTTTTTTTTTAGAGGGGCATCATTTGATTTTTAAAAATCAATAAGTCGAAAACAGTTCAACTTAGATAGGCATATTATGTACAAATCATGTTCAGTCTTTGTCTGTAGAGTCCATGAAATAATAAACAGGGTGTCCCAAAAAGAAAGGGACATATGGTAACAGCAGATTGCTTACAAAAAAATATCGGTAGAGAGTGGAGAGACCCCAAGTTGTATATTTCCAAAGTTGATATTAGGTTACAGAGTGTTTAGATAACTTTTGAAATAATGAAGTCATCATCTTGAAAATTTGGTAAACAAGGTAAGTCTTTTTAACGGGAAAGCTCAATTGTGCCTAGACCGTTAAAGATATCGAAATAAGCAAAATGGATTTGAATAAGGGATGCTCCAGTGCAGTTTGTGGAAATGATTTTCAATATACAGGGTGTAACATTTCTTCAGAGCAGGCATCAACAAAGTGTTTTTAAATGGCAACCCCTGTTTATCTTAAAACATTTGAATTTGCACCTTTTCGGGCATCCCAAATCAGTTTTGTTTTTGCAATTCGTTTCAACCGTTCAAGAGTAATTCCACTTTTTCTAAAAATTGATGCGTTTGCAACCATTGATTAAAGATACCACAGAGCACTTGGTTTTTGAGATATCAAGTTGAGACTTTGAAATATACAAGTAAGTTTTTTAATCGAAAATATTTTTTTTGTTTTTTTGGGCGATTTAATTTCTTTTTGCAGGGCTAATAACCTAACATGTTCTCAACACGACTGTAAATTTGAAAGCAAAAATAGTGTACAGAGTAGGAATCATGAAAAAAAACTGTACAGGCGGTAATTCACGTAGGTCGTCTGCTACAAGTATTTCGAGAACGGCTTTTCCAAATCTTTTGCAATTTGGTATGAGTCTTTATGAAAGTGTGATGTGTCTTTTAAAATGATTTTAATGATTGCGGCGTTGCCGCATCCACAAGTTTTTCGAAGTAACTTTCTTATTTCAAATAGTCCACCCCCTAACAGGTGTCACCTAGTAGCTACTTTTCTCACCAGTAAAGTGCTTCTTTTGTCGAAGATACGTTAAAATGTTATTGAAGAAATTTGTTTAGAATGAAAATCTGAATGAGAATGCAAAAGTCCAAAACTCTCCGCCTACTTTGATATTTTGTACTTTTCATTCCGTTTTCAAAATAGCATGCGAATATATTTAGTCTTAAGTGAGTTTTTGTTTTTTTTTATTCTAAAATGCGTTTTTAATTTGCAAAATTGTGTAATTCATCATTTAAAGAGTTTTGGTGATAAACTTTTCTAATATCTTCAAAAAATCCAATTAGGCGGAGTGTTTTGAAATTTTGCATTCCAATTCAGTTTTTTATTCTAAACAACTTTATTCAATAACATTTTGCCGTATCTCCTATAGGAGAAGCCGAGGGAGAAGCATTTTACAAGTGAGAAAAATAGCTTCTAGGTTAATTTCCCAGTTAATTTCCAAGACATGCTTGATTTTTTGAAACTAAAATTATGACACAAATTAGTTTCTATCCAAGCAGGTCTGAACCCCAGAAGAAGAAATTCCAATTCAATTTGTTTTTGTCTTTTTCAACTATTCATGCGCGATCCAGGGACACACTTTAGATACAAACCAATGGTGGACATTATGTAGATGATATTTTTTCTATATATAAATATGATGAACAAGAACTTTATGATTTTTTTATTCACAATAATGATGAAGAACCTACGATCAAATTTACAATTGAAAAAGAACAGAATAATGAAATTCCCTTTTTAGATATTAATAATAAAAAAAGATTTTCAAAATTTTAAAACCAAAATCCACAGAAAACCAACTCACACAAATAGGTATCTAAATTTCAATTCCAATCATCAATTGAATATTAAGAAGCATGTGGTAAAAAGTCTCTGTATGATAGAGCAAAAATAATTTGTGATAACGATAATTTTAAATCCGAACAAGATTTCATAAGAGATATTTCATCAAAAAATAATCATATCATAAATCATATTGAAAAGTGTTCTGATAGTTTTGAACAAACTAGACAACGAGAACAGAATATACCTAAAACTAATTTAATTATTCCATACATACCTGGAATTGCTCATAAACTGAAACGTTTAGGTCAAACATATAATATACGGAACATTTTCGAAAGTAATGAAACACTTCGCTCTAATTTAACAAATACTAGACCTAATAATATTAATGAGTCCTCTAAACATGTAATTTATAAAATTCTTTGTGAATGTAATACATTTTATATTGGAGAGACTTCACGACCTTTAAAAAAGAGAATCGAAGAACTTAAATCATACATGAAAGAAAGGGAATTTCATAGATCGGGAATTTGTCAACATTTGATAATAATCATAAAATAAATTGGGATAATACAAAAATCTTAGCAACGGAACCATGTTCTAAAAAACATAAAAAAAGTGCATATATTATGTTGAATTCTAATGAATGTGTAGCAACTTGTTCTGTAAATCTAAGTAATACGTGGTTACCTTCATTAAGAAATTGAACATAGCCCAAATAGTCTAAGAGCCAGCGACAGTGGACCTTTCGTTCAGGCAGTACTTAGTTTGTAGGAGGGGGGTTTTAGAACAATCATGTCTGCCAGGCATATCCTGTGCTTTATAAATTAAAATGATTATCAAAATATAAAAAAGAGACAAGTAAAGCCTGTGCCAAACACATGTCGGCCAAGATCAAAGGCTGTTTTATGAATGAAAGTTTCGTCATCGGGGATGTGGATAACTTTTTTTATCACGAAGCATGAAGTCTTCTGAGCAATAAAAAATATGTCTGCCAGGCCTCTCCGATTTTTGTTCGTGTATGACAGAAAAAAAAACAAAATTTTCTTTTCCAATGAATAAATAAATGATTATTTTTTATTTTCAGGATTATTTTGATTTTTTGAATCCTACCTTTTTAGTTTTTATATCTCGTGGACTAAAATAATCAGTGGTCACAAACATTATTCCATTTTTAGCCAAATTATTCAAGTTTTGGTCAAAGATTTTGAGAAGAAGTAGGTATTTAACTAAAACATCTGATTTGCGAAGAGCCTTTATTCAATTAAAATAATCAATACCTACATAATATTATACAGGGAAATTCACGTTATTCGACACGAAACATTATGGCCGAAGTATCTGATTTTCAAGAAGTTTTTTTTGCTGGATGGATCGAGGATCCTTTGAGGCTACATTTTAAAAATATATCCATATTATACAAGGTGCCCCCAAAACATGAAACGTATCATAGTAGTATTTTCTAAAATGGAACCCCCTAAAAAATATTATTATTAGGACCGGAACTTTCACATTCGAATAAATAAAATAATAACTAACTGTCAGATAACAAATGGAGCTTTACCATGGCGGGACCAATTTGGAGGTTATTCTGAGGGAATAAAATCGACTACTTGAATGTGAAAGTACCGGGCCTTAGCATATTATTTGATATTTCAAATCTTTCTTCAATTAAGAACAAGAATTGTGATACAACTAATGTTCCTAAATTCAACCGTTAATATCGCGTTTTGAAAATGGCATTTTTGCAGCTTTGACATGCTTCAAAACTCAAACGGTTCAAGGTAAGGAAGAACGGTCTGCACTATCCTATCTTAACTTTTCAAAAGCTATCCAAGGACATTAAATTAATTCTTGTGAAAAAAAATTCAAAATGTGTCAAAAAAAGTTGACAGTTGACAGAAACTTATATTCAAATGACAGAATAACTCTTGAAAGGTAAAGATAGGGAAGTGCGGACCGTCATCTTGAACCGTTTGACTTCTAAAGCATTTCAAAGGTGCAAAAATTACATTTTTAAAACGCGATATCTCGATCACGGTTGAATTTAGGAACATTAGTTGTATTACAATTTTTGTTCAAAATTGAAAGAAGAATTAAAATATCAATTAATATACAGAGGTTTCCATTTTGAAAAATATAACTTTGATACGTTTCATGCTTTGGAGACACCTTGTATAACATGAAAATATTTTTAAAATGTAGCCTTGCAGGATCCCTATCCATCCAGAAATTAAAATTAAAATCCGATACTTCAGTCACAATATGTCGTGTCGAATAACGTGAATAACCCTGTAAATTATGTATGTATTGATTATTTTTATTGAATAAAAGCTTTTATCAAATCAGATGTTTCAGTTGAATACCTACTTCTTCCCAAAATCTTTGATCAAAACTTGAATAATTTGGCTAAAAATGGAAAAATGTTTGTGACCACAGATGAATTTAGTCCACGAGATACAAAAACTAAGGTAGCGGAGATTTGGGGAAGGCATCTCCTGCAGATCCTAGCTCTTTTTCTTTAAACACATTTATTACACAAACATCAGTTATGATCTGTGACTTTTCAATGCATTACCCATGCATTGAAGTCAGAAATGTTAAGTTTGTGAAGGTTTTTATACCTTAAGTTAAGCTTTGTTTTTGGAAAGAAATAGAAATGGTTTTTGTGAGTGTGATGTAAGATGGATATGTCATTAAGTTATATTAATACGGATGAAATAAATATTGGTGGAAAAACTTAGGATAGGTATTATACTGTTTTCTTTGGTAAATACATAATTAATCACTGTTAATATTTTAGGAAGTAGCTTGAGGCTAAAAATGATAAACATTTCAGTTCATTTGATGGTATTTTGACGGTACTTCTTCGGCTACTATCTGAGTAAGGGTAGTACCTCGGGTAGTACTAAGGAAGTTCGATGGTATGCTTAGTGCTCTTTAATTTATCTCTCTACATATTTTTCGAAAAGTGAGTGGTTCTGAGTAGATTATGCGAAAGATTTTGACAATGTTCCCCCAGCTTCATGTTATCTTGTTTCCAATCAACTGTCTTGGGTATCGGAGGCAACACCCTGTCAGAATCCGCGTATTTCTGATTCCCTCAAAGAAGAGCTTGGGGCCAACGTTTCGATGACAACGATGCACTATGATGCGGTGGTAGCATTTTGGTGCTCCAACGGCTACAAGAACGTCCGAAGAGCTGCTACGATGGAATGACAAAACTCTCAATCCTAGGGAGGAAGTCTATGAAGCAAAAAAATATAGTTATCTAGGCTTGATTGAATAAAATGAAAATTTTGTAGAGAACAGATTCCGTTTATGCAGGCTGTCCCAGAAGTATTAGGACTATTAGGAGATATTTGAGGGACGGGGGAAGTTGAGACAAAAATAAGTCTAAAATATTTTATCAAATATTTGCGTACGATCCTTCCTTTCGGAAGCATTCGTATTTTGAAGTTACACTCTGAAGAACGTTTTTCCGAAACGGTGAAATCAATTTTGATGAAGCTTGGTCATTATGCACTACTACTACGTGGGGTCTGAAAATTTGAGATTATGGCAATATTTCAATCTACTCTTGGAAGCCTCCACCTTCTTCCATCTCCTAAAGTTTGATAAACCTTCTTTTTTTAGTTGCAATTTTGGATTTAGGTTCGTCAATTAATTTACAATAAAAAAGGTACTCTTCATTGACATAAGAAAATGAAACGTCTTCAAGAAAGACATCAATAACTATGGTCAATTTATCCAGCTATTCACTAAGACAACCTGACAAAATAACTCAGATCAATCAAAAAAACTGAAGTTTGTTTATCTTATGCATAATGGACCGGGAGATAACGTCCATTTTTGGGTAACGTTCAATGTCCGTCTGCTGAGCTGGGGTATGGTATATTTCAATATTTGAAGTCGATCAAATTCTATACAAAATTCCCCCCCCCCCCGTGTACCAACTCCAAGATCAATAATTGAAATTGTGCTAAAAAATTGAAAAAAATAACGATCGATGCCCATCTGCCGTTGTGATCTTATGATTGTGTACTAAAAAACATCCATCGGTAACTCATCGAGAGACAGTTTCAAGTGATAGGTTCTGCAGGACCTTACTATTAAATTGTTGTGAAAAATGATGAAGAAAAAAACGATCGATGCCAGTCTGCCGAATCAGAGGTAGGCTCAAAAGCTCAAAGGAAACCTTGAAAATCCATCGGCAGACATAGTATAGGATAAATACTTAATAATCATTGCGAATTTGTGGTTTGTTATATTTTCATGTCAAATCAAATGACAAATGTCCGTCTGCCAGTGTCATACATTGTCACGGAAATATTACAATTAGACATTCGCAATAATTATCAAGTATATGTCCCATATATCTGCCGAAGGATTTTTAAGAATTCCTTTGAGCTTTAATTTAAACCTACCTTTGATCCGGCAGACGGGCATCAATCGTTTTTTCATCATTTTCACAACAGTTTCATAGTAAGGTCCTGCAGAACCTATCACTCGAAACTGTCTGCCGATGAATTACCGATGGTTTTTTTTTTAAACACAATCATAAAATCACAACGGCAGATGGGCATCGATCAAAATCACCTCATCATGGAAAAATTTAATTAGCTGGAAATGGATCTCAGCACCTTGAAAAAATCTATTAACTAACAACCTTTATCCTTTTTAGCATGTTCTCCTCATACCATAACCACCCTCATCCCCAAGTGCAAACACCTACAGAACGTTCTGATTATGTGTTCCTGGTTGCATTCAAACGATGATTACTGTTTACATTTGATGTGCTTTTAAAGTCACATTTTTAAATCCCCACTGAAACAACTATGTTGCAGTATGTAGGCGTTAAATTTCAACGAATGTATATTTGAAAACGACCATCAAAGGATTGACGGTGTTTCTTATAGAGATCACTTGAACGTTCTTTTGAACTCCAAACGGGGATGTTTGGGGATGTTCTCTGTCCACTCACTTGACATTTGACTTTGCCCCCACTATCAAGTGAGAATGCGATAATGAATTTTATGACGCAGTATATATTGCCGAAACTATCACTTTTAACCTAGATGATCTTGAAGTACCTAATATTTTTATCGAGGAAAAGGTATGAAGGCGAAAATAAGATGTCTTTTCACTACCTACTTGGAATGACATTATTTATACTAGGTATGCTTTAAACTCCAAAATGCATACAGAGTGATCCATTTGAAAGCGGGCCGATTTTAAAGTTTTTTTTTTTTTTTAAATGTTAGTGGGAAGGTTTTCTTTGAGGCCAGACGACGTCAAGTTTTTCCGAAATTGAATGCCTACTAAATTATTTTTAGAGGCTGAAAAATTCAGAAATCATATAAGCGATTTTTTTTGAAAAAATCTGCCTTCGCCACTGGATTCGTCAAAGCCTGAAATGGATGTACGAAATTCCATAAAAAAATATTCAAAAATTAACGATTAATTTTATTATGCACCAAGAAACATTTAACCTCGTAGGTACCTAACTCTTGCGATGGCAAATCTATCACAACAAATTTATTAAATAACAAAATTTAGTAGATATTCTTATGAAAAAATACAATGAAAACAAACAAATGAAATTGACAAAAAAAAATAAAAAAAAATACACACAAGAGTAACATTTCTAAATTGAATTTTTTTTCATGAAATTTGGTATAGATCTATTTCAGGGGATGAAAAATTCAGCGATGTGGACGAGTTTTCTTTTAAAAAAATCGCTAATATGTTTTCTGGATTTTTCAGCCTCTAAATTTGCTCTGGTAGCCTTAGTTTTTGAAAAAAGCTTGGCAACGTATGGCCTCAAGATACACCTTTTCCCTCTCTACATTTTAAAAAAAAATCGTCAAATCAATCCATTAATTTAAATGTTATGAGGGTGGCCTGCTTTCAAATGGGTCACTCTGTACATATATTAACAAAAATCACGTTTTTTTTTTCATTATTATCGGAAGAAATAGATTCTTATAGTAATCAAACAGCCAATATTTATTTGTTTTTGGACTTCTCTTTCATTTAGGTAGTACTGAAAATTTCGAAAAAAAAATTTTCATAAGGTAAATTATTCAATGTTGCATATTCTACTGAGAAGCTCCTTAGACGTATAATTGGTTATACGTCTATGGAACTTCTCAGCTCATATAGATGAAGCTCATATAGATGAAGCGAAACATTTTCTAATTGGACACATTTTCAGCTTCCAACTTAATCACGGCGGTCAAGTTAACCATCATATTTTCACATTCTACTCGATTGATCGCAATATATTCACACATTTTTCAAATTATTTTTTTTTTACTTTTAAAATCGAAGTTTTCAAATACCAAAGGGCGGCAGGAGCGGCGGTCAAGTGACCAATCATATTTTTACACTCTACTCGATTGACCGCACCGCACTATATTCAGGGCCGTAGCAAGGCCCCCCCCTTGCATTCGGGGGCACTGCCCGACCTTAAAATTTCCATGCCCGACTTTGAAAAAGTTTGCCATGATAACCGTTTCTTTTTATATTCATCAAAACCCATCAATCTTGTAAAGATTCAAAATGGTGATCATCAAAATTTGACTCACCACCCCATCGATCCAGTTAGGATAAAAATAGCCATCTGTCATGAAATTTGAATGAATATTTGATTCAAAATGGGTGTTTTACGAGGTGTTTTAACAATTTCGATGTTCACCGTAGGTATCTTGGTAACGGTAGAGAAGGAGGATCGACTCACATGAAGAGCTTAAACTAAGGCAAAGTTGAGCTTTTTGGTACTCAATAAAATACCGTTTAACAGGGATTCAAAAAACGAAAATAGATACTTATTTTTATTTGGTTCTATAGAGGAATATCATCATAAACTTTTGATGGCTGAACAGTTTCGTTCTACGGTCAATGGATTCTAATTTTGTCTTTCTAATTTCGATGTTCACCGTAGGTATCTTGGAAACGGTAGAGAAGGAGGATCGACTCACATGAAGAGCAAATTAAGGCAAAGTTGAGCTTTTTGGTACTCAATAAAATACCGTTTAACAAGGATTCAAAAAACGAAAATAGATACTTATTTTTATTTGGTTCTATAGATGAATATCATCATAAACTTCTGATGGCTGAACAGTTTCGTTCTACGGTCAATGGATTCTAATTTTGTCTTTCTAATTTTCCAATATCAAGGGAGTATTTTTTTTAAATAGTGCCCAATTGCCGTTTTGACATCCTCATCTGTCACCACTGTGCTGAGAAATGCAGAATGTGCTCATATATTGGGGGTCAACATCAAGTCTTTGATGTCCCTTCCCCAACTTCGAAACCGTTTAATATACCAGAATGAAATTTGGATTAGTGATTAATAATGATTTAATGACATTCGCAACCTTAAATAAATAAAATATAGAGAAAGATTCAAAAACAAAAAAAAATCTAACCAATACAAACTTATGTTTCTTCGTAATCATATGAAAACCACTAAACCAAATGTTTTCAGATGCGGGGGTTAAATTGAGAATAAAGAGACCTATAAAACGATATATCATTCGACCCCACTTTGAATTCAAAAAACTGCGCTAAGCCAAATAAGTCCTGTCATTTTGACACATAAAGCTGTCATTTGTTAGAAGGTGGACGATGGACTTCATGTCCTCACTGTATAAAATGTCAAGTGTGAAACATAATTTTTTTCAAGAAGTAAAATAAATTGGAAACATTTTGTATTCCGTATTTGGGAAAAAAGTTGATGATGATTGCGAAAATTCGAGGAGAAAGAGTGGCTATGAATATGTGTCATTCGTTTTCAATAAATGATGATCTCTTCAGATGAATAATTCACAACGTAATTTGAGAGGACTGAAAAAAACTGTTTTTTTTCTGGATGCGTTTGGAAATCTCCATGTTTCGAAGTGGCATTTTATTAAGAATAAAATTGTGCAACTTTGACTCCATTAAACTGACGTTGCGTCTCTTGTGATCAACGAGTCATCAATGACACATACTCGAATTCGATACACCTTGTATACACGAAATATGACACAGAAGGCTACAGCGGACACAGGGACCGTACAAAAAAAAAAACATTTTATTGGTCATCTGAAAGTCGAGGAACCCAACGGGATTTCGAAAAAGTTATGCCCTACTTCAAGAATCTGATGCCCGACCACAAATTCCGTTGTAGCTACGGCCCTGACTATATTAACACTTTTTTCAAATTAAATGAAATTTTTTAACTTTTAAAATCGAAGTTTTTCATTGCCCAAGGGCGGCAGGGGCGGCGGTCAAAAGACCAATCATATTTTCACATTTTACTTAGTTAACCGCACTATATTTACAATCTTTTCAAATTAAATGTCATTTTTTAACTTTTAAAATCGAAGTTTTCAATTGCCCAAGGCCGGCAGGGGCGCCGATCAAGTAACCAAACATATTGAAAGTTTTTGCTCGTTTGAACACATCATTTTACAAGATTTTTTGTTTAAAATAGGGATTTTTGTTTGATTATGTAACAATAAATCAGTGTGCATATAAAAATAGTCTTATTTTCAGATAAAAAACCATGAGATAATGACCTGCGCTAATGTGAACAAACGGTGATGTTAATGTAGGTTTGTTTTTTTGTGTTCACGTTAACGGGCTTGTATTGTATACCATATATTTTGTTTTTTTAGATAAGATGGAAAAAAACACTCGAATGTAAAAAAAGGGCACTAAACAGTTGTTTGGAAAAAAACGCTAGGGCAAATGGATCGAACTTTTAAAATGTACCATTACTTCTTAAATAACTGATGCAGGATCCAAGTATTATCAAATTTTAGGCTGCTTCTCTACTTTTGGGGGTACATATGCAAAAAAGGTAGGGTTTTTGGTTTTTCATGAAATTATTTTGTATGACATTAACACCTGGGTTTTTTATAATAGGGTCGTCCGTGTCTTTTTTTAACATAGTTCTATTTAGTTTATGTTAGTGACAAAAATTGAGGTAAAAAATAGCGAAAATGTACCTAGGTGGCAAGAATTTATTATTGCAATATTTTGAACTACATTATTGGTTGAAAAGATTTCAACATGAACTAGAAAGAACTTTTTAGGCTTTGGGGCCCTTTGGGGACGCCAATGATTCATTGACATTAATACATACTTACCAATGCAAAAAAAAAGAAAAATTCCGACTGTTGAAGACATAGTCTTTTGAAACAGTTCGCACAAAAATAAATACCGAAGAAAAGTTGAAAATCAAATGCAAATCAACACAATAGAAATATGTAGTACATATTTCTTTTTGCCATGAGAAAAATCAAATCTATTTGGTTGGATTGAAATTGATCTAAAAAAGAACTGAATTTATATGAGTGCGAGTCAACTCAGAAAACTTTGAAGATCTTTCTCGTGGATAATTTTTTTCGCCCATGAAAAAATCTTTCGGAAAAGTAATTTTTACTTTTCCATATCTAATAATAATAGGTCACAAATAGATCAGCGCTTCAACGATTGGTCAAAATAACCAGAAATAGTTTGGAAACTGCAAAAGCTGAATGATGATTGGCTCTGACTGGTTTGTGATTGTTCTACGAACAGACCTAATGTTGTTATGCTCGTATTTTCAAAGACAGTTTTTGTATTAATCTACTTCTAAAGAAAAATACCAACATACGTCTTCCACATAATAAAATGATTGACAAAAATGTTTTGAAGGTTCATTCCTACCTAGCTCCGATAAAAAAAGGAAGTGTACGATAAACAAAATGAAAATAGGTACCTACCTACCTACTCATTCCAATAAATTTCGTGTCGACATCGGCACATTACATTACTTACATGGAACATCAGGAATATCCTGTATCTTATGCAAAACATCCTTCACTAATAACTTGATTTGATCCATCAAATTTATAATAATTATGCACTGAGTCTTATGAAAACTAGTATTGTTAACAGCTTCTAGTATACAACTTATAACGTACCTACGTACTGATGAGATATGAGTGGAAACCTGAAACAGGCATTCGCTTATAGAAAAAACGCCAAACGCCTTTTTTTACCGGCCAGTACCGGCTGAAAAATAAACATGCACAAGCTGACCATATTTTATGGTCGTGTCAGTTTGGTTTATTTCCGTGCCATAAATTATTCGCCCAAATAATGAAATGTTTTAAATGTTTGAGTTCCATAGTTTCATAAGATAACATAAGAAAGAACTCAAGAAGATAACAGCACATAACAGTTTACAAAACGGGTTTATCCATTATGCTATTGGGTGTGGGTGTTCCCGAGGGTGTTCCTAAACAATCATAATATATAGGTACAAACCAAAGTTTACTAATTAGTAAACTTTGGTACAAACGGAGAGGGGCAATTCTTTCTTTGGTTTATTTATGACTAGAGTTTCCTATGAACGGGTCCGCAAACGCTTCTTTTCTGATCTACACTTTACAGGGTGTTGAAATTTCAATATTTTTGTAGTTTTTTTTCATTGTTCCCTCAATTTCCAAGATATTTAACTCAAATTTGGAATATACAGGGTGACCTATTTTTGAAAGCGGGCCACCCTCATAACATTTGTATTTATGGATTGATTTACATGATTTTTTTTATACCTAGGTAGAGAGGAAAAAGGTGTATTGTAAGGCCAGTCGGCGCCCAGTTTTTTTAAAAACCGAAGCCTATTTAGTGGCTGAAAAATCCAGAAAACATATTAGCATCTGCCTACGCTTCCAGATTTTTCATCCCCTGTACCAAATTTTATGAAAACATACCTATTCAACATCAACGATTCCACGAATATACTGCTGCCACGTTGGTTCTTATGCATAAAGCGAAGCTTTTCGTCTAGTGACCCAAGCCATAACAAGTAAATCAGAACAAATCTATTGAATAAAAACATAAAATCTAGAAATTTATGTTGATATTATTATTCCTGGGTGTTATTTTTTTTTATTTAATTTTTTTTCTTCATTGTATTTTGACATGATGATATTCAATAAATTTGTCGTGATACATCAGCTATCGCAAGAGTTACGAGATAAAAAGCTTCTTGATGCATGATAAAATTAAGCGTTAATTATTATAGTTTGGATATTTTTTCATCAAATTTGGTTCACATCCATTTCTGGGTGTGACGAATCCAGTGACGTGGGCAGATTTTCCAAGAAAAAAAATCGCTTATATGGATTCTGGATTTTTCAGCCTCTTAATATGATCTAGTAGCCTTGGTTTTTGGAAAAACTGGACGCCGTACGTCTGACCCCAAAATACACCTTTTCACTGGTAGGTTTGGTTATACAGGGTGTCTCTAAAAGGTCTGTACAAAATCCTACCACATGTTGCTGAGGTCAAAATAAGCCGATTTAACGCAACTCACCTCAGACCGAAATGTCACCATTTCCGAGATACGGGGTGACCAAGTTTAAAATTAACACGTGAATTTTGTCATTATTTTGGACACTTTTTCACATATTGCTCTGAAAATTGGCATACGGGGGTTTTGTGGTATGAGAAATTCGATTATGGAGTCCGTTTTACTGTGGCCGCTAGAGGGCGCCCTACACTTTACATTTTGTGGTTTAAAATGTTCATAACTATTTTCTCAGTTATTTTTTTTAATCTTTTATATGATAAAAAGATTCTCCAGACGATTTCAAGTAAATAAGGTACTTTTGTCAAAGTTCGCTCAAGTTAGACGTTTTCGTGATATTTCCATTTAAAGAGTTCCATGCCACACTGGAAAATGGCTTCTTTACACGAACTTTTTGAAAAATCATTTTTACAAAATTAACTCATATTCCTGAGGTCAAAATAAGCCGATTTAAAGCAACTTGCCTCTGTCCAAAATTTCTCCGTTTTCGAGATACAGGGTGGTGAAGTTTTAAGTCGAAAACGAGTCATTTTCAAAGAAAGGTAAGTTGCTTTGAATCGGCTTATTTTGACTTCAGGAATATGTGATGATTTTATAAAACACTTTTTGAGACGCTCGTGTGAAGAAGAAAAATATTAGGAATTTTCCGGTTTTGCATGGAACTCTTCAAATGGAAATATCTCGAAAACGGCTAACTTGAGCGAACTTTGACAAGAGTACCTTATTTACTTGAAATCGTCTGGAGAATCTTTTTATCCAATAAAAGATTGAAAAAAATAACTGAGAAAATAGTTATGTACATTTTAAACCACAAAATGTAAAGTGTAGGGCGCCCTCTAGCGGTCACAGTAAAACGGACTCAATAGTCGAATTTCTCATACCACAAAACCCCCGTATGCCAATTTTCAAAGCAATATGTGAAAAAGTGTCCATAAAATAATGACAAAATTAAATTGTTAATTTTAAACATGATCACCCCGTATCTCGGAAATGGTGACATTACGGTCTGAGGTGAGTTGCGTTAAATCGGCTTATTTTGACCTCAGCAACATGTAGTAGGATTTTGTACAAACCTTTTAGAGACACCCTTCAGGGGTCATGCCCTCTTTACTTCACCTTTGAACTTGTTTGTGGTGCGCCGATGGTAGATTCTAAAATACAAAATCAGTTTGCATGGAAACTTTTTGTTCTTTTGTAGTTTTTGTGTACCTATCTCCGACCGTTATCGAAAAAAAAAAAGTAAGAAACGATTATTTGTTTAGCTAGATGAAATTAATTTATTTAAATAGGCTATGCTTTATTTTTATCATATTCTCTAGATTTAATTATTATTTTCAAAAAAAATAATGAAGACTTATATTTAGGTTTTTACAGAAATAATTAACAATTAACCACATTGGAACAAAAAAAAAACACATCAGAAAAATTGTTGGAAGTGACTTCCTCCAATCCTTATACAGGCCACCGCTACTCCGTTCTTCTCCGCATTAATTGACTCTCGCATTCTTTCGGAAGTATTTTTACTGTTTCAAATGCATCAAAAATAATAATTTCAATGACCTAAGACACCAAATAATTATTATCTGATGTCGTAGGTCATCAACCGTATTCACTGGTATACAGAGACTATCCACGGATAGGGTTTACAACAGCACAAATGGAAGAAACATTTCATATTTTCGGAAAAACTGATTCTTACAAAAAATAGCAGAGTATTTGTATTAATAGCTAGGAAGATTTAGGGTGTCCAGTAAGTGATGGATCAAATGGCTCTGGAGGATAGGGGATACAATAAGAAAAATCACATATTTTTATCCAATTGTTGATCGTTTTCGAGATAAAAAGGTGTTGACATTTTCATGGAAAAAACGATTTTTTTATTATTTGCCCAAACCAAAAATAATATTAAAACCAAACTTGATATACGACAAGATGTCATAAAGAGCTCAAATATCTACCAATATCAAGCTGTCCAGTTAAGCAGTGGCGGAGATAGAGGTTACCGAGGAAAATAATTTTGCAAAAAAATATTGTAACGTGTCAAAAGAATACAAGTTTCAGACAAATATTTTACTTGTCGAAAAAAATTATTTGAAAAATGTTATCTCATACCATCTTGCAGGAAATTAATCTTGTTTTATTTTTGTAACATATGTTATGTATGTTGAATCTACATGGTAAAGCAAAAGTGAATTCTTATTAGGCAGGCGATGCAAATTATGGGCTGGTATGATTAATGGTCAGTTGGTTGGTCCGTTTCAATCACCACCAAGGTTAAATGTCAAAGAATTTCATAGATTTTTGCAAAATGGATTAGCAGCTTTATTGGAAAAATAGGTAGCTGTTGAGCTCCACCATCAATGAAACTTTAAGCAGGTACCTACTTACCAGTTTTTCACTCAAAACTTATCACACTTGTACCTACTAATTTAAGTTATACCGTCAAAAGTTACCATGGTTTTGACTAAATCGACCCTCAATCAACCTTATCGAACTACTTTATTTACCGAAAACTATCAAGAATCTATTAAGGTTCACTTACAACTTTTAGCAAATACATGCATTCCTGTTATCAAACTTTATCACAAGATTTTCCGTAAAACCTTTGATCAAATAGTCGATTCTCGATTCCCTTCAATTATATAAACAGCCGTCTCAATTTATTCAGAGAAATAGAAAATAGTTCAAGCTTCAGACTTCTTTGTAACGTACATTTACTTACCCACAGAAATTAATTAGGTAGGTAGGTGCCTAATGTTTCTCTGTAATATGTTTACAAGACTTTATACTCTGCTCATAGGTACTAGTCCCAATTTCCATCATAGTTAGGTATGTTCCGTTTGTTTTCGGAATAATAGCTATACCTCGCATAGTTCGGACCAGATCATGCTCTTTTTAAATAGGTACGAGTAGTTTTTGAGTAAAATAAGCGTCTTTAAACGTTCTCTGCCCCTTATCAAAACTGCTGTAGAAAGCAAAAATAAGTTATATCTGAGTGAGGTCGTGCCCTACCCATAAGTTTTTAAAATATAAGATCTTATCAATTTATCAATAATCTTGGAATTAGACATGTCATGGTCGTCTGGAATTTATTTTTGAAAATAGCTCACCAGTTGGGGACAAAATAATTTGCTGACCAGAAAATAATTCTCGCGACCAGCCGTGTTTAACGACAAAAACGTATGAAAATCGATATATTGAATCATTATAAGCATAAGTGTAGGCGGCCAAAAAATGGTTGAATTCGACCCCTTCAAAGGGGTAGTTTATTTTTGATGATTTTCAATAAATTCGTTCGGCTAGCCGTGTTTAACGACAGAAACGTATGAAACTTGATAAATTGGATCATTATAAGCATAAGTGTGGGCGGCCAAAAAAATGGTTGAATTCGACCCACCCAAAGGGGTAGTTTATTCTTGATGATTTTCAATAAATTTGTTCGGCCAGCCGTGTTTGACGACAGAAACGTATGAAACTCGATATATTGAATCATTATAAGCATAATTGTAGGCGGCCAAAAAATGGTTGAATTCGACCCCTTCAAAGGGGTAGTTTATTCTTGATGATTTTCAATAAATTCGTTTGACTAGCCGTGTTTAACTACAGAAACGTATTAAACTTGATATAGGTATTGAATCATTATAAGCATAAGTGTAGGCGGCCAAAAAATGGTTGAATTCCACTCACCCAAAGGGGTAGTTTATTCGTGATGATTTCCTATAAATTCGTTCGGCTAGCCGTGTTTGACGACAGAAACGTATGAAACTCGATATATTGAATCATTATAAGCATAAGTGTAGGCGGCTAAAAAATGGTTGAATTCGACCACTTCAAAGGGGTAGTTTATTCTTGATGATTTTCAATAAATTCGTTCGGCTAGCCGTGTAAACGACAGAAACGTATGAAACTCGATATATTGAATCATTATGAGCATAAGTGTAGGCGACCAAAAAATGGTTTAATTCGACTTACCCAAGGTAGTTTATTCTTGATGATTTTTAATAAATTCGTTTGGCTAGCAGTGTTTGACGACAGAAACATATGAAACTCGATATATTGAATCATTATAAGCATAATTGGAGGCGGCCAAAAAATGGTTGAATTCGACTTATTCAAACGGGTAGTTTATTCTTGATGATTTTCAGTAAATTCCTTCGGCTAGCCGTGTTTGACGACAGAAACGTATGAAACTCGATATATTGAATCATTATAAAGCATAAGTGTGGGCGGCCAAACAATGGTTGAACTCGACCCCTTCAAAGGGGTAGTTTATTCCTGATGATTTTCAATAAATTCGTTCGGCTAGCCGTGTTTAACGACAGAAACGTATGAAACTTGATATATTGAATCATTATAAGCATAAGTGTTGGCGCCAAAAAAATGATTAAATTCAACTCCTTCAAAGGGGTAGTTTATTCTTGATGATTTTCAATAAATTCGTTCGGCTAGCCGTGTTTGACGACAGAAACGTATGAAACTCGATATATTGAATCATTATAAGCATAATTGTAGGCGGCCCAAAAATGGTTGAATTTGACCACTTTAAAGGGGTAGTTTAATCTTGATGATTTTCAATAAATTCGTTTGGCTAGCCGTGTTTAACGACAGAAACGTATGAAACTTGATATATTGAATTCATCATGAGCATAGGCGGCCAAAAAATGGTTGAACTCGACCCTTTCAAAGGGGTAGTTTGTTTTTGATGATTCTCAATAAATTCGTTCGGCTAGCCGTGTTTAACGATAGAAACGTATGAAACTTGATATATTGAATCATTATAAGCATAAGTTAGGCGGCAAAAAAATAAACTTTTTGTCTTGAAATCATCCAAGGATTATCACCTTTAGTAACGGCACTCAATTAATCATTACCCTGATGTATACGTCTTCATTCACTAATGAATGACTCTTTACTTATGATGACGCCAATGTCTTATTACCTACTTTATTTTCTCTTTTTTTTCTAATGTAGGTAGTAGTATAGTATAGTAGGTAGGTAAATTTCACTAAAATAACGAATTAATATTCTAACTAACTTTGACCCTCTGGATCTCTTTTAATATCAACTTTCGTAATAGACAAGTTGGGGTCTATCGCAATATTTTTTTGTAAGGAGTCTGCATGCTGTCACCTTACGTGCCATGTTTTTTGACACACCCTGTATTGTGTATTATCTTTGGCGGCGTAAAGTAACGTACAGTGCTTTCAATTTAATTTGTCACACTTTCAAAAGGCTGTAAAATGTTTTTGAGCTAAAAGGTCGACCAAAAAAAGGAAAGTTTTGTGCTATTGAGTCAAATATTTTCTTAACTATCAAATGTCAGAACTATTGACATGACTTACTTTTTTTAAAATGACACAACCTATATCTTTACATATTCAGAAAGGCGTCTTCTTTCTGATCACGAAAATATAACACACATGCTCTTTTTATTCACGAGTATAGCGCAAACTGGTATAAATATGATTGCAATTGTAATTTTTTAGCATGAAGATAGACGAGTTTATTCATTTGTTTCCAATAATTGTCATGGTTGCACTCGAATCGTTTAATGCTATACGTGAATACTGTTCCTTCTAATGATTCAATATATCGAGTTTCATACGTTTCTGTCGTCAAACACGGCTGGCCGAACGAATTTATTGAAAATCATCACGATATCACGAATAAACTTTTGAGGGAGAAAAATTCAACAATTTTTTGGCCGCCGGCATTTATGCTTATAATGATTTAATGCATCGACTTTGATACGTTTCTGTCATTAAACAAGGCTAGCCGAACGAATTTATTTAAAATCATCAAGAATAAACTACCCCTTTGGGTGGGGCGAATTCGATCATTTTTGGCCACCTATGCCTATGCTTATAATGATTCAATATATCGAGTTTCATACGTTTCTGTTGTTAAACACGGCTAGCCGAACGAATTTATTGAAAATCATCAAGAATAAACTACCTCTTTGAAGGGGTCGAATTCAACCATTTTTTGGCCGCCCACACTTATGCTTATAATGATTCAATATATCGAGTTTCATACGTTTCTGTCGTTAAACAAGGCTAGCCGAAAGAATTTATTGAAAATCATCAGGAATAAACTACCCCTTTGAAGGGGTCTACTTTAACCATTTTTTGGCCGCCTACACTTATGCTTATAATGATTCAATATATCGAGTTTCATACGTTTCTGTTGTTAAACAAGGCTAGCCGATCGAATTTATTGAAAATCATAAGGAATAAACTACCCCTTTGAAGGGGTCGAGTTCAACCATTTTTTGGCCGCCTACACTTATGCTCATGATGATTCAATATATCGAGTTTCATATGTTTCTGTCGTTAAACAAGGCTAGCCGAACGAATTTATTGAAAATCATCAAGAATAAACTACCCCTTTGAGGGGGTCAAATTCAACCATTTTTTGGCCGCCGGCATTTATGCTTATAATGATCCAATATATCGAGTTTCATTCGCTTTTGTTGATAAACAACGCTGGTCGCAAGAATTGTTTCTTGGTCAGCGAATTACACACCACCCATAAGTTGGTTGTGCCAATTTCAATGGGGGTGTTATAGATATCCAAAGAGCGTTTGTTTAAAAACTAATAAAATAATTATGATGATGACCCGACGTAATGGAAATATAACATGTACGAAGGCGAGAAGTGCCACAACTAAAAAAAAAATAAAAAAATTCAACTTTAAAGTCGAAATTTCGAGAAAATAGTCGAAATTTCGAGAAAAAAGACGAAATTGGACATCAAAGTCGAAATTTCGAGAAAAAAGTCAAAATTTCGTGAATTCTACATTAAAGTCGAAATGTTGAGAAAAAAAGTCGAAATTTCGACTTCAATGTCGAGAAGGGAGGGGAAGCAAGTCGATTTTTCTTTTCGAGGGGGTAGTTTAGGAAGTCTACTAAAACTTCAATGACTTTTATTCTAGCTATATGTAGGTACAGGTTTCGAGATATGGATTTTTGAATTTTTTTGAACATTCTATAGTGAGACGGTTATCATGAAATTTCAACCTCCTGGGAGGGGCAGCAAGTCGATTTTTCTTTTCGGAGGGGTAGTTTAGGATGTCTACTATAACTTCCATAAGTTTTATTCTGGCTATACGTATATTATGTACAGTTTTCGAAATATGGATTTTTGATTTTTTTTCAACATTCTATAGTGAGACGGTTATCATGAAATTTCAACCTCCTGGGAGGGGGAGCAAGTCGAGTTTTCTTTTCGAGGGGGTAGTTTAGGATGTCTACTATAACTCCCATGAGTTTTATTGTGGCTATATGTACAGTTTTCGAGATATGGATTTTTGAATTTTTTGAAGATTCTATAGTGAGACGGTTATCATGAAATTTCACCCTCTTGGGAGGGGGAGCAAGTCGATTTTTATTTAAGGGCGTAGTTTAGTATGTCTACTAAAACTTCTATGAGTTTTATTCTAGCATATGTACAGGTTTCGGGATATGGATTTTTGAATTTTTTTGAACATTCTTTAGTGAGACGGTTATCATGAAATTTCAACCTCCTGGGAGTGGCAGCAAGTCGATTTTTCTTTTCGGAGTGGTAGTTAAGGATGTCTACTATAACTTCTATGAGTTTTATTGTGGCTATATGTACAGTTTTCGAGATATGGATTTTTGAATTTTTTTGAAGATTCTTTAGTGAGACGGTTTTCGTGAAATTTCACTCTCTTGGGAGGGGGAGCAAGTCGATTTTTTTTTTCAAGGGGGTAGTTTAGAATGTCTGCTATAACTCCTATGAGTTTTATTTCGGCTATATGTACATTTTTCGAGATATTTATTTTTGAATTTTACACGAAATTTCGACTTCAATGTCGAATTTCGACTTTTTTCTCGAAATTTCGACTTTAAAGTCGAAATTTTTAATTTTTTTTAGTTGTGGCACTTCAACGCCTTCGTAAATTATGTATATTATTTGGACTTGTTTTCAAAATATCAGAATGGATGATAAAGATATACAGGGTACCTACCGTTTTAAATTTGGTTTTCGTGATTTTAAATTTCAAAGTTGCTGAAAAAATGCTTGAAGCATTAGCCATTAATGATTGGATGGGATGTGTTATATCTGATTGATTGAAAAATGGATTATCGATATGCAAAACGCATAATCCAAATTTATTCCTGATCCATTAGGTACCTACATTTTAGAAATGTTTTCGTTGAACTCCTTTACTTTACTGGGATGATTTATTTTGTTAGTTTCACAGAAAAATTACGCGTCTCCCGAGCTTTTTTTGTGGTGTAATTCGTTGAGGTAGAGGAAGAAATATTTCGGGAAAAAAAATGGATAATAACTTTCACTATGACTATCACAACCTTAGATTTTACTCATAGTCAAAAAAGCCAAAACTGACATACATTTCTCATATTAGTATAACATATTTAGATACCTAGGTAGCTATAATATGTCAAAAAAATCACGTGATTTTTGACTTTGTTCATATTTTAACGAGCACGATGGTAAATTCGAAGAATCTCGTGATTGTTTCTAATTGAATTCCGTTTTTTAGTTCAAACTTATTTGAAATTGATGTCTAATATTTGGGTGTAAAAAAGTTGGTGATCGTTAAATATAAGGGATCCATATTCTTTCTTTTATAACATGTATGTACCTACCATCATTATGCGTTTATAAGTTAATGATTTACCAGATTTTGCGTTTTTCAAATGCCTTAATCGAGATTATTAATTTGAACTATTTGAAGTTCAGCTTGCTGAGAAGACGTTGAAATTGAAATTTATTGTATATTCCGTTCGTGTTCGTGTATTCGTATTTTGAGTTTGTGCTAAAGTGTTGTCAGTTTGTCAGTGTTATTGTTTTCCGATATGAAAAGAAAACGAGGATATTCCAGAAAAAAGAGTATTCGCAAAGGAATGCAGAATGTCCGAAGCACGAAAGAAAGTCAAGGAAGAGAAAAATCAGGAACAATGAAAAGATATGTTGAGTTGCGCAGTCAATAATTATGCATTTTATAAAGTTATACATAAAAGATTTCAAAATCAAAAATAAAATTAACATGAAGATAAAAATATCCATTAAATGCATTATCTATATAGTTGTTAAATAATTTGAATGTTTGGGAAGGGTTTGGAATAGCAATTATTATCAGTAATGCGTGTTTTACGGCATTTACACAGTTTGACAAAAGTGAAGCAACCGCCTAAAATTTGATAAATTTTTGATCCTGCATCAGTTCTTCAGGAAGTACCCAATGGTGCATTCATAAACTTCGATCCATTTGTCAGTTTACGTGTCCTTGCGATTTTTTTCTTTAAATTCCCTTTTGCCACATTTAAAAACGGGTGAAAAAACTTTTTTATGTAAATTTTTCATAAAATTGTCTAGCATCATCCGAAGTATTGGCAAAAATTATGCACTTTCTAAAAATTTCATAAAAAGTCAATAAAGGCTAGTCAAGTTTATTAATTGTATATAGCTAAACTATCGATCCCGTTGTACTTTGGGTACCAAAAACTGTGAAAATTATGAATTCTACAGGTTACCAGTTTGTGTGAGTGAAGGAGCATGAGTAAGTGGATCTTTCATGAATCCGTATAATTACAAAAAATTCACAATGGACAATTTGCACATTTTTTGGAAATATGAAAAATATAAGGATTAGTAAGTAGTACTGATGCCATTGATGTTCAAAACATCAACCTACGACCTCTAATAATGTAGTAATCACCGAATAAAGAGCGCCAATCAACATCCACTACGTCACAGAATACACTATCTATCTCCGTCGGACGTATTGACTGAGATGACTCTCTCTCTCTCGGGAGGGTAATATGGCCCCACCCCTTTTGCGATCATGCAGTGAAATTCGCGTCTTCTTTTTCATTTATTTAGTATATATTTTTGGGTATTTCGGAAAAAAATTTTTGCTGGTGACTTTCAAATAATAAATAATGTCAAGAATAGGTATATAAAATTTCAAGTCATTTAATAATGTATGCAAATTGTCCATTCTCCTCTATGAATTGGACATTCTCAGGTGAATATCATATAGTAATCGCCAAACAACTTTGAATGTACGTCATCGTTGCCCCAAAGCGCGTTGTTATGTTTCCTGTCCTGGTATCCACATTTGGTCATCAGTAAATCACATAACAACGCGCTTGGTGCCATCGATGAAGTAGATTCAAAGTTGTTTGGCGTTTACCATATGTATGTCTAGAACCAAAGTCTTGGACTCGCCAAAAATGACCCATTTTTGAAGAAATCAAGAGAATAAGTGAATCATTTTTGACAAGTTCAAAATATACTCAGTGACATTAGAAGTGTTACACCGACTAATTTTCCATAAGACTCAATGTGAACATGACCTTTTACAAAGCTTCATATCTCCTTTGAATCTCCTCCTCTATTTGAAAATATCAAATTAACCAAAAAAACAAAATGTTCAAAATTGATGAAACTTCAATATTTCAGCATAGGAGATATTCCGTTTCTACCAGGAAACGCTTTAAAGTGATTCAAAATTTTAGAGTCAAACTAGCAATGCAATTAGCATTGGGTGGAATGTGCTGGACATTCAAAACACTCTATAGAGTTTCCTGGTAGAAATGGAATTTCTCCTATGCTAAAATATTGAAGACCATTTTGCTTCTTTGGTTAATTTGATATCCTTTTTTTCGAAGGAGATATGAAGTCTAGCTATAAAATTTGAAACTTGACACACATTTTTCAGGAAATCTTGAAAATGGATCATTTTTGCCAAGTTCAAAATGTGGTAGACAAACTCGAGCAAAAGCTATTATTATTTGTTTTTTTAAGATTAAATTTTCAATTAAATAATTTATGCCCCCTCTTTTAAATGCTGCTAGACGTTTTTTTCGAAAGTTACACTTGTTGAAACGTACTTTTTTTTTAAAACGTGACAAAAAGTCAGTACCTAAATAAACTTTTGAAAAAAATCGCCAGTACATGTAAACTGACAATTGGATTGAAGTTTTTTATCACACCATATTTTTTTATGACTGATGTAGGATCAAAATTTGTCGAACTTTAGACGGTTGCTCTACATATGTTGCGATGGAGTATATTATACTTATCTGTAGGTATAAATATGTACGTAAGTAGATACAGTGTGTATAAAAAGTTTCCTTTTTTCACAAAATGAAAGAAAACTGGACTACAGTTCAAAACTAGCTAGGTACATCAAAATATGGAATATTATATCTATGTATCTGAAATGAAAACTCACATTTTGTGATTTTTTGTGATGATCATGTACCTGTTAATTTTAGGAAAATAATTCTATTATAACTTAAAAATATTACATCCAAATAATTAATGTAATACCTAAATGTAATAATTTATTGATGATATTATGCATGATTCAAGAAATAAAAGGAATAATAGTAAATTGATAAAAAGGTATTTTTTTTATCTAAATCACCAAATTTCAACAATATCACCAGTTTCGTGAGGAACATAACTATTTGAATGATCTATTTTTCGAATATAAATTATATTTGGATTTTTATTAAATTCCAATCAATGTATAATATGTACTTCAATTAACAATTCACAACCTTCAGTAGGTAGTGTATTTGTAGGTATCAACCAAATTGCCAAAATTCGTTCAAATTTATTTTTATGAACCCATATACAGACAAAAGTATTTATCAATTACGGAATTACACGGATCATGGATCAGGTACGCAAAATTGTTTATTGGGTCATTCTTTGAATGTATGTCTACCAAAACATCGGGCACTAAAATTTTTGACGAAATCATGTTAGCAAACTGAATAATATGGGTACTTTTTTATTCTCTGCCATCAATTTTTATTTCAGCACTTTCCAATAATCATAACTATCTGATCTTACGATCACAAAATTTAACCACATGATTCGACTGGTCTTCAAACTTGCCGGACTTCCTTCCCAACTAGTCATTCGGCTCAGAGTCCCGCGAGCTTTTGAGCGGCCAAAAAGTGGTTCAGAAAAACACGTTTTTCTAACACATCTGTTGACATTTCGGAAAAGTTTTTTTTTCTAGTTATAGACGAAGCCTTGATTAATGTCCTATACTTAATAAAAAGTTTTAAAATCGATCAGAAATATAAAAGATTTTTTGCTAAAAGTTGATCAACTTCAACCGCCATTTTCTCAACTTTGTACTACCGTGGGGCTACTTTGATCAAATTAAAAATTAATTTTTCAGTATCGCCTTTAGTTTAGCGATTCGGTTCGTCAAAAAAATATTGAAATATCGGGTTTGCTTCTTCTTCCGAAAAACATTATGATATTGAAAAAACATTGAGTACTTTTTGAGTAAAAAAAAAAAGTTGTCAGTTATAAAGTTACACCTGAAGTGGAGTTACTTTGATCGAGTCATTATTTCACGTCATAATTTCAAAGAAACCCCATATAACGTCCAAATTTCTATTAAAAATGAAAAGAGAAGACATTTATTTACAAAAAATGTGTGAAAAAAATAGTATTCTGGAACGTCGCTTTACTGGTATAAAAATACAAATAGCTTTCCACTTCTGAAGTTATTGCAACCATAAAAAGTGTTCCAAAATGAGAATTTCTATTAAACACTGGCGTAACTCGTGCACGTTCCGGGTTGACTGGAGCTGCTTCTAGTGCTTCTAGTGTGCCTCCTTGACTCCTTGTGCTTTATACAACTCGGGCGCGGCGGCGCGGTCGCAAAGGATTTAATTTTTTGGCGGTAATAATTCGATGAGTGAAATGGCGAAGTTTCTATCAAAGTATCCCCCGGGTTCTAAAGTAGCTCCATCCCACGGTACTTATTTTATCTGGTCGAAATAAAGTGAAGGACGTGTATTGAACATTTGCTGAAAGGCTAAAACAAAAATCATAGAGAAATGTTGTGCCGTTTACTAATAAAGTGCGTTTTTCAAAACCTTCACATTACCAATTATCACTTATTTCGACCCCATTCAGTGGCGACATCACAGATTATTATTCGAAGTCGATTTTGGGGCGTAGTTTACGTATCAGCTGTTTAGCTTGGATTTTGTCTTAGATATCAGGACCGGTTTGTGTTTTTTAATGAACTTGGAAAATTGATGTTCTTGAAATTTGGGATGGTCAATATGAGGGAATATGATTAATATTCAGTTTCGTCCACCGTTTTGAATCCGGAGGAGTTTTTGGTGAAAATGCTCCGATATTTACGTACTTTTGTTTTTTTTGTAATGTGGTGAAGTTATGTTTCCATAGTTTCGTTATGTTTCAATGGATCTTATTGTAAATCATATTAGGTATGTAGGTTCAATGAGGGAGAGGGATGATATGATATATATAGTTAATATGTTTTTATAATTTAGTGAAGTTATGTCCGCAAAATTTCGTTATTTCTCAAAGAATTTGATTCAAATTCGGTATATACGTTCTATTTGGGTTCGGTTAGATTTGGTGAGAATACATGTTCGCATAATGCCGTTATCTTTTAAAGAAATGTGTTCAAATTCGTTATGAAGGTTCTATTGGGGATTTAAATGAGAAATTAAAAAAAAATGATTTGGTTAAGTTATGTTTGAATAGTTTTTTAATTTATAGCCACATCATAGTTTCGTTATTTTAAAACAAAATTTATTAAAACTAGGTATGTAGGTTCTATGAGGGATATAGCGGAGAATTGATGCTCTTGGGACTTGGGATGGTCGACATAAGACTTTATGATCAATATTCAGTTTCGCCCACATAACTGAGCTGTTTTGAATCCGGAGAAGTTTTTGGTGAAAATCAACGACTTAGTCGTTGGTGAAAATGCTCCGACACTTGATTTTCGGAAAGTATACCTACTTAAAATAAGAAAAAAATGTTGTGATCAAAGTACGAGATAATAGAATATAATAAGGATTTTTTGTTGATAGGCATTGATTTCCCTAGATGTTGATAATGTTGTTTACCTACCTCAGAAATATTTTCTATTATTAGAAGACGTACTTTTGTTTTTTTTTTGCCAAAGAATTTTAAACTGTTTGAACAATATTTCTATACTAGGCGTGGCTCAAAAAACTATGCATGCCTTATATGTCATTCTAAAATGGGATGCCATTTCTTATACGTCCAAAGAATGTTTCAACAAACGTTTGGGTGAATTTAGGGTAAGTAAATTTTGAAAAAAATGATTCAATGAGTTTACTCTCGCATTGTTTTATTATTTTTGCTTAGATCATGTTTGTATATAGGTTCTATTTGAAATTCAATTTGAAAAGTGAAAAAAAACTAATGTGGTGAAGTTATGTTTCCATAGTTTCGTTATGTTTCAATGGATTGGTTGTGATTGTATATTATTATGTAGGTTCAATGAGGGAGGGGAATATAGTTGATGTATTTTCAATTTACTGAAGTTATGTCCGCATAATTTTGTTATTTCTCAATGAATTTGATTCAAATTCGGTATATAGGTAAATTAGGTATGTAGGTTCTATGGGGGATATAGCGGAGAATTGATGCTCTTGGGATGGTCAATATAAGATTTTATGAATAATATTTAGTTTCGTTCACATGACTCAGCCGTTTTGGTTCCGGAGTAGTTTTTGGTTCAAAATACTCGGGTACTTTATTTTCAGGAAGTACTTAGTTCAATGAAGAAAAACTTTTGTGATTATAGAAAGAGATAACAGATACATATAATAAAGTAATAAACATTTTTTTGATATTTCGTGATACAATAATTATCAGCATTGTTTTCCTTAACTGATGTTAATAATGTTGTTTGCCTACCTCAGAAATATTTCTTATCATTGGAAGACTTACTTTTGTTTTTTTTCCGAATAATTTTAAACATTTCAAAAAAAATCTTGGCGTAGACATGGCTAAGAAAGCTATGCATGTCTTATATTTTATTTTAAAATGAAATAGGTGTTATGAGTACTTATACCTACAGGATGTGTTAACAAGGATAAATAAATCATGAAAATACTATTATATACCACAATTCTATAATCTCGTCTATAATGATAGCTATTAATCCAGAGGATAGTAACTTTCCGAGGGATTAATAGCCATTATTGCGAGTAGTAGGTATACCCTTTCTACTTCTACGACTAAATTATTTATTTGATATTTCAAATTTCCATCCATTTCAATACAAATACATTAACACTTGATACGCGTCAAACACTGATACCATAGAAAAGCATTGTTGCTGATTTTTTTGAAAAAAATTGAAAAACTCCGATGTTTTTTATTTAAATCGGACTTTTTTGATTTATATCGATTTTTTTGATTAAAATCCCCTTTCATATGTATTGTGTTTTTTTTTAATAATAATTTTTCAGATGCATTTTTTCTGAACATAATAAACTACTCAACAAAACGAACGGTACACCCGATATTTTCGCCTATGTTTGGACACTCATACTTTTCTAACGAATCGATGAAAAAATATGCGGTTTTCACCACGATGTAGAGCATTTCCTTGCGGTTTATGCGAATGGTTCAAAAAATTAATTTTCTCAAAAACATCTTCTATGCAGGGTGGTAAAAGAAGTACTGTAAATTTTCATTTTCTTACTGTCCCCCCATTTCCACAGAGATTTTTTTGAGCTTTTTTTCGATATGCCCAAGTGTTTGTTACGTCCATACCTCGGGACATCTTTGGAATTTTCTTGATATCTTCTTTCGTTCTTGAAATATCGACTTTTTTTCAAAATTATGACACGTAGGGCTTTGAATGGCTTTTCTGCTAATTCTAAGTTTACAACTGACAATGTTATGGCATAGATCTATTGTTTCGCTGTCTTTCTGATGACTTATTGGATACTCAGCAATATTTTCAGTATACAGGGTGTGCCAAAGAATTTTCATCATAAGTAAAGCACTTTTTAGTTATTTTGTCAGGTTTTCTTGAAAATTATTATGTCGGGGATGCTGAATTAAATTCTAATCGACTTTGGAGTGACGTTCAATGTGATTTATCGAAACGGTTTTGATAATTTTGCTGGACTTTCAGTTTTCGAAAAGTCAAGTTATCATTTATCTAACCTGTTCAAATATCTTTCCCATTCGAAATTTTGAGCACATTTTGTTAAAAAAATTTATTGTCCAAACATAGGCGAAAATTTCGGGTGTACCGTTCGTTTTGTTGAGTAGTTTATTTCATTTCAAGTTTTGACACAACACATCGCAACTTAACCACTGTCAAACTTAAATTGGGTGATATTTAACAAAATTTGTGAAACATAATTGAATAACTCAACTGACATATTTAATCATTTCAAAAAAACAAAACCAATAAATCAAGCATCGGCAAGACTGAATATTTCTATGATTGATGACTTCATTTGATTTTACTCTTCAACAATGCAGATAAGGGAAAATAAATATTTTTTAATCATGTGATTTAAATCAACGATTTTTTTTTAAATCATGTGATTTAAAGCACTGATTTAAATCAACGCAACCCTGTAGAAAAGTGAATATAATATAATGATAATCTTAAGCCACTTTTCTATGACTAAAACTTTTGAGTTTGTTGATATCGTTTCCATGGTATTACCATCAACTTCATTTCAAATGGAATCCCCCATTTTTTATTTCATTTTGGAATTCTACATCAAATTCCCAATAATATGGTGAGGATATTTTTATGTGTACAGAATGGACGAAAAATAAGCTACGACCATCAACTTCATGATTTCAACTGGAAACCCCCTTTTTTTATTTCTTCTACATCAAATTTCAAGTAAGTTTCATGTACCATGTTTTTAAGCTAACGCACCAACAGTCATCGAGAAATTCACGATTGATCAAATTTAAATAATTTCTGAACAATCGTAGATAACTGTTATTGGGGTTAGGTTAAGGACATGGTACATGAAACCTACTTAGAATTTGATGCAGACTTCGTAAATAAAATAAAGAAAGGGTTTTCATTTGAAAAAAATGAAGTTTATGGTCGTAACTTTTTTCTGTTCACTTTGTATATACACATAAAATTATCATCACTAAATAAACCGCAATCAAAAATAAAAACCGATGTGTCCAAACGTTTTCTCACAAAACAAACCCCTGAAATTTAAATGAACGAGAAACAATCAATTTAGTTTATAATTAAAAAATCTGTACTACCTACAAAATAAATTTTCAATTTACATAATATTCATTTGGTTTCAAAAGATTAGGTATTCCACAGTAATAAAAAACCAACAAATTATTTAAATAAAAAGATAAAATATCAATCACATTATTTGATACTGTGGTGAGTAGGTTGAAGCAAGAAGAAATAATGTAAATAAGTATTTTTTGTGTTGGTACTAATATACTCGCGAATATATTTACTCATTTCAAATGTAGGCTTAATTTTAATATAATAAGCATTACACACACAAATCACTGTTTAACAGCAATAGCAAAATAAACCAAAAATACTTAACATAAAAACCTTCAAATTGGCGTTTTTTATTTGAAAATTACTAATGAAATCACGCGGGAACCCTTATGGGAAAAACATCGTCCAACCCAGTACATAAAATAACGCATACAGGCCCTGGAATTCGCGCTGTTCTCAAACCACAAAACTCCGAAATTATTCAGATCGGCGTAGCGGACGAGATGTGAGAGAGGAAGGTAGACACGCCTTTTCAAGCCCGTTCGGCTACCTCCCGTCTTACCGCCGGACCCCTGTTTTAATCGAAAGACCGGAACGCTGAGCCTTAAGTGTATAGATACTCGTATTCAACGAGTATTTTAATTCGAATCCTCCCATCACTAAAGTGAGAAGTGACTAGTGAGCTGACCATAGTTCTAATTGAACACCCGTTATCAACGTGTGTCGTGGACACATATCACTCATCACTGGTCGTGGATACGAAATATGCAAGGGCTCTATGACTATGAACTGTGATCGCGAAGACGTTTGGTAGCAGTCGTTATCCGTGATTTTTACATATCTGTTATTAAATCACAGTTCGTGATATTTCGCTCATCTCTAGACCTTACAATCGGGTTTTTGACTCTCGACCACGAACGGGAACGGTTGTGCGCGGTTTGACTTGAATATTAGTGAATGTGGATAAATATTGATTTGTGTTTTTTTTATGACACGATTGTATTATTTCATGTTTTCATATCTTTTGCATTATTTTGACTACCTACGACGTATGTTTGTGTAACAAACATTTTTGACGGTTCTTTTGATTATTAATAATATTTGAGGGTGGACGGGGATGACGGGATGTACGTCATCCCCTGAGAAAAAGTGTGCTTTCCAGATAAATTATGTATTTGGCATTCTTTCATCTACCCACGAAGTAAGATGGTGTAACAAAAATTTTAAATGGTGCTTTTGATTTTTTATAACATTTGAGAGTGGATTATCCCCGTCATCTCCTGAGAAAAAGTGTGTTTTTTTTTATATATTATGTATCTGGCATTCTTTCATCTACCCACGAAGTTTGATGGTGTAACAAAAATTTTAAATGGTACTTTTGATTTTTTATAACATTTGAGGGTGGATCACACCCCGTCATCCCCTGAGAAAAAGTGTGCTTTTGAGATATAATATGTATTTGGTATTCTCCCATCTACCTACAAAGTATGATAATGTAACAAAAATTTTAAAAAGTACTTTTGATTTTTTGTAAGATTTGAGGGTGGATTACACCCCGTCATCCACTGACAAAAAGTGTGCTTTTTGGATATATTATGTATTTCGCATTCTTTCATCTACCTACGAAGTTTGATGGTGTAACAAAAATTTTAAATGGTACTTTTGATTTTTTATAACATTCGAGGGTGGATTACACCTCGTCATCCCCTGAGAAAAAGGGTGCTTTTTGGATATATTATTATTATGTATTTCGCATTCTTTCGTCTACCTACGAAGTTTGATAGTGTAACAAAAATTTTAAATGGTACTTTTGATTTTTTATAACATTTGAGGGTTGATTACACCCCGTCATTCACTGAGAAAAAGTGTGCTTTTTGGATATATTATGTATTTCGCATCCTTTCATCTACCTACGAAGTTTGATGGTGTAACAAAAATTTTAAATGGTACTTTTTTCCCTGAGAAAAAGTGTGCTTTTGAGATATATTATGTAGGTATTTGGCATTCTTTCATCCACTCACGAAGTTTGATGGTATAACGAAATGTTTGATGTTAGTTATGATTTTTAATAATAATAGGTATTTGGGGATACCTCTGTTATTGGGAAGACGTTCATTTCCCAGGTAGATAATAACTGTCCTCACTTTACGCGCTCAACCCTCTTTTATTGTCCAAGATTGAATTGATGCGGCTATATAATATCAGATACATTTAATGACGACCGCGATCAAAACTTGTCTGGGCGACTGTAAAAATATGATTTTCATTTCTGAATCTGTTGCTAACTTCAGCGACGTTATCGGTTCCTCTTCCTCTACTAGCGCATTGGTTTTCTTTGTCGTATATTGTATGAATAGAAAATAATATGGATTATTTGTTATACCAAAGGGTTCTCCTAATTGGTTTTTATCTATACCTAAGGTGAGTCCCCGGGTGAGTCTGAAGAAGTGCCCATTTCGACATGGTTAATAGAGTACCTATGTTTCTTTATTATTTATTAATAAACATGTTTCCTTAAAAACGTCTCGTTGAAAAAATACAGGGTGTTGAAAGTTGAGGAAAATTTTGATTTTTTGTCTGTAGATTCGAAACGCATCGAGCGATTTTGTTCAAACTTTCAGGAAGTATATCCGCTTGAGAAATTCATTTGAATTTCCAGGACTCCAGGACTGGACCAAGAGCGACTCATATTTCGTTCATTGAAGAAAAAAGTGGTACAACTTTTAGATTCTACAAAGTAATAAACCTATGTTTTCATTTTCCGTTCAATTTTGAACAAAAAAGGAAATTTGAGTTTAACTTCTTTTATGCGTCGTTTTCGAGATAAAATATAAAAATCAATGTAATGCAGAAAAACTCAATTATTTCAAGCTGCAAGAAAAATGGAAAATCAAATGTTTACATATCAACTGCTCAGTTTTGCGCTTTGTTGCTTGAAAAAAAAAACAAAAAAACTAAAAAATTTTATTAAAATCGCTTGAGACGGTCAGAATTTACAAACAAGAAATTGAAATTATTATTCTCATTATTTTTTTTACAAATAGTTCACACACGACATGTTCATTTACAAAAAGTGATTATCCCATCACAATCTATTCACAATGTTGAAATGCGCGCTTTTTACAACTCACCCTGTAGATATTATATTTTCATCATCTACAGCTAAAAAAGTTCACTATAAATATCAAAGTCGTCAATTATTATTCGAAATCTCCGATTATTTTAACACAAAAAAACGTCAAATGATTGGAGATTTAAAGTAATTGACGACTATGAATACGACCATTATTCTAGTTTGTGAGAACTTTTTGAAAGGGTGTGGCGAAATACCCAAAAAAACTTTTGAAAATCTCAACTTTGTAGGTCAAATCGTGGGATCATTATGACACAATTGGAAATTTGAGGTTGGTTTAAATGAACTCAAAATTTGCTTTATTGTAATAAAATCATAGTTCGGTCAACTAATCCAGTAGAGTTCCTATATAATAACTAAATAGTGATGGATCAAAAATGATTAATACATACTCTGAACACAGAGAAAACATCTTGCAGGTATAGCCCTAGCTGGAATATCTATACCAAAGATCTATCCACACAATCTATGCCTATACATAGGTATAATCCTTTGACTATATACCCCTAGTCAAAGGTATAAACTAAACTGCATGGTTCAAAATTAAAATTGAAAGTAATTTCGATGATTTTTTCATATAATTGTTTTGCAAAATAGATTAAAATATTATTATATTTGAACACAGAACAGAATCTTTAATCTTCTATGAAAATGGGTGACACTTGAGATTATACCGTACACCTAGATTCGTATAAAAATGTTAAGTAAAATTTAGCACATTTTCTGGACAACGCGATTGTGCAGCCAAATGAATAAATTATCAAGAAAAAGAAAATTAAATGATCAATTAAGTTGATTGATTGCACATGACATGAACATACTTTCATTTTCCCTGTTGGCAGCCTGATTAATCGAATGACGTATTTCCAGAGCGCTTCGCAGAAATGCGGGCTGTAGACGCGAGTGAAAACATGATGCCACCAAAGCGTTTTTTTATCCGTGGTGGAAGTGTGATTAGTGTTGCACAAGACTCTTGAAAATGTCTTGCAAGATCAAGACTCTTGCAAGAAATTCAAGACAAGACTTCCAAAATTTCTTGTCTTGCACTGCAAGACAAGACAAGACTTTAATATGCATGAAATTGCAAGAGTCTTGCAAGATTTCTTGAATTCAAGATTTCTTGAAAGTTGAAAATGATAAATTTTTAAAAGTGATAATTAAGTCTTTGCGCAAGTTAACAGGAGCATATCTGACCGCAGAAATAGTCCAGCGTTGCCAAATGTAAAGTCCAACGTCAAATAAATGTAATCTATGCAACCAGAGGTGAAATGGACCAAAGATTGAAAGATTCATATACTTATATGGAAAGATTCGACAAAAAGTTATTCTTGATAAAAGTTTCTGCTTGGTCTAAAAATAGGAGGTACGATGAGAAAATTGATATTTATTGTACTGGGCGTCTCAAAAATGTAAAAACATAAAATTAAACATGAGCAAACCGTCATTTTTTGATCTTTTAACGTGAAATGATGAATAGAAAACTTGCTCCAAATTTAGTCAAAACCCCAATTCCAAACCAACTGAAGAAAATTTCAATTTGTAATTTTTTTAAAAAAATAAATAGTTTTGTAAGTCCGCATTTTACCACGTACATCTTATTGATTTTATACCTGCACATGATTACCTGTTGTTGTTGTAGGTATAAAAGCTATACTGGAAGTAGTAGAATGGTGACTTGCAAAATTGTTCAATTTCAATTTAAGGAATTTTCATAGATCCAAAATTCCTGCAGTAAGTTGGGAATTAGGGTTTTGACTAAATTTGGAGAAAGTTTTGTATTTATCATTTCACGTTAAAAGACAAAAAATGACTGTTTGCTCTTGTTTAATTTTATGTTTTTACATTTTTGAGACGCCAATAAAAATCAATTTTCTCATCGTTGCTCCTATTTTAAGACCAAGCAAAAACTTTTATCAGAAATAACTTTTCGTCGTATCTTTTAATTTTTGGTCCATTTCACCTCTTGTCTACCCCATCCGTGGACATACTGTAGACAAAGAATAGAATTATTCTATGATATGGATATACAGGGTGTTTCAGAATAACATGCTAATAATAAAGGGGGTGATTCTTGGGCTCATTTTAAGAAAAAAAATTCATATGAACGTATGTCCTAAACGCCTCAACTTTTGAGATACAGGGTGTCAAAGTTTTAAAAAATATAGATACTTTTTTTTACAATAACTTTGTCATTACTGTAGATATCTTTATGAAATTTGGGTCATGTATTTTAGGCATTAATACTCATTTTTTGATGCACCAACAATTTAATTATTCTGGCCAGTGCCGTCCATGCGGGTTTTGGTTTGCATATTTTTTGGGAAATAGAAAAATTTTTAAGGACATACGTTCATATGATTTTTTTTTCTTAAAATGAGCCCAAGAATCACCCCCTTTATTATTAGCATGTTATTCTGAAACACCCTGTATAAAGTGTCATATCATTGAGATTAGAATAAAATGGGCTTCCTTCGAGCATGGAGGTATCAATATACACAGAGGGTGTTCCATATTTTAATAAACAGAACTTGTTCCGTTAAGATTTTTTTGCTAAAATTAGCGTCGTTCATTTCCGTATCACTTTTATTATACGACGAAGATTCTTTCTATGAAATAAAATATACACATTTTTTCACTTTCACATTTTTTGTTAGGATATAAAATCTTAACTTATAATATGTGCAAGACAAGAAATTTCAAGAGTCTTGCAAGACAAGACAAGACTTTAGAATGCAAGACAAGACTTTGAAAATTTCTTGTCTTGAATTTCAAGACAAGACAAGAAACTAGTTTTCAAGACAAGAATTCTTGTCTTGTGCAACACTAAGTGTGATGGTCGTCTTTGTTATTGATATTTATATGGTATTATTTGGTGTCGTAAAATTGTTCGTCTGTGGCGTGATTGGTGATATTCAGAATGTTCGGATTTATTTATTCAGGATTTTCGGGAAAGTTTAGTGTTTTCATTTGAGTTGGTTTTTGAAACTGGTTGGAAAGTTGATGAGAGTTGTGTATTTCAGAAAAACCAGACGGAATTCCGGCAGATTGTTTTTGGAGGATGTGCAGGTTCATCACAATCCACTCGTATCAAAAGAAAGTCAGAGGTTATAATACGATGTCCAGTAGTTCAGTAGTTTCACTACTTGATCCACCAAAGCGTTTTTTTATGTTGAGTGGGGTGTATATGTGGTATTTCCACCAAAAGTCACATGATAGTATCAGCTGAGGTCAACAGTGAATTTTTGGTGGAAATCAACATGAAATTTTGGTGGAAAAAAAACACACCGAATCACATAAAACTTTTGGTGGGACATCCCAAGTAACACGTCCAAGATACTTTAGATTTATTCAAGATTCAAAAAGATTTTAATATGTTCAATAAAATAACATATGTGTTTTAAAGTTATCTCATGATAAACTGATTGGTCTTGAAGACTACTTATTCTTAAACCATACATTTAATCTTAGAAATAGAATTCACTAGAACTAGCGTACACCCTAGATTCCGGTCAAATTGTTTGTCACTATAATAAACATGTTATTATTTACATCTCGTCCGTTGAATTCGTTCAACGTTGCCTTGTTGCAAATAAAAAGCACTAAGAATTTACACTTTTCATCAAAAGGGATTAACCATATATCAGTGTATTAACGAGGATATGTTTTGATTTTTTATTTGTCTCAATATCGTAAGTGTTATAGGACAGTTATAATCTACTGATTATTGATAAGTTTTGTTTACATGAATCAGCTGTTCGGGCTTCAAAATTATTGAAGTTTGAACAAGCCGACAACAGTGTTCCAAGGGAGCTACCGGCTATGATTGGTTAAAATGACTATCAGCTGTGATTGGTTGATCTCAAATAGGCATTTGTGACGTGTTGCCAGATGTATATTTCGTTGCATCGTGTCTACATAAGTAACTATAAGGTTCATAGAAAAATATGGGTCTCATTGAACATGTTTTAATATCACTAGTGATCTAAAAATGTACATATTATATAATTGGTAACTACCGGAGATGCACTCATAGAGTATAGAGTATTTTCAATTAGAATAAAAATACCTTGAATACAAGGTATAGCTACTTATTAAATTTGCAGTTTGGCAAACTCACAAGAATTCTCGCAAGAATTCCTCTCTCCCCTCAATGTATAAACATGTGACACACAAAGAGACGTCGGGCTATACTTATCTAGTTGTTGGAAAATCATTGCATTTAATGCACTCCTCAAATCAAAAGAAAAAACTATTTACTCTTATTGTACTATTGATCTTGAACTGATTTTAAAATACTCTAGTCACTGATTATTTTAAAACTAATTTGCCTTCAAAGAGTATTAAATAGCAAAATAGTTTTGAAACGATCTAGGCTAACTCAAATAGTTTTGATATGGGTATATGGAGTACTCTTAATGTATCCATTAAACCTCATCAAGAAGACTATTTCATCTTGAGGCTAAATGTTCAATAAAATTCTATATCAAATCACAAAAGGTAATTGTTGCATTTTTAAGATTACATTAAGAATAATTTTAAACCCAAAGGATTTGAATTGGTTTTGTTAAATGCTCCTGGTATTCCTGAGAACTGTTTGGAGAATAATTCTGTCAACAACTTTTCATTCGAAAAGATCGCCATATTTGTTATAATAAAGCTATCTGCTGAAACATCAGTATAGTGCGCGTATAGATTTTTATTTTATACCATTAATAATTATTATAATTATCATCTTGGTCATATGAATCATATCACCCGGCTTGAATAGTACACTGATAATGCACTGAGACAGATATTTCCGGGTATTATGTCTCTCCGCCCCCCGCCAAACTCTTTAAATCCTGTTTGAACTTAATAAGTTAAAAACAGTTTTAAAATGAAGAGTAGATAGATCACTTCAGGAGAAATTGTCCTGAAGGTGGTGAATAAAAAGATATTATGAGTCTAGTTGAGCTTTAAGGATTCTTAAAAATCTCAAACAGTTTTTATTAAGAACGCGCCATGTTTTCTTGTTCTCTAGAAGATCATGGGCTCCGCCATGTTGGACACTTTGTAACAGAGAGAGAAAAAAAAACATATTATTTTATTGAAGTATATACTTTTTATAAAAGTGAAATACAGTGTGCGCAAACATGGATTTCTATTAGGAAACGCATTTGAAATGTTAAGATGTAAAATAAAATTTTACAAAATCACTTGGAACTTCTTAAAATATTTAAAACAGCAACGAATCGATGGCGCCCGAGTTATATAGAGGTATTTTACTATATTGTGTGAAAAAAGTGCCATCCCTTGTTAAATTATATGCCAGAAAACATCGCATTTTACTAATTAAAGTTATTCCATGAATGTCTCAATCTTACCGCCATTATACTGGGTGTATGGAATTGGAGGACAACGCACATTAAGTTGTCCGACTGATAAATAAAATAAAACCCCTTCAAGAGTTATCACACTAATTCGAAGATAATTCATTCTGCTGCAAGTATGTTTTGAATGTGAAATGTCCCGGTAAGGTTTTAATTTATAAATTCAAAGTTATCTTGAAGAACTCTTCAGGACCAAAAAATTAAAACTAAACGGTTTCATAAGTTTTAAAATTTTGTCTTGGAGATCCTTTTAGGATGGGCCCTTTTTGGCTAGAAGCTGCTTTATGAGAGTCCTGAGAAGTTCTTCAAGCTTATTCTTTAAAACCTCATGTTTTAAAACATAGTTTTGAAGCGATCTTGAAGATCATAATAAAGAAATTGGTGTTACTTGGGATGGTGGCATCAGATTTTCACCAAATGAAATCCACCAGCAATTTAAAAACGTGTTGTGGTCGCCACCAGCAATTTAAAAACGTGTTGTGGTGGAACATCATACTCCCACTACGAAAAAAAACGCTTTGGTGGCACCATGTTTTCACCTGGTGAATGATTGGTGGAAAAAAAACACGCCCAAAGTTGTGGTTTGTGAAAATTGATTATTTTCTGATTAAAAACCTTTTTTACAGAAGTTCTTTTGTGATTTGATTATATTTTCATAAGGTACATACTTATTTATTATATTATTTACTTATTTGTATTTTTTAAAAATTGCAACGTTCTTGAACGGTCCTTGAACGGTCCCCAGTGGCGTCACTGTTGTTTATCGAGTCACTGTAATTTTGTTCCAACTATCAATTAATTGAGTGGAGTGGAGGAAGTTCTCATAAGGTAATTTGAAAACCTATCTTGATATTATATAAAAATGAACCCGTTTTTCGCGTGGTCACGCCATAACTTGAGAACGGCTAGAGCAAGTTAGGTCATTTTTCGTTTGAATTGTGTTTCTTGAAATTTGAGGATTTTTTTTTCATTTTTTTTCTCTTCATAAGAAAAACTAAAAACAAATTTCCTGGAACAACCTGAAAACACTGTAGAATTGAAAATGTGTTTTTGTTGTGATGGCTGCTTGCGACAAGAAAAATCTTGTTTTTGCGATAGTGCTGTATTTTACTTTTTAGTCTTACTCCTGAGAAGGGTTTGAGAAAATGGTTTTTATTTATCTTATAAACATTTTAACAAAAAGGGTAGTTGTATTATTTGTGTTTTTTTCTTGAACAAGCAGACAGACTTGAACTTCAGATAGAAAATAACATGAATAAATAAAGGTACTGAGAAAATAAAAATAGATACATTTATTTATGTAGTTTTTACAGCAATATAAATCATTTCAACTATATATAGGTACTTACATTGACTAAGGGCCGATATTTCAATGTCCATTCAAGATTAAGGTACACTTGAAGGTTATTTTGGACCTTGAATTTGTCTGTCATAAGTGCCGTATTTCAATTGCGACACTCACATTAGATCCTTAGCTAAATGAAAGGAGTGGCGCAATTATTGGAAAACGGCACTTTCGGTGGCAAATTTTGCAAATTCACGTCGACTTTAAGTATACCTTAGCTGAAATGCCACATTGAAATATCGGCCCTGAGTTTATACGGCGAGGACCGAAAATTTGGTACGCGGGCCAAATGACGTTACACGTCAATTTTAACTGGTCCAAACAATAGTCCTTGATTGTTAAATTATCTTTGTTCCTTGCCGTATAGACTTGGTCATTGTTAAACGGAAGCCAAGACGGAAGATTTGTTCAGAGCCGTAATAAATGCCAAGAGTAACGTTTTTGTTTGTGGCTTCACCATCCGTTTCATCCCGGTTCCGGTCAGAAATTATTAGTCTGGTATGAAATCTAACTCTGGGCATTTATCACGGCTCTGTACTTTTTGTTTAACATCATCTTTATATTGACACTTTTTGGTGTTTTATACAGTATGTATTGTATAGCCGCTAAACGAAAATCAGTTTTTAAAAAATAATAATAACTTTCAATTAACATATCTTAAACACACTTATTACTAGTCTATAACCACTAGATAATAAGACTGCGAATAACGTTTAACATATTATCTTTTGTAACATTCTCTACAACTGAATCAAAAATTCGTCACATATCAGTTTTCTGGAACTAAACTGTCAACAATCCGATTAAAAATATAAACTAATTAATAATTCAAGTGGATACTATGTATAATATAATATTACGAACTCAGGTCTTATCACTTTCCACTTCATTTTTCATTGGTGTTTGTGGTTTCTTATTCTCCTCATCTATTCTTAGGTGCTCCTTCTTCACTAGCTCTTTTAACTCATCCTGGAATTCAGAATAAAAATGTGATAAATTGAGAACAATGAAAAAGCAAACTGCAAATGTATTCAAAAAATAGTAATGCCTATTATAAAGATGCGTCCACATTATGCCGATCAGTATGGTTCGGCCTAAAGGTTTAAAAAGTGATGGAGAAAATGTAGGCCAGGTAGAACGCCATTAGATTTGATCAGCCATCCAAAATGTGTTTGATAGGTATTATTGATTTCTTGACATGATTTGATTTGATTTAATTTAATAATAAATAATGATGTTTCAAATGCGAATATTTCGGAAATGGTTGAATTTAGGTATGTATATGGTATGTTACATGAATTATGCTTACAATTTTACGGGGAATTTAGAAATAAATTCAAATATAGGGTGATACATTCAAAAAAATAGACTTTTCGCTTTTCCCTGCATACTGATGATTTTTCCGTTTTTTTCCAGTACCTACAGACCTTCAAACTTTCTTGGGAAACTTAAAATAAAAAAGTTAAAGGGGGCGCTTCATGGGCATGGGCGACCTAAAGAAAACCAGAGACATGTTCTCTGAATCCACTTGGGTAACTCTCAGCAGGAGAGTCCACGGAGTAAGACGGACGAACTCAATTCAATAAATTAGTCAACGGCATGGGGATCAGACAGGCAAGGGGAAACCACCTTGAGCACATCATGTCAGAAAGTTACAATCAGCTAAAAACACGCTCTGCGATACGACTAGCAACCGGCGATGTGAGCAACCAGGCAACCCAGGCAGCAACTACGACTACGACTGGAAGAGGTCACTGTAATCTCCGAAATCAGATTCATTTAGGAACATGGAACGTCCGAGGCCTTCTCCAAACCGGCAAATTACACATTCTGGAAAAAGAGATCTGCAGAGAAAACTTATCAGTATGCAGGATCTCAGAGACACTCGAAAGGAAATGATCATTACAACACAGCTGATCACACTATCTACATATCGGAAGCAAATGATACTGGAAGGAATGGCGTCGCATTTTTGGTTAACAAGTACACAAATACGTAGAAAGCTACGAGGCCATCGGCGATAGATTAATCAAAATATGTTTCAACTCCAAACCATTTAAACTTCATATTGTCCAGATATATCTGCCAACAACTGATCACTCAGATGACGAAGTGAAAGCTGAATATGGAAAACTAGAAATTCATTTCAAAACATACCAAAAAAAGACCTCCTAATTGTAACGGGCGATTTCAATGCCAAAATAGGGAACACCAAGGACGATGACCATATAAAAAACAATGTAGGAAAATATGGATTGGGTGAAAGAAATCATCGCGGGAACGACTAAACCAGTTCTGCAATAATATGACCATCTCAAACACATCATTCAAACATCATCCTTGACGTCTATCAACATGGACATCACCTTCTGTACAAATAGACTTTACTCTTATCAGAACGCGCTGGCGGACATCAGTCACAAACACTTGCGACCTGGTGCAATATGCGGTTCTGATCACAAATTTTTGAGGTCTAGCCTTACCATAAAACTAAAGACTCTGACTGTCTTCAAGCCTCGCCAAAAATTACCGACACCCGAGGAGAGTGTTTTCCAAGAAATAGTGCGAATTTCCGGTCCCGCGCTGACTGAAGAAGACTCAAATCAAACGTGGGAAGCGATCAAAACATGGATCGTGTGTGGTGTGAACCAAACCACGAACCCAAAACCGATAAAGAAAAAACAGTGGATGACGAAGGAACAATCGGTCTAATAGAGTGCAGGAGAAGCCTAATCTTGGCCAAAACTATTACCCCAGAGAATAAGAAGGCTCTTGACAAGGAAATTCAAAAATCTTGCAAAAACGACAAAAACCAGCACATCGCAAGAGTAGGTATGCCAAGAACTTGAAGAAAATGCAGATACAAACAGATCTCACGAATTATATGATACAGTCAAATATCTGTCTAGAGAATTTAATCCGCAGACAAAAATAATAAAAGATGACAACGGAGAGACGATTACGGATGCCAACAACATAGCAGAAGTATTGAGGCAATACTGCAAAAAACTTTTTTTTTTGCTGATAAAACCGCAAACCATGTAAAATTGATGAGGTAGGAAAAGAGCCCCCAATCTCAATAGCCGAAGTAGAAAAAGCCATGAGCCTTCTGAAAAACAACAAATCACCTGGTGATGATGGTATAACCGCCAAAACAATAAAAGGGGAGAGCTTGGTGTTGATGCAATCTACAAACTGTGTGTTAAAATCTGGCAAACAGGGGTATGGCCATACCGCAACACAAGAAAAGCTCTTCTATAGACTGCAGCAACTACAAAACAATAGCGCTTATTCAAATGTTTTGGATCGTGGGGAAGGGATAAAACTCAGAACACAATTACTTCTTGTGCGACGTTTCGCAACTCTATTGCTGCTTTATCAAGCACTATAAATGGAAAGAGGGCATAGTTCAGAAATTTAAATCAATGAAATAAAATAGAATCCTACCTGAACATCAAGTGTTTTGCCAGGTCACACTCTGAGTAATCCATTAAAATTATCACATAACATCACTAAACAATTCGAAAAATCTAACAGTTACAATATATTATAATATAAGTAATACTATTAATAATATTAATGAGTTCAGAAGCACAGTCGATATGATCAATCGTGAATAAAATTTCTCGATAATAACTGTTGGGGTTAGGCTAAGGACCTGGTACATGGAACCTACTTAGAATTTGATGTAGAATTCGAAAATGAAATAAAAAAGGGGGTTTCCATTTGAAAAAATGAAGTTGATGGTCCCAACTTATTTTTGGTCCACCCTGTATACTAGAATTATCATCATCATATTATTTACAATTTGATGTAGAATTCGAATATGAAATAAAAAATGAGGGTACCCATTTGAAAAAATGAAGTTGATGATCGTAACTTATTTTTGGTCCACCCTGTATAAATAAAATAAAACTTAACAAAAACAGCAGTCAAAAATAAAAATCGACGTGTCCGAGCGTATTTCCAGAAAACAAACTCCTGAATGTTAAATGAATTTATTCCAACCTACGTGTCCTCACTGTATAATGAGAAAAGTTCTGCAAGGCTGGCGAGGGGGATTAACCATAGGAGGAAAAAGAATGACTAAGGTTAGATATGCAGATGACACCTGAATACTAGCCCGTTCAGAAGAAGAACTCAAGGAAATCATGAGAAAGTTAGACAGGATCAGCAGAGAAAATGGTCTCACGTTGAACAAAAAAAAAACGAAAATTATGATAATAATAACCCTGCCAATGTTAGACAGATCGATGGTTTTGGAGTGATTGAGAAATTTAACTATTCAGGATCACTTATCACCATGTATCTATTAATAATTATATGGGAAACAATTTCACTTGCTTGATACCAGAATGAGATAGAAAATCCCACTGTACTGTATATTTTTTGCATAAGTCTATCCTTTACTATTGCCTGGGGCCCAGCTGATCATGCGCTCGCGTTTGAAATTGGCCGCCTACATGTTTGTTGTAACTTTGCAACCAGACTAACCAAGAATATAAGAATGAGACGGTTTACAACGATTTGCTCGGCAGTTTTCCAAGATAGAGATATAAGCCCGGGTATATTCACATAATCAGGAAAAAATCACTTTTCAAATATCTAATAATATACTGGTAAGTATTACTATTTAAATAATCATTAATTTGAACTTTTTCACAGATGTGTATTGTTTTCCTGATCCTAATCAAAATACCACCGCCAAATAACCATGCAAAAGTCATAATAATTAAGGCACAAACACAAACCAAAATTATCAAAAACTTCGTCAAAATGGAAAATTCAAACGGCAAATAATCAATCAAAACTCCAAAACGCTATTGTAAACAGATACAAAGGACGCCATGTTTGGATCGTCTCAACATGTTACGACGACAATAAGATCTGCACGTTCTGCGCCGGCGCAAAAGACGGCTTGGTCCCTCAAGATGAGACTTATGGGGATGTTACATGCAAAATTCATATAGCTGTCTCATGTCAACTTCTACTGTCGCTCGTTGTTCAAATGGGGCGGTTTCCATGTAGAGTTAATAGATGTATGCTTATCACAAACAAAGGCAGCTGTCAGCTCTGACCGAGAAATCAAATGCAGACTGGCCATGGCACGTAACTCAACAATAAAACTAACTCGAATATGGAAGGAACCTAGAGATTATTCTCAAGTTTCCAAAATGGTCGCTAGGAGGCGTAACAACCAATACCAAGTAGAAAAATAGGATTTATATAGAAGTTTGCCCAATGAAAATACAGGGTGCCCTGTAAGTATATGGCATAGTTTCAGGAGCGTATGGGGAAGGTCAGAATAACCCCAGTTGGTCATAAAACTTTTTTTTTCTAAAGTGCCTCCCAACGAAGATACAGAGCCCTAGAGGGGTACCCATCGATTAAATTTTTTAGCTCTAACTTTTGAACCGGCTTGTATAATTTGATGAAATTTAGTATGTTGTGTAGGCCATAAAGACTCATAAATCCATAGTACAGGGTTATCTATTATATTTTGACCCCCACCTACAGCTATTATTATGTATGGTAGAAAGAAACTTACAATACAAAAGTTTCAGGTTTTTTCACGAAGTTTCTTTTGGTAATAGCGGAAATAAAAAATCGACCTTACAACATTGAAAAAATTGATAGTTATATATTTTTTTTTTTATGAAACACCCTATAATGGTCAAAATGGCAGATCTTTTTTTCTCTGATTCCAAATATATAATATACAGGGTGTCTCAAGGTCTATGGCACGTTAGACATTTACGGAAAACTAGACATAGGATCGACCTGAAAATTTGACTGAGCCCATAATCGAGTATGATCTATATTTTAAGAATATTTTCAGTTTTGCAGTGTTGCCGCTTCTTTCCAAAAGTCGTAACAACTTTCTTATTTTAAATAGACCACCCTGTATATTATTATTTTTTTGGATTCCTTGACTGATTCTAATCACTTTTGCTTGATATTCTCCTATACCTATCGGCAGCGGTTTTCGAGATATAAATCAATTTATAATATTTTTGTCGTAAAACACATCAGTGGATTGAGTTCAATAATTTCGTACTTGAAAACGGTGGAGAGTTGAAATTGCTATGCCGACTAGAGGAAGGTAGGTTTATATGGTTCCAATGAAGAAACCGATCTGAAAATATATAGGGGTGCTTCAAATTTGTTAATCTTTTTCCTTCACACAAAAATGATAAAAAATCATTTTTTTCAAATGGAACCCCCTGTATATTACTTGAAAAATGAAAAGGCCAATATATTATTATTTCCTTTCAATGGTATCCATGTACCTTCCTCTAGTCGGCATAGCAATTTCAACTCTCCACCGTTTTCAGGTACGAAATTATTGAACTCAATCCACTGATGTGTTTTACGACAAAAATATTATAAATTAATTTATATCTCGAAAACCGCTGCCGATAGGTATAGGAGTATATCAAGCAAAAGTGATAAGAATCAGTCAAGGAATCCAAAAAAATAATAATATACAGGGTGGTCCATTAAAAATAAGAAAGTTGCCACGACTTTTGGGTAGAAGCGGCAACACTGCAGAACTGAAAATATTTTTAAAATATAGATAATACTTGATTATGTGCTGAGCCAAGTTTTCAGATCGATCCTATGTCTAGTTTTCCGTAAACGTCTAACGTACCATAGACCGTGAGACAACCTCTATGTTGGTATTTGGTTCAGTCATTTTTGCGATATTCAAGTTCAAAGTCTCATGAAAATTACATTACGTTGATCTGGATTCTTGCGTATTAGTCAAGGAGGCAGTTAAATTTTTTTCAACTTATTTTCCCAGTCGCTGTATTTAAATGAATCTGTTCTTTTAGTGACAGAAAGTATTTTTGAGTCTGGCAAAATCGGCTGATCCAAATACCAACATACAGTGTGACCCATTTGTTTTGGGAACACCCTGATAAAAAGTTTAGTTTAGAAATCTAAACCGATTTGGTTCGTTTTTTTTTTGGATTGTAGAGCTCGAAAAATTGTATATTCTTGGCAAAAAGTGACCTTCGCCATTTTGACTTCAAGGCCTACTATGTTAGTTTTTAAGAGCAAAATTTCAGGAAACCATATTAGCGATTTTTTTACAAAAAATCTGTGTGCGCCACTGGATTCAGCATCCTTTAAAACGGGTCTATACAAATTTTCAACCGAAAATATCAAGTTGAAAAAAATTAAAAATTCGCACTTTAACAATCTTTGATCATTTTACAGAGCTGAAAACAACTTTCTCAAATACTCTGATCTTCTTTTATCAAAAAAGGTGCTTTTCTTTTGTTCCGATAAAACTAACCGTTTTCGAGTTTTCTCTGTTATAGGTTATTGCAATAATGCACTAAAATATACTACCTACGGGGAGGAAACCAGTTGTTGGTATTTTTGGCATTGAAAATGTTTCGACACTCTCATGTGCTGCCCTATACTAGAATTATTTAAAAATTGGAAAAAAAAACAAAAAAAATACAAAAATTAAAAAAAAAACAAGTAATTTTTATTTTTTTTCAAATTTGACAAATTCTAGTACAGTCAACTACTCGCGTCTACATCCTGCATTTCTGCTAAGCGCTCGTGCCACGCCGGAGAGTATCGGGTTCCTCTTTTTCTACTAGCGCATTGGTTTTCTTTGTATTATGAGCGTATATTGTATGAATAGAAAATAATATTATGTAGATTAGGTGGTTTCTGGTGGTATTTCAAAATGAGATGATGGATTATTTGTTATACCATAGGGTTCTCCTGATTGATTTTCTTTATCTATGAGGTTAGTCTGAAGAAGTGCCCATTTCGACATGGTGAATAGAGTACCCATGGTACTTTATTATTTATGAATAAACATGTTTCCGCAAACGTCTCGTTGAAAAAATTCAGTGTTGAAAGTTGAGGAGAATTTCGATTTTTTTGCCTGTAGATTCGAAACGCCTCAAGCGATTTTGTTCAAACTTCCGGGAAGTATATCCGCTTGAGAAATTCATTTGAGTTTAACTTTTCCAGGACTGGACCTAGAGCCACTCATATTTCGTTCATTGAAGAAAAAAGTGGTACGACTTTTAGTTTTCAACTATTTTTTGATTTTCCGTTCAATTTTGAGCAAAAAAAGAAAATTTGATTTTTTCTTCTTCTGTGTCGTTTTCGAGATAAAAAATAAAAATCAATGTAATGCAGAAAAACTCAATTATTTAAAGCTCCCAGAAAAATGGAAAATCAAATGATTTCATAACGCTCAGCGCTTTGTTGCTTGAAAAAACACAAAACTGAAAGTTTTATTAGAATCGCTTGAGATGGATAGAATTTACAAACAAAAAATCGAAATTATAATGAATGTTTTTTTTTTACAAATAGTTTATACGGACTACAGCCTTGTTTTGGTTCCAAGTTCTAGCAGTTCCGAACCGTTCCGGAACCTACTACGAATGCGCACTCCATTATCGCCATGGTAATTTTGAAGTGCGCATGCGTGGTAGGTTCCGGAACGGTTCGGAACTGCTAAAAATCAGAACCAAAACAAGGCTTACATGTTCATTTACAAAAAGTGATTATCTCACCACACTCTATTCACCATGTTGAAATGCGCACTCTTTACAGACACACCCTGTAGATATTATATTTTATCTACAACGAAAAAAGTTCACTAAATAATAAATATAGTCGTCCATTATTATTATTCGAAATGTCCAATCATTTTAACGCAAAAAAACGTTAAAATGATTGGAGATTTAAAATAATTGACGACTATGAATTCGACCATTATTCTTGTTTGTGAGAACTTTTTGATAGGTTGTGGCGAAATACCCAAAAAAACTTTTGAAAATCTTAACTTTGTAGGTCAAATCGTGGGATCATTATAACACAATTGAAAATGTAAGCTTGGTTTAAATGAAATCAAAATTTTCTCTATTGTGATAAACTCTTAGTTCAATTAACAAAGCCAGTAGTTCCTATACAGGGTGTTTCCTAAAGATTGGTAAAAAATTCGTTGTGTGATTCCTGGGGTATTTTCATGAAAAAAAGTTCCTATAAACATTTGCCGAAAAATGCTTCCTAAGGGAGCTACGCCCCTTTAAATAGGGCACCCCGAAGACGGTTTTTCCTCAATATTTCCGAAACCTTACATACAAAAATCATGAAATTTGGTACATCATACAAACTTTTAATGCTGAATGAGAATTTGAGCTCAGAATTTCAAAATTTTAATCAGGGGCGTACCATACTGGCGGGGTTAAAGGTTAAACCTTTTAAACCTTTTAACCTTTAACCCCGCCAGTATGGTACGCCCCTGATTAAAATTTTGAAATTCTGAGCCCAAATTCTCATTCAGCATTAAAAGTTTGTATGATGTACCAAATTTCATGATTTTTGTATGTAAGGTTTCGGAAATATTGAGGAAAAACCGTCTTCGGGGTGCCCTATTTAAAGGGGCGTAGCTCCCTTAGGAAGCATTTTTCGGCAAATGTTTATAGGAACTTTTTTTCATGAAAATACCCCAGGAATCACACAACGAATTTTTTACCAATCTTTAGGAAACACCCTGTATAATAACTAAACAGTGGTGGAATAAAATAAATTGATACATACTATGAACATGAACACAGGAAACATCTTGGATATACCTACCCTAGCTGGAATATCTATACCAAAGATTTATCCACATAATATATGCCTATACATAGGTATAAACTAGACTGCATGGTTTAAAATTAAAAGTAAAAGTAATTTCAATGTTTTTTTTTCTCATTATTGCTTTGCAAATTAAATTAAAATATTATTATATTTGAACACAGAACAGAATCTTTAAACTTCTATAAAAATGGGTGACACTTGAGATTACCGTGCACCTAGATTCATATAAAAATTTTGCACATTTTCTGCACAACGAATGTAAAACGAAATAAAAATATTAACAAGAAAAGGAAAATTAAGTGATCAATTAAGTAAACTGATTGCACATTACATACACATACTTTCGTTTTCCCTGTTGGCAACCTGACTAATCGAATGACGTATTGCCCGAGCGCTCAGCAGAAATGCAGGATGTAGACGCGAGTACTCACTGAGAGTGTCAAAAAAAAATTCAATACCAACAATAACAACAACCGGTAGTATTTTAGCTCGCCGTAGTATTTTAGTGTATTATTGCAATAACCTGTAAAAAAAAAACCTATTGTTCTCGAAAACGGTTAGTTTTATCGGGACAAAAGAAGAGCACCTTTAAGCGCATTTAAATCTAACGGTATATTCATTCTATTTATTTTAAAAGGGGGTACATTTTTCAATTAAAAAATTGAAAAAAAAAATAATTTTTTGTTTTTTTTTTCTTTTTAAAAGAGGAATGTATCCCTTTTCAAAATACACTGCTCCAAAGAATTAACGGAATGAATACCTCCAACGTCACCAAAACTTTGATCCTGCATCAGTTGTCAAAGAATTGATTGTGCATTTAAAAACTTGTCAGTTTACGCGTCCAGGCGATGTTTTTCAAAAAACTGTTTAGTGCCTCTTTTTCACGTTTAAAAAAAGGGTTAGTTTTAGTTGGTTTTTCTGGGCGATTTTTTATAAAAATGGCTAGTACTTTATGGAATAGGGGCACAAATGATGTACTTCTTGAAAATTTCACAATAATTGAACAAAGGATGATCTAGATATAAAATCTTAGACTTGGAAAAAATGACTCATTTTTCATGATTTAGTCAATAATGTTGTATCTGATAATCCAAAGACAACTAAAACACAGGATGTTGGCGAACTATTTTCAGGCATTTAATTGGATCTATGTTTTGAAGAAAAATATGAAAATTGATTAATTTTTCGAAAACTGCTTAAGATAGGTGTGGGAAAGAACGCGGTCAGTGCAAAAAGTGTAGCATGTTTTTTATATCAGTGTAGGATGCACATTACTGCACTAGTTACACCAGGTCAAGAGGAAGTGTAACAAGTGTAGTGTAGTGTAGAAGACGGTGGAGATCCTATTTCGTGTTTTTTGTAAACAACGCTTCTCTTGACCTAACCTGAGATAAAGATAAAAAGAAAATTCAAACTCAATGTGGATCTGATTTTCACGTTAGAATAACTTCACTTAATTTACTGACGCGTCTGGTGAATTTCCTTCACACTGGTAGCCATAAGTTACAACAGCAATCTGCACTACACTATCCTACAACGAAATAACAAACACACCTAATATTATCATATACGCAAAAACCCAACCTACACTATCGATGAGACACCCTCTATAAGAGGGACTGAAATTTTGATTATATCAAAAAAGTCGCATATGTTCTTGGTAAGCTTAGTTAGACAAAAATGAATACTAGAAAATTAATTAAATTACGTGTACGCGTGATGTCCAGATTCATATTTCTATTTTGTATAGAATCGCCGATTTAGTAACTTCTTATTAAATACAAAAATATTGATTGTTGAATCACTTACACCCCATCCCAATTTGTCCGCAAGCAATTGACATCCTTCATCACATTCCCCCAACCAAGCCACATCTCTGGTATTTCCTTTTCTATCATATTCTAGACCACCTGCACCCATCATTGCCATAATTCCTGATTTCTGTCCGGCCTTTTCCCTATTTATCAACAACCGTGGAGTCATTGAAGATGGTCTGTAAACATTAAATTAGCTACCATTATAAAGCCGGTGCAAGACGATGCTATGAACATTTGACAGTTGCGCTCAATAATTATTGATATGCTATCATTTGCTGCTCGGACAACACAAGGTCGGCCACACGATGCGGCCAACCACCAAGCGTCAAATTTGAGGAGGTTCGAGTCCATTCGTAGCATCGTCTGGCGCCGGCTTAGAATAATGTTCTTACAAATCAATAAGTCCAGCAAAAGGATGTACCACCAATGAAGAGCCCAGTATAATTAATAAGTCACAGACTCCAAAATCTTTATCTATGGCTTTATTGAATTTGTCCGGCAAATTCTCTCCAAAGAACACGATATCCGGTTTTACAACTCCAGGACAATGTTCGCAAATCGGAATCTCATCTTTGAATATTCTTTCTAGAAAGGTCAAAATAAATAATGCAGGGCGGATGCTCAAGGGATCTACGGGTATAATATGAATTAATGATTAATTTGTCTCTCAATTTGTACCCAAAAATCCCCATTGATCTTTTAAAACATCCAATCAAAGTGAATCAGTGACAAAATGACGATTGCCGTATCTAATATCTAAATAAACTACCATAACGGCGATTTCAAAGGTTCCTTGTAAATAAGCATCATATAATTATCGAGAATAATGAGAAAATGTTGCTTTGTTACATCAAAAGATGAGAATTTTTGTTTCTGGCTTCAAAATATTTAATCGATTATAAGGAGATTGATGCTTGTGATAATTCTAGATTTGATTGGGTAGAGTATTCTTCTATTACGTCACTTCATTAAAGATCTGTTCTACTATTTTAGTGTCCTGAAGGCCTGACATTAAATGTTTGTATTTTAGGGAAAAATCTAATTCAAAAACAAAAATCTACATTTTCAACTAAGAAAGAGTGATCAAAGACATTGATCGTGATCAGCTACTGAGGAGCAGACATTCTAAATTCATTTTGTCCATTTTTCGATTAACCAAAAAATTGATATATTCATGAAAAAAATATGAAAAAGCATGCATGTCTTACCTACATGCAAAAAAATCTAGCATTGATCTTGTCCTTGAATATTGAAACACTGTTGAACAAACTGCATTTGTATTTCCACCAAAGGACAAAATGCATATAGAAAGTCAGCTCCTCAACTGTGATCCACCTCCGTTTCACTTCAACGATCTATCAAAATGTGTTTTATCAGTGTTTATGAGTCTTGTCCTTTCTTTAAGTGTGTAAATATTATCTTGCGATTGAAAACTGCTCTTTTCAGAAAACTATTGTAAAGTTAAAGAGTAAGTCACTATTTAGCAAAATGCCAGAACAGATAAATAGCCGATATGAAGAGTTAGTACAATCTTTAATACATTATTGTTAGCAAGAACTTGGTAATAAAGGTCTATCTGTTCGAGAAGTGAGTGAAATATAGAAGAAATAGAGAGGTTCGTAATAATATAATGATTGTTCTAGCGAATAGCAGCATCTTGTTTTTTTCCTGTTCATACTTTTATTACAATCTGTCAACAGTGATAGATGAAATTTGATCATCTGTTCGATAACATAGAAGAAGTGTTGTATGAGCTCTACAATATGTGACTGTCACGAGATTTGGCAATTATAATTTGATCAAGATTTTCATTATATAACAGATATTCAAAATGGCTTCTTTCATGATTGTACTCACAATAATATATATTATGTATATTGATGGCTTAAAGCTATAAGGAGCTGAAATTTAAATACATGATACACGGTCAACATTTTTGTCTACTAAATAACTAGCAAAAATACTATTGAATATACAGGGTGTAAATTAATAATTTTGATTTTAAGAAAAAAACTTTTGATGAAGTATATGTCTCAAAAGTCCTAACTTTTGAGATACAAGGTGGTAAACATTTAAGAAAAACATGTATTTTTCAAAATATCGATGAAACCCTTGTAGATATTTAAGTAAAATTTGGTATGCATTCTCTATGCATCAGAAGACGCCCTTTCTGACGTTCGCTTATTTTTTTTCATTTGTACCTGTGGCGTTCGTGCGGAGTTCAAACTAAATATTTTCCAAGAAGAATATGGTACGCCACTGTGTTTTTTTGTAATCCCCATTTATTTCTTAGCAAATTTAGTCGACTTTCTTTCGTCCGACGTTGCGTATTCGATTAAAAAAATTGAAACCACTGTTTTTCTGCGTACGAATTTTCATGAAATGGTTCAAAGTGGCACAGAATGTATCTTCTTCGAAGGAGACAGGAACTGACATAAAACTAACAAAATGAACAACAAGTAGCGACAACTCCATACAGAAAGAAATTCTCCTCATTTATACACTGCTAACATCATGAAATGTAAAATAAAACTATACCGTAGCAGATTCCATGATTTCAATGATACTGATTTACTGATACGTAGATGAACTACCTATCCAGTTATAGAATACGATTACACACTATGAAGTATGTCTAAAGACTTAGGTGAAGTTCAAAATTCTTGATTTAGAAAACAATTTTGCATTTCAAAATGTTAGCAGGTTATTATAAATGTGGCGAATTTCTGTCATTGAGACAAAAAGGGGTCGACGTGAGCTGTCGCTACTTGTTGTTTATTATACTAATATTCGAATTTAGACGACAATCTGATAATTTCCACAATGCTTTTCCAGTACAACAGAGCAAGTTAGAATTTCAAAGCTAATTGATCATTTTAAACGAGAAAGGGATGGTAGGCCGCTTTTGCGATCAATCTAAGACATACTGGCGAACGTCAAATACTGTGAAGTAACCGCAAAAAGCATTGAAAAAACAGTATCTTCAGGTCAAATAATAATAATTGATATTCGAAACCGACAATAACCTAACTGCTATCATGGTAAGATTATCCAAACACTTTTAATAGCATGAATATCTTTCTTAAATCAAATAGGAACGTTACACTCATTATGATTTCTAGATTTGCCAATAAAAGATCAACAAACTAACAAGAGAAAACCTACTGAAATATGTAGGTACCTTTCATCCACTCCAACTCATACTTCTCCCGACAGACCAAACAGTGTCCAGTATAAAATGTTCCATGTGCTTCTACCAATTTTTCTTCTGGTATTCCAGCTACTCTTTCCAATGTATCGATATTCTGAGTATAATGCCTTAGAAGAATACCTTTGTCATTGAGCATTTTTATAAAATAATGGCAAACGGTTGGCTTGAAAGATCCCGGATATAGTTCTTTAGCAAGAACAAAGAATGGTTTAGGATTTTTTTCGAAGAATTCCAATTCAAATATGGCTTGAGGATGTGGGAGATTGTACTTTTGTAGATTGTGATAAAGTCCAGTTCCAGCTGAGCGAAAATCAGGAATTCCGGCAGCTGAAATGCATTTTGTGTATAAATTACTAATCATCATCGATAATACATACAGGGTACCGAGTGTACCACTTGAGAGACAAGTCAATATCTAAGTTGTTTCTTAAAACGGGACTCCACCAAGCTGGTCTAGGCCCGCGGCAGAAGTGGTGTTTTCTTCAAACAATGATGAATATTTGTATTGAAAGATACGTTGTTTTTGTTTTTTATACATAATAACATGACTTATATTATTTTTTATTCAACGGGATTTAAGAATTTAAGAATGGAGACGCTAGAAACACTTTACAATTTCGCGGGATAGGCCAGTTTGGTGGATTCCCGCCTTTTAACGATTAGATTCATTTTTGTTTCGATGGTGCGAAATGTGCACATTTTTCTTGTGGTATGGTGGTATACGTGGTATCAAGAGTGAAGAACCAGGACCCAATTTATGACAAATCCAATAGTTGTCGTCGATTCGTCATCACCCAAGATACTTATGTCCCAATTTTGATCAAGATTGATAGAGGGTGTGTCATGAAAATCCCAACTTGGTTTAATTTTTTGAGGATACATGAAAAGGGATTTTCCCACGCCATTGGATTGAATATGATGACCTTACCTTATAATCAACAGTGTATATGTCGTGAAGTTGAGGAAAACGAACAAGACGCGAAGATATCAAGAAGAATGTCACTGGTTATTTTAAAACTAATTTGCCTTCAAAGAGTATCAAAAACGCTGAAGCAAATAGTTTTAATATGGATATATGGAGTACTTTTGATGTATCCATCAAAATTCATCAAGAAGACTATTTTATCTTGAGGCAAATGTTCAATAAAGTTTTAAATTAAGTCACAAAACGCATTTTTAAGAGTAAAATAAGAACATTTTGAAATGATTTAATTTGGTCAATTTGGTTTTGTGTAATGCTCTTGGTATTTTCTGAAAACGGTTTTAAAACTTATTTTGTCTACAACTCTTCGTACGAAAAGATCGTTTTTTTTTTGCAAGCTATCTGCTGTACCCTCAGTGTAGTGCGCATATAGATTTTCATTTTATACTTTTGATAATTATTATTGTTACATAAATCATATCAGCCGGCGTGAATAGTTAGTAGAGTAAGAATCAACTAAGAAATATACACCAACGATGTCTACGTCTCTCTCAGGCTATATGAGGCCGAATGAGGCCGACATGCAGCCTGAGAGAAACGGAGACGTTGTCGGTGTATATTTCTTAGCTGATCCTTACTCTAATCTACAATTATCCAGATAGGTATTTTCGGTTATTGTGTCTTTCCGCCAACCTCTTTGGAACCTGTTTGGACCTATCAAAGCCAAAAAGTTTTAAAATGAAGAGTAGATAGACGATTTCAAGAGAAATTGTTCTGAAAGTGGTAAATGAAAAGATATTTCATGTCTAGTGGCTCTTTAAAGTTCCTAAAAATCGCAAAACAGTTTCAATTTAGAACGCGCCATGTTTTTCTGTTTTCTACAGGATTATGGGCACCGCCATGTTGGACACTTGTTACAAATAGAGAAAAAAAACATATTGAAGTATATGCTTTTTATTGAAGTGAAATACAGTGTGTGTGGAAACATCAGATTTTTACAAGAACTTGCTTTTATTTCGAAAACCCGACTATTTAGGTATTGGAACATCCTAAATCATTTAAAAGGAGATCTCATTTTCTTTGAGAACATGTGATAATACACAGGATGTTCCATTTGAAAAAAATGACTTTATGACATTTTTATATGTACCGGTAAAATCACATAATTTTATAGACCCTGTACAGGGTGTCTATTTAAGAATGGCAAGGTGCCAGATCTCAGAAACTAGGCATCCGAGAGACTTGCGGAAAAAAAATTACAGGGTAATATGGAATAGAGAAAATGCTGGAAATATATCAGAAGTTCCCAAGATCGTCACAAGATGGCGTAACGATGCACACACAAAATCGCTGTTTTTTCGTGATTTTTAAATACAAACAAATACAAATGAGTACCGCTATGGATTTCTTGAGAGATTTCCTTCAAATTTGTTTTTTTTGATTTTTTTCCTAACATGTCAAATAAGACAGGTATCAGCTGTCAAACCTTACAACGCAAGAATGCTCATAACTTTGAAACAACCCAACCGATTGACGCGATCTTGGTCTCATATGAAAAAGCATGATCTGCACTTCAAAAAACTTTTTTGGTTTTGAATTTTTGACCTTCGCCGTCGCCGCTAGATGGCGTTAACTGAAATGGTAGTGTAGGCACCGGAAGGTCCATACATTTATGCACTTCGTTGCAGAGCAAAAGAGATACTATTAAATTTAATTAAGTGAAAATTATAATAATCTCAAGCAAATGTTAAAAAATGACAATCTTAAACAAAACTTGACATCCCCCCAGCAACCGCGTATAACTATAAAGCAGTCCTTGAAACCGCATTCACTTTCTCCACTTCAAATCTTGAAATCCTTGAATCTTCTTAATCAGGAGCCACAGGTAGTCCCCCCTGAGTGACGTGAAGAATGAACGTTCACGAATTGAGGAAATGCACTCTCTTGGACTTGGCTGAAGGATAGGTTCTGATAGCAGGTTGCAAAGATGACTGTGGCGACGGTATCAACGAAGCTGACCCTGTAGCTGAAGATGCAGTAGCAGGTATAATTGAATTCTCACCCGCAGCTCCATTTGTCTCCATGAAGGCAGGTTTCAGTCTCTCCGTGGAAATGATTGTGGGAGTACCGTCTAGATCTACTTTTAAAAAAAACTCATTAACTCTCTCTATAATTTCGTACGGTCCACGATATGGAGCTTCCAGAGGTTTTTTGACTTCGTCAACTCTTACAAAAACATGGGTACATGTGTGTTTGTGGGAGAAAGGCCTAACTCTGCAGTGGTGGGCTGCTGGAGCTGATCGAACATTTCGCATCATGATTCGAAACTTTTCAACAAAGATTTGTGGCTCGATAGGATCATCTTCATCCATGAAGTATTCACCAGGTATACGAAGTGTTGTTCCGTAGACCAATTCTGCAACGCTAGATTTGAGATCATCTTTAACACTGGTTCTGAGTCCCAACAGCACAACTTGCAATACGCTGATCCAGTATGTATGACAGGTTATTGCCGACTTGAAGGATCGATGCCATCGCTCAACCATCCCATTTGACGCCGGATGATAGGCCGTAGTTCGGATACGATTGCTGCCAATCAACTTGACCAAGGCACCAAAAAACTTGGATTCAAATTGGGAGCCCCTGTCACTGGTGATAGTTTCTGGAGCACCAAAACGACTGACTCATCCCTCGAAGAATGCATTAATAACAGTGTCTGCTGTGTCTTTGAGAGGAATGGCTTCAGGCCATCTAGTAAAACGATCTATCATCGTTAGGCAGTAACGGTAGTCCTGGCAAAGTGGCATAACAACAATATCAATATGTACATGTTTAAAACGTTCACTAGGAATATCTATTTTCAAAGAAGCATTTTTGATGTGTCGCTGAATTTTGCTTCTCTGACATGCCAGACAAGTTTGCGCCCAATGTACTATATCTCGATTCATGTGTGGCCAAACGAAACGTTCTCGAATCAGATTTTTTGTAGTACGACCATTAGGATGTTATCTCCTCATATGTCAAAAAAAATGGTAGTCTCGGCATTATCAACTCTAATTTTCCTAAGCTGCAATGAAGTAGAATTAGATGTTACGGAAAAACTCGATAAAACTTGGCCAAGGGGTGTTTCGGAAGCCAGGTTACACTTTTGGGTGGTAATGGACAAGTGATTATGACTAGCTCAACTAGGAGAGTGGTCGTGGATTAGAACTCTCAAAAGAAACGATTATTAAAAAAAAGAATAGCGCCACCCGTTTTAACCTTAAAATCACCATTCCTAGAAAACGGGAAATGGAAGGAAATCAGGCTCCAAAGTTCCCAAAAAAACCAAGGTTATATTTAAATGCGAACATACAAGCTTAAAGTACTCAAATTAGCACCAGGTACTGTACAAGAAGACGCCTTAGCAATTTGTCGACAGTTGTACGACGTGAAAAGCGATAACGAATTACCTAACCTACAATATTTATTGCTCAATACTTATCAAAAGTACATTTTACGATTTCAGTGTCTTCACTTAAAAGTTAAAATAACCGCCGTCGTTATGATCATAATGACTTCACAGTAGTTGTGTTCGTGAATATACAGGATGTTTTTGTGATTAAGGTAGGTTAAAATGCACTTGATATCACTTGATAGAAATCAGTAAATTGTGGGTGGTTGTAGAATATTGCATTCTGAACATGAACCAAATCACCGCAATATCTTGGAGTTACTTGATGAAATGGAATGGACTCACCAACTTCCTGGAGTTCTTATTCATTAACTTCGTCTACAGGTCAGGACTCACAATTTTTGGTGACTCGTAGATTGGTGGTCCATCAGATCTATACAATCTCCCATCAATGAGGTTTCCGGTACGTACAAGGGTTAATGATTTCCCAGATGATAGAGGAATGGGTCAGAGTTCACGTAGGCACGTCGTGATTTGATAGTACGTACAAATAGGTACGTAAAAATAGCCAGGCCTTAAAATATCATAAATGGAACATCAGAAATTGCTTCTAAGGGTGAAGAAGTTCGGAAAACTAACCTTGGATGGTATGAGGCTTCAAAGTTTTGCTGCGCACCGCGTGCTACAGAGATTCCCACAAAAATGGCCAAATTCCAGAAAATATCAGCACAATGCTAATGGTAAGTATACCAAAAAGGAAAATATAGCCAGGGAACTTTTTATATCAGCAAAACGTGCTAATTGGGAAAAGGAACCACACGGTCAACCTCAATCCCAGAATCAAAAGTGGCAGCAGGATGGTTTTTTTTTTCCGGACCCTCATAGAAAAAGTGACACGCCCAATCTCCGGAACCACAATAAGTTTGGCAAATCCGCAGTAGGCTTATGAGAACAACAAATGTGCGCCAACTTCACACCCAAACCAGAACCCTAATGTTTTAACCTCAAATTTCGCTCTGTTTATTTACAACAATAAATTAATTCGGTTTACTGAAGCGATATCTTTATTTTTGTTTTCGTGACGATCAAGACGGTAAATAGCGAAAACCCTTAAACGAAAAGATAAGAGAAACTGGAACGTAACAACACTTCCCTCACTTCTCAAAAAAAAAACATTCTTGTTTTTTTTTTTAACCTAAAGAGCCCCCTAAACCTGAATCTACTAATTAACTAACCATCACCAACTATTAGCCTAAACATTTAACGATTAATATGTTAATTTTGATTAGCCTAGGGAGAAAATATCAACATTAGCCTAGTTTACATCGATAACTCGTTTAGTTCGGTCCGATAGGACCAAGTGGGTGGGGATAGTACGGTAGGACCAATGATTGCTTCTCGCCCGTTTACACGGTCTTGCAACGCGTGAACTAAATCTGTACGCCCGCAATTCGTCAAATGTCAAAAACAAGTCGAAATTATTCATCAACACAATTCGTAACCAAAAAAAACATGAGTAAGTACGCTCAGATTGCCTTAGAAACTCAGAACCAACACAATTCACAATAATAACAATCAACATAACCTCATAATTTTGATCCAGATCGAACCAAATTTAGTTCGATACACTTGCTGGCGAGTACCGAACCAAGAGCGGACCAGCTTAGTCCGCAACTGTTTACACCATACGAACCAAATATTTGGTTCGGATATAGTCCGAATTTGGTAATTGGTCCGCGGACCAAGTTGTCGGTGTAAACTAGGCTATTGTGTCTGATCATTGATCATCGGGAGGATGAGCCTTAAGGTCCTTGGCGTGCCATATGCCGATGTTTCGTCCGTCTTCATCCATCAACTGATACGACCAGGGTGATTGAATCTTTTGAACGGTGAATGGACCAGCGAATTTTGGAGCAAGCTTTGAGGTGAAATTCTTAGTAGCATCTGAAAGAACGTAATTACGCTTCCACACTTTTTGTCCTGGGTTAAACTTTTCATCGTGACGTCGTAGGTTATAGGTAGTCTTGATTCGTTCATAAGTCTTTTTGAGCTTCTCGTGAATATCTGAAAAGACTTTTTCTAGCTCTTGAGACCTAGTCATGGGATCAGGTGGTTGAGGTTTTGGAAGGGTAGGTACACCTCTTGAGATTGGCAGATAATCGACCTCTCTTCCAAAGATCACGAAGTTCGGGGTGAATTTTGTCACTTCATGTTTGGCAGAACGAATCGCAGCACCAACAGCAGCTAGATGTTTGTCCCAGTGTCTATGATCGTTTGAGACGTAACTTGAAAGCATGGTCTTCAGTACTCGATGGACACGCTCAACGGGATTAGCTTGTGGGTGGTAATTTGCAGTATAACATATTCGAACACCATATTTTTCCATCAGGCCCTGGAACAACTTGCTACGAAATTGTACCCCGTTATCACAGATCATTTTATCTGGTATTCCATACACCAAGAAAACATATTCCTCAATCCAGCGGACTATCCCTGGGACTGTAGCAGTGCGTAATGGGAAAAACAAAACATATTTAGAGAAGACATCGCACACTGATAGGATATAAGCGTTACCAGATGTCGAACGGTCCAACCAAATCTACACTCAGTGTTTGCCATGGGTTAGTTAAGGTAGGTTGCGTACTCAACATATGTCCGGTCGCTGGCTTCTGTTCTGGTTTATTCTGCAGACGTATCTGACACCTTCCAATATAACGAGCAACACTAGTGCGCATCTGAGGCCAATAATATTTCTCATTAATCCTAGATACCGTCTTGAATATACCCATATGACCACATGTTGGTGGGTCATGATGTGCCTTGATTATGGAGGTTCTTTTCTCACGCGGAACAACAGCCAGCCAGACTGATGACATCAGTGGTAAGTGACTTTGGTTGTTTGCTCTTTTATAGAGTCGTCCATCTTCCAAGCGCCATAATGGGAAGTTTTCTGGTTGCTTTTCTATTTTTTCAATCATGCGTATGTACCATGGATCTATCACGTTTTGGTCTTCTAGGATTGAGGCTTCTTTTGAATCCACGAGGGTATCGATGACTGGGACTGAGCGGGACAATGCTTCCGGTACCACATTATCTTTACCTTTGCGGTGGACTACATCGAAGTCGTATTGCTGTAATCGTAATGACCAACGAGCAATTCTACCTACAGGATCTTTAATTGAATTTATCCATTTTAAACTATAGTGGTCCGTAATCACAGTAAACTTGGTACTCTCCAGATACGGTCTTAATTTCTCGATCGCGAAAAGAACAGCCAGGCATTCTTTTTCTGTAGTACTGTACTCACGCTCTAATTTGGTTAAGGACCGGCTGAGATAGGAGATGACATGTTCTTGATCATCCTGGACTTGACACAATACAGCACCAAGCCCATAATCGGAAGCGTCACATTGAACGGTGAATGGCAATTCAAAATTTGGGCATGATAATACGGGTGCTTGAATCAAATTTTCCTTGATGGTATGGAAAGCTTTTTCACAGTCGTCCGTCCAAATAAACCTTGCGTTCTTCCTCGTTAGAGCTGTTAATGGACTGAGTAGGGTCGAAAAATTGGGCACAAATCGCCGGTACCATGAGGCCATTTCAACGATTCTTCTGACATCGGAGACAGTGCGTGGTGTTGGAATCTTTAGGATTGCCTCCACTTTCTCTGGGTCAACCAAAAGTCCAGATGAAGTTACGACATAACCAAGGTATCGAAGTTCTGCCTTACAAAATTGACATTTGTCACGGTTCAGTGTTGAACCGGCATCAAATCACTTCCCCAAGCACTCTCATATGATCCTCGAAGGTAGGCGTACAAATTATTACGTCATCAAGATATACGAAAACGTATTTTTCCAAGTCAACACCAACCACTCGATCAATGAGCCTCTGCCATACCGCTGGCGCATTAGTTAAACCAATTGGCATCCTCTTGAATTGGTACAAACCCCGGAATGGTACTGTAAAAGCAGTTAACGGCCTAGATTCTGGGGAGATGGGTATTTGCCAGTATGCTGATTTTATATCTAATGTACTCAAATATTTGGCATCTCTGAGTTTGTCCAGTGTAGCACTCACGTATGGTATAGGATAAGCATCTGTTGTTGTGACTCGGTTAAGACTTCGATAATCCACACAAAATCGCCAATCTCCGCTCTTTTTCTTCACCATGACAATTGGAGATGACCACGGTGAGTCCGATGGCTCGATTATATCCTCCAATAACATTTTTTCCAACTCAGTATTGGCAATTTTCTGTAGGGCATGAGATAATGGGTGATACCTTTGCTTGATCGGTGGAGAATCCGTCTTTATCACCATTTCTACCAACTTAGTACATCCAAGTTTCGTTCCCATTTTGTTGAAGTTTTCTTCTAGAAGTCCATCAAGTATCTGACGTTGTTCAGGTGTTAAAGCGTCGAGCGGATGCGAAGACATAATCTCTGGAGTAGACTGGTTCTCTGATCTGAATGACCATTCGCCTCTATGAAGGTCAGGAATAATTTCCATTCTCTTCCAGAGATCCACTCCCAGAATTAGGTCATGAGGTAGAGATGGGACGACTAGTACATCCATGAGTACAACTCCATTCCTGAGTCGAAAAGGTAAGCAGACAGATCCTATGGATCTACAAGTATGTCCATTTGCTACTACGCAGTCAATTTTTTCCTTGCTATCCAGATTACAAAGTTGACGAAGTATCTTCCAACCAGGATCTCCAATAATGGTTCTAGTACAACCTGAATCCAGTAGTCCTTTGATTGGTTTCCCAAAAATTGTCACTTCCAGAAAGGGTCGTTCATCGCCTTTTGCATGAGAAAATATATAGTCTATGAGAATTTTATTCTTAATATGTGCATCATAGATGAGGGAAGGATTTTCCTTGAAAGAACTGATAGGGTCCTTCCCGATCATGCGTTTTTTGAGCATGCCGGACAGGTCTTTATGGTGCAGTCACTGTGTCCACATAGGAAACAAAATCTACTCCTGGGCTTAAGACATGTCTTGAAACTGTGTCCGATCTCTTTACAGTTCCAACAAGTCAATGAGGAAATAGCTTCTATACTGACAGGTTCCTGAATAAACGGAGGTGAAGTATCTGTCTCATCAGTTCTAAGATTTGATGAGGTAGGAAGACTTAACTCAGCTATGGCATACGTTTGATTCGGTTTGTGATAGGCCAACTCTGGCTCTAAAAGTTGACGATAGTTGGTCGGTGGTGGAGCAAAGCGTTTGACCCTCAATTCGGTGTCTTCAATAGATCGACATAGACCAATGAGTTCTTGAATGCTGGTGATACGTTCAGTAGCCAGTCTTGATTGAATGTAGGGAAGCAGATTCCGCCGAATGATCTGTAAACGGGTGCTTTCTGGTGGCCGGGCTGACAATTTTCGAAAAAGATTCTCCATCGCTACAACGAAACCCAAAACTCGCTCCTGAGCTCCCTGAGTCCGATGTCGGATTTCGTCCCAAAGAGCAAACTCGTAGTCAGTGGGCTGGAACGCATCTCTAAGTTTAAATGTTAGCTCATCCCAACTTCTAAAGCATCCTGTGCGATACCATAAAAGGGCATCCTTACTAAACAGTTCCGGAGCAGAACGAACCAATTGCTGCTTAGATGCGCCTCTCGAAATTCGTATCTCCTCAATTCTCTCGAGGAAATCGTTGACACTACTTTGTCCATCATACCTGATATTCCAACGGCCGATATCTTGAAAACTGTTGCTGGTAGGGTATCTGCTGGTATCTGGAGCTCTATTCATTGGTGAAAAATGTAGATTCTCCAATCTTTCGGTAAAGTCCCCATATGGATTGGTATATGAGAAACGAGGTTCTACGTATGTGTGATTTAGATGGTAGCGTTCACTCATATCATCTAAGCCACCTTCAGTAAATCTCATTTGAGCTGAACGGCTTCTATCTTGGCTTGTTGTACGTAGGGTCTGTGGAACTGGTCTATATAAATCATGTCTCGTCTCATAGGATCTTCTGAACATACCACTATTATCCACTGAGCTACCTTGATTAGCTATTCCAGAATAGGCTGATGAAACAGGGGGTTGAAGAAAGGTAGAATTCACTGGATGTTGATGGGAATTTCTCGAAAAACGTGTATTTTCATCAAAAGTGACAGTACGCTCTCTAACTGTGACGTTATTATCCTCGTCAACTATTCTCTTCGCACTGAAATCAATCGGTGCTTCCACCTCAGGAACTTTTTCTCCTGATGGCTCTTGAAATGTTGAAAAATGTTCGTTTGACTCACAATCTTTAGGGCTGTGTTCAGTATCATCCAAAATGATCAGATCATGACTAATGTTAATGTTCTCCATTTTAAAATTAGTAGTTTGAATATGTAATAAACAGCTCCCAAAAAAAATAAATCAAAGTGAACTATTATTTACAACTCACTTAAAAAAACAATAATTGCTGCAAATGCAACGCAACCCGCCCCTACCAAAAAAAAAAAAAAAGAAAGGGGAAACAATACAGCCAAAATAAAAAATGTATCAACCACCAATATCAACTATAAAATAGTAATGTTCACCTGATGCGCAAACACAAAACCTCCGTATCAAAAAGATACAATCTCAAAAAAAACTAGAAAACTCGCAATTCATACAAAAATGAACGAACGTATCACTCAAAAAAAAATATCAGGGACACTGAAAATAAATCGTCAAGAAGAAAAAAAAACAAAAGAAAACAAAACCCTTAACACGTTAGGGCGCCAATTTTGTTACGGAAAAACTCGATAAAACTTGCCCAAGGGGTGTTTCGGAAGCCAGGTTACACTTTTGGGTGGTAATGGACAAGTGATTATGACTAGCTCAACTAGGAGAGTGGTCGTGGATTAAAACTCTCAAAAGAAACGATTATTAAAAAAAAGAATAGCGCCACCCGTTTTAACCTTAAAATCACCAGTCCTAGAAAACGGGAAATGGAAGGAAATCAGGCTCCAAAGTTCCCAAAAAAACCAAGGTTATATTTAAATGCGAACATACAAGCTTAAAGTACTCAAATTAGCACCAGGTACTGTACAAGAAGACGCCTTAGCAATTTGTCGACAGTTGTACGACGTGAAAAGCGATAACGAATTACCTAACCTACAATATTTATTGCTCAATACTTATCAAAAGTACATTTTACGATTTCAGTGTCTTCACTTAAAAGTTAAAATAACCGCCGTCGTTATGATCATAATGACTTCACAGTGGTTGTGTTCGTGAATATACAGGATGTTTTTGTGATTAAGGTAGGTTAAAATGCACTTGATATCACTTGATAGAAATCAGTAAATTGTGGGTGGTTGTAGAATATTGTATTCTGAACATGAACCAAATCACCGCAATATCTTGGAGTTACTTGATGAAATGGAATGGACTCACCAACTTCCTGGAGTTCGTATTCATTAACTTCGTCTACAGGTCAGGACTCACAATTTTTGGTGACTCGTAGATTGGTGGTCCATCAGATCTATACAATCTCCCATCAATGAGGTTTCCGGTACGTTCATAGGGTTAATGATTTCCCAGATGATAGAGGAATGGGTCAGAGTTCACGTAGGCAAGTCGTGATTTGATAGTACGTACAAATAGGTACGTAAAAATAGCCAGGCCTTAAAATATCATAAATGGAACATTAGAAATTGCTTCTAAGGGTGAAGAAGTTCTGAAAACTCACCTTGGATGGTATGAGGCCTCAAAGTTTAGCTGCGCACCGCGTGCTACAGAGATTCCCACAAAAATGGCCAAATTCCAGAAAATATTAGCACAATGCTAATGGTAAGTATACCAAAAAGGAAAATATAGCCAGGGAACTTTTTATATCAGCAAAACGTGCTAATTGGGAAAAGGAACCACACGGTCAACCTCAATCCCAGAACCAAAAGTGGCAGCAGGATGTTTTTTTTTTCCGGACCCTCATAGAAAAAGTGACACGCCCAATCTCCGGAACCACAATAAGTTTGGCAAATCCGCAGTAGGCTTATGAGAACAACAAATGTGCGCCAACTTCACACCCAAACCAGAACCCTAATGTTTTAACCTCAAATTTCGCTTTGTTTATTTACAACAATAAATTAATTCGGTTTACTGAAGCGATATCTTTATTTTTGTTTTCGTGACGATCAAGACGGTAAATAGCGAAAACCCTGTAACGAAAAGATAAGAGAAACTGGAACGTAACCTAGAATCAAGAAGATGTTGCAGCTGTTCATCATTGGCTTGCTGATCGGCGATTTCTACAGTGGAGACGATGATAGGCATTTGAATTGCATTTACTCTTGATAAGGCATCAGCAACGATGTTGGATTTGCCTGAAACATACACAACGTTCGTCGTAAATTGACTTATATATTGTAAATGTCGTTGTTGTCTGGGAGATGCCTTGTCGGAGCTCTGTAAGAATGCATATGATAACGGTTTATGATCAGTAAACACCGTCACATTGCGTCCCTCCACATAGTGTTTGAAAAACTTGATCCCCTTGAAAATGGCTAGCAATTCTCTGTCGTATGTAATGTATGATTTTTCAGCTTTGGATAGTTTTTTCGTGAAGTGTCCTAGAGGTTGAGTAATACCATTGATGGTTTGATCTAACGCAGCTCCTATGGCCATGTCAGACGCGTCGCAGCGAAGTGATAATTGAGCTCCAGGCGCAGGATATGCAAGTTGGACCACATTTGCAAGAAGTTCCTTACAGCATTTGAAAGATTCATCTGCTTCATGTGTCCACAACACAGGGCGCTTATCATTCCTTTTAGAGTCTGGAATAAGATCAACCAATGGAGCATGAACTTTAGCTGCCTTAGGCATGTTGAGTCTGTAGAAATTCCAGGAACCCAAAAATCTACGCAGCTCTGCAACTGTTTGAGGTTTGGAAAAGTTTTTAATTGCTTCTACACGCTCTGGTGGAGGTTTTATTCCATTCTTGTTGACTGTGTATCCCAGGTAGGTAGCTTCTGATTGGACAAATGAGCATTTATGTACATTAATAGATAGGCCATGCTGCTGCAATTTTTAAAGAACTTGTCGAAGATGATCTTCATGTTCGGCAGGTGACTTTGAGGCAACCAGAATGTCATCTATGTAGACGTGTCAAAAATCTAAACCTCGCAAGATAGAGTCCATCATTCTCTGGAATGATTGTGCAGCATTACAGAGACCAAACGTCATCACCTTAAACTTGAAAAGCCCAAAAGGAGTTATCACTGCAGTCTTTGGTCGATCCTCCAGAGCCAGTGGAATTTGGTGATAGGCCCTGGACAAATCCAATGTGGAGAAAACGTTGCTGCCATGTAGTTGAAATGTGAAATCTCTCAGATGTGGAATTGGGTAGCGGTCAGGAATAGTGACTGTTCAATCGTCGATAGTCTCCGCATGCTCGCCAGCCACCACATTTCTTTTGGACCAAATGAAGTGGACTTGCCCATGCGCTATTTGAAGGCTCACAGAGTTGCTGTTCCAACATGTGCTTTGCTGCCTGGAGTTTTTCACCCACTAGACGACGCGCTCTTTCAGCCACTGGAGGTCCTTGTATTACTATGTGGTGCTGAACTCCGTGGGTAGGAGGCTTGAGACCCACAGGTCTGGTTACTTCTGGAAAATCTTTTAAAATATGAAAAAATGGATGTAGGGCATTAACTGAACAAATTGTTGGTTGAGTTGTTGAGTAGAGTGCACAACTTGTGCTACTCTACTCAGCTCGGTTTTTCCATCATGGAGCTGTTTCCTCTTGAGATCTACCAGCAGGCCATGGTAAATGGACGTCTCAATCCCAGGTTAAGTGTGAGCGTAGAACTACCAAAGGTGTTAATTGATGAGCCATTTGCTGCAAATAACTTAATATTGGATTCTGATTTGGTTTTTGTTGCGCATTTAGCAGTCTTCCTGGGTAAGACAGAAATATCAGCACCTGTGTCAACCAAAAATAGCAATCCTGTAGTCTTGTCTTCAATTTTCAAGCGTGTCGTGACATTGCAGGCTCCGGAGACGCTTGCTATCTTCGAAGTCTGCTCTAGTTTGACGACTGATCTTTTATCCTGAAGGAGCAAGGACTGCGGCAAGACCGAGCTCTGTAGCCAAATTTTTGATGATAAAAACAATAGCCCCCTTGATTATTGTTACGAGTAAGTGACTTCTCGCGATTTCTGCTGCTAGAACGGTTTCTGCCTCTGACCTGGAGTTGGAAGTCTTCCATTCTTTTGGAAAGGGTATTTATTTCAGTCACTAGATAATTACAATATCAGATTGATTAGTATGTTGACTAGATATTGAAGCAATGGCGTTGACATCGTTTTTAATGGCTAGAAACTTCTAATATTTTGTCTGCCTGCATAGCCAAGCGGGTGAGGTCAGCAACCTCACTAATCGCTAGAATACCTCGTACATGTTCAGGCAGGTGCTCCAAGAACAAGCTACGCAAAATACTATCACTACATTGATTACCTGCCAAATTTCTCAGACGTTGTAGAAAATTGGAGGGTTTCTCATCCGGAAATTCAGCTCCTCTGAGAAGTCGGCGAAGTTTACTTTCATTTGTCTCAGAGAAAGCACCAATAAGTCTGTCCTAGATTGTTTGATACTGGTCTTGTGCAGGTGGATTCGTAATTATATCTGAGACAAAAGGTAACGGATCATTGTCTAAATTGGCAACTATGTAATTAAATTTCGTAGCGTCAGCAGTTATTCTCGATATCGTAAACACAGCTTCCACTTGTGAGAACCAAAGCGCCGGATTTTCTTTCCAGAAATGTGGTAATTTTATTAATCGAACCTGAGCTACTTCGCTTCCACCCGGTTTTTCACCTGATGCGTCAATGGGGTTGGACATGGCTGGGAGGTGCAATTAAGGATAAGGCACAGTTTCAAAATGATGAGTCGCGAATCCTTGCGATGATCGACCACAAAATACCGCACAACACTTGGTATGAGTCCAAAGTCCAAGTCCACGAATAAAAGTACTGTCACTGTCAATATAGCACAATTTTACGATTTCGCTGCTTTGCCCTGGATCACGTCGGGGTAACCAATTAATTTAGGCATCAGAAGGTCCATACATTTATGCACTTCTTTGCAGAGCAAAAGAGATACTATTTAATTAAGTGAAAATTATAATAATCTCAAGCAAATGTTAAAAAATGACAATCTTAAACAAAACTTGACATCCCCCCAGCAACCGCGTATAACTATAAAGCAGTCCTTGAAACCGCATTCACTTCCTCAACTTCAAATCTTGAAATCCTTGAATCTTCTTAATCAGGAGCCACAGTAGCATGTTTTTGAGTTTTTTCCAAAAAAATCAAATGTAATGGTATATTTATTTTTATATATTTTAAAAGAGGATACATTTTCCTATTGAAAAAATTAAAAAAAAAATCATTAATTTTTTTGTTTTTTTTTATAGGAAAATGTATCCTCTTCTAAAATATATAAAAATAAATATACCATTACATTTGATTTTTTTAGAAAAAACTCAAAAACATGCTACTATTTCAGTTAACGCCATCTAGCGGCGACGGCGAAGGTCAAAAATTCAAAACCAAAAAAGTGTTTTGAAGTGCAGATCATGCTCTTTCATATGAGACCAGGATCGCGTCAATCGGTTGGGTTGTTTCAAAGTTATGAGCATTCTTGCGTTGTGAGGTTTGACAACTGATACCTCTCTTATTTGACATGTTAGGAAAAAAAAATAGAAAAACAAATTTGAAGGAAATCTCTCAAGGAATCCATAGCGGTACTCATTTGTATTTGTTTGTATTTAAAAATCACGAAAAAACAGCGATTTTGTGTTTTGATAGCACCGTTACGCCATCTTGTGGCGATCTTGGAAACTTCTAATATATTTCCAGCATTTTCTCTATTCCATATTACCCAGTAATTTTTTTTCCGCAAGTCTCTCGGATGCCTAGTTTCTGAGATCTGGCACCTTGCCATTCTTAAATAGACACCCTGTACAACGCAGAAGAAAATCCAAAATGTCAGTTTCTTATGGATCCAAATACCGTAGTAACAGACATTTGGTCGAAGCTATTTTTCAAAGAGAAAAGATAAACATCACATTTTATTTATCGAAAAAAACGTTATTATTTCCTGAGTTTATTTGAGAAGATACCTATTTTAAAATGAATTGCACTTTCTCATCGCCACTTTTTCTGCTCTGCAATATGACAATATTGTTTGTTTGTATTTGTAATTGCTGCTGGTTCAATTATTGTGCCTTAAATAGGAGGCAAATATACTAGTTTTAAATTGTTTTTAAGCGGACTGTATTTCATGAATTGAAGTAAGGTATGTTTCAGGTAAATTATGAATTGTGACAACTGTTGTCATATTGAACTGGTGTCGCAGTGTCGCCTCGCAGGGCGAACTATGTTAAGTTTGAACAAATTCCCCCCTTTGAAGGGGACGTTCAAAAATTCACTGCACGACCTCCATCTCTGCACAAAAGTCTAGTTTTCAGTATCTTCTTGCATGGTTAGTCTGCACAAGTGACGTATAGACCTGATCATTGTTCCTTTTTGAGTTCGGACTTCTGCAGTTCTGGAGATGCCGTCTTTACCAGGCAAAAGCTTAACAACTCTGCGAAGGGACCATTTGTAGGGTGGTTGAGTATCATTCCGAATCAGCACCAACGAGCTTTCTGGCAAGCTTGTAGGAAGTTCCTTCGATTTGTATTGCGTGTGCAATTGGGAAATGTACTGCTTGGTGAATTGTGACCATATTTGTTGTGAGTTTTTGGATGTGTTGCAACCTTGACAGTTTAAATGAATTGGCGTCTTGCAGGTTGAATTCAGGGATAAAGTTACAAGAACGGCCAATGAGAAAATGAGAAGGAGTAATGGGTAGTAAATCGTTTGGATCATTCGACATTGCAAATAAAGGTCTTGAATTTAGTATACACTCAACCTGAATAGTCAATGCATTAAATTCTTCAAAAGTGACATTTTTGTTAATGAGAGCTCTTTTTAAATGATGCTTTGCAGCCTTCACAGCTGCCTCCCATAAGCCGCCAAAGTTTGGCGTGTATGGTGGTATAAACTGCCATTGAATACCGGCTTGGCCCGTAGTTTCAGTGATTGAATCTATATTGGTGCTCAAAAATTGACCCAACTCTTTCAACTCGTTACTAGCTCCAACAAAGGTACTTCCATTGTTTGACCAAATCATGGCAGGAAGACCTCTCCGAGAGGTAAATCGTTTCAAACATGCTATGAAGCTTTCAGTACTCAAATTGGTTATTACTTCAAGATGCACAGCTTTTGTGCAAAAACAGATAAAAACTGCCAAGTAACATTTTGTTACTCTTGCTCCCCTACCCGGTTTGTTCAAAATAAAGAATGGGCCAGCGTAATCAATACCGGTTATTTGAAATGGAAACTCAGTTTTGATACGACTGTCTGGTAGACTGGACATTGGAGATTTGCCGGGAGTAGGGCGAAATCTAAAACATGTTTGACAATTTCGTGTAGTTTTCTTATCTAAATTTCCTCCTCTTATAGGCCAATAAAACTGCCTTATAGAGGCTAAAAGTAACTGAGGACCTGGATGTAGAAGGTATTTATGTTTATGGTCAAAGATTAACTTAGTATAAGGATGCTCAGGATCCAACAAAATGGGATGCTTAACATCATATGACAAATAGGTATGTTTCAAGCGTCCTCCTACACGAATCAGTCTCTTTTCATCAATAAATAGGGTTAGAGCTGAAAGTTTGTCCTTTTTGTTTAATAGGGTATTCTTTGTTAAAACTGACATTTCTTCACTGAAACTTTCAGATTGAGAAAGACGAAGTAGAGCCATATTAGCATTTTCAAATTCGAAAGCACTGACAGGACCAGAAACTAAAGGTTCGCTACACTTCGTTCGTTTTAAATTGTTGTAAAACCTAATACATAAAGCTGTTACTCGTCTTAACTTCAATAGGCAAGAATAGTTGTTGAAAAGGAAAAAATGCTCTTTAACCACAGTTCGAAGACTGTGATTCTCTTTTTTATCTCAGGTAATTCATCAATAGGAATGAAATCATTAGGTTCAGGAAAATTGGAATGAGTGGTTTTTAAAAAACTTGGACCTGACTACCATAAACTAGAGTGAAGTAGAGTTTCTGTTGTTACACCTCTTGAAGCAAGATCTGCAGGGTTTTCTTTTGTATTAATGTATCTCCAATTTTGAATATTTGTGTGTGACTGAATTTTAGAGACTCTGTTGGAGACGAAAACTTGTAATAGACTTGGCTCTGTCTTTATCCAACATAGAGCTACCATTGAATCAGACCACATAAAAATAGGGATGTCTAATGAGAGTGCATTTTTTACTAAGTCAATCAATTGGGTTCCAAGTAATGCAGCACACAATTCTAACTTTGGAATAGTAATAGTTTTGAGTGGTGCTACTTTGCTTTTAGCACATAAAATATGTGATTGAAAATCATGATTACCATGTTTGCTTCCCAAATAGACTGCGGCAGCATACGCATCTTTAGACGCGTCGCAAAAACAATGTAGTTCTGTACGACTGAAATCCTTGGGTATACAATTCCTTGGAATATTCAAAGTCTGAAGCTGATTTAGACTGTTACTAAACTTTGAAAATGACTTTTCCAAATAGTCGGGAATAGAACTATCCCAGGAAACTCTCAAACTCCATAACTGTTGAATAATAATTTTTGACGTGATAATAATAGGACTCAAAAGACCTAAAGGGTCATAAATTTGTGCAATAGTAGACAAAATAGATCTTTTTGTGATAATCCTTTTATCACGACTTGAAAGTTGTTCTGTATTATAAGTCAAAGTGTCAAGACCAGGAGACCATTGAATGCCTAGAGTTTTGCATGTTTCCTTTTCGCCAATTTCTAAAACTGAATTGGAAATTTGGCAATTGCCTAAATCGGATGTAACTTATGGATTATTCGATATCCATTTTCTCAGGATAAAATGACCTGACTCCAAAATTGAGTAGATTTCTTTAGATAAATTTGTAAGTTCATGAATGTCATTAGATCCAGTTAAAAGGTCATCGACATAGAAATCGTTGAGAATAGTTTTAGATGCTTGTGGAAATTGCTCAATAGAGTCTGAAGCCAGTTTTCGAATACATGCAATAGCTAAATAGGGAGCGGAAGTGGTTCCGTAGGAAACTGTATTTAATGTATAAGATGAAAACTCATCATTTGGATTTTCTCGCCATAAAATTTGCTGAAGGGGTCTATGATCAGGGTTCATCAAAATACATCTAATCATTTTTGAGACATCAGCAGAAACAACGTAAGTATACGTTCTGAATCGAAGTAAAATGTCTATGATGTCATTTTGGACTTTGGGACCAACATATTGTAGATCATTCAAAGACCAACCTGTTGTTGTAGGACAGCTACCATCAAATACAGGTCTTAGTTTTGTTGTGATATTATTCTCCTTCAGAATACCATGGTGCGGAAAGAAATAGGAAACTGAACTTGTACTTTTATCATTGGAAACTCTAGTCATATGTCCCAAGGACACATATTCATGAATTAAGTCAAAGTATAGTTTCTTGAAATTGGAATCTCTAAATCGTTTTTCAAGGGATAAAAATCTCTTTTTGCCACTCATCATACTGTCGCCAAGTAACTTGGGAGAATGCTTGAGGGGAAATTGAACTACAAATTGACCTTGGTCATTTCTAAAAGTAGTGTCATTGAATATTTTTTCACATTCCATGTCATCCTTTGACATATGAACTGCTACTTTAACTTCTTCTAGTTCCCAAAAACGCTTTAGTTGATCATCTTCTGGTACATGTACCTTGGTAAAATTGCAAATGGAAGTATTCAAATCCAATGGTGTACTTCCGGTAACTATGTATCCAAAGTGCGTATTTTGTAAAGAAGGTAAAAAGTTGCCTATTTTGATTCTTCCTTCAAGAATAAAATCCCAAAATAGATTTGCACCTATCAATAAGTCAATACCACCAGAAACAGAAAAGCTTGGATCTGCCAACTGGATGTTTTCCGGGATATTCCAATTACAAGTACTGAATTGACAGGCAGGGATTTGATTGGTGATCAATGGAACAACGAAATAGTACAACTAAAATTGGAAGAATTGGAGAACAATGACAAGGTACATTGCTTATTGAGTTCAGATACAACTTGATTGATCCCAATAATTGAAAGTTTCGTTGAAGTACATGGAAGTTTCAATTTATCGCAAAATTCTTGTGTTATTAGATTGGATTGTGCTCCACAATCTAAAAGTAATCGACATGGTTGAAAATTCCCATCTTCATCTCTAACTCTACACAAAATAGTAGACAACAGTACCTGTTGTGGCTTGACAGACATCGGATTTACAAATACATTGAAATTGTGTAGAGCTGAGTTATTGCTGGTATTAGAATTGCTGAAGTTACTTGTGTCACTAGTATTTTTATACAAATGAATCAACGAATTGTGTTTTAGTTTCTTGTTTTTAGATTTGCAAATAGTGCAGGGACCTAGATTACATTGATCTTGATTATGTCCCGTTCGAAGACAGTTTTGACATAGATTGAGTCTTTTAACATTGGCAATTCTATCTGAAACTGATAGATTCAAAAAATCTTGACATTTATAGATCAGATGATTTTCCTTACAAGAATTATATTTAATAGATGAATTGTGATGTGAATTTTGTTCAGGATTTTCTAGACTTAAATGAACTTGAGCCTGGTTTCTCGGATTAAATGGATGCTTGTCATATCTCTTGACATTGTGATTAAATGGCATAACTTGACTCGACCTAAAGGATTGTTCCAAAGATTGCAGCAAATCAACTTTTTTTTTGATAAAGTCTACAAAGTCATCAAGACTAGGAAGATCAGATTTATATTTGATCTCTTTCCATTCCCTGAAACTAGTCTTGTCCAATTTACTTGCAAACAAATGAACAATTAAAAATTCAAATAAAGTTCTGTCACTCAATTCTAAACTCTTTTATGTTGATCATATTTTTTGTAATTTGATCTAACATGTTTCTAAATTGAAAGACATTTTCTTCATTTACTTGTTGAATTTTGAGTAATTGCTAAAAATGTGTTTCTAACAGAAAGTGTTTTTTGTCAAACTTGGTACATAGAATGTTCCATGATGTTTCAAATGGATTAGTCACATTTTCAAAACCTTCAATATATCCTGCAGGAAATCCTTCCAAAGAGGCTTTTAAAAATCGAAATTTCTGCAACTCAGACAAACCAGTATTTGCAATAATAGCTGAAGTGGAATTAACCTTGAAATTGAGCCATTCCTCAAAATTACCAGAAAATGTAGGTAATTTGAGTTTTGGAAGTAACATATTGCTTAAAGTGTCGTTCACTGTGGATGATGAAGTATGAGGTTGTGTACTAATATTAATCTGAGCATTTTGTTGTTCAGCAATGGTAATAGACTTGGATATGGATACACTAGCAATATATTGGGATAAAATATCTTGAGCAGCATAAAATCGGTCTTGGAACTCTTCCCTTTCATTGTAATGAAATGGTAATTCTTGTTCATCACATACAGATTCAATCACTGATTCCACCTTGTCGAACTCTTGTAATAAACCAAAACCATCTTTGATCTTAATTCAACATCATTTAAACTAGGCGCTCTTTCGGGTGAAGATGATTTAACCGTATTAGCGAACTTTTCCAAAATGGTTAATTTTGCTTGATGCTGCCTCTATTTCTGATCAATTTTTTCAAATCATCTCTTGAACTAGATGCGACATTATCGTATGTGTCATGCATTTTGGCTAATTCAGTTCCAATACAAAATATGATGTATTGTAAAGATGCACAGACTCAAAAGCTATAACTTGCAAGCTATGAAGAATGATGCACTAAACTAGTCAGTTGAACAAAATTGCTTGTGGTTAACTGTATTTAAACTCAAGACCTAGTTTCGTTTAAATTATTGGCACCTGTCAAAAATAGAACGGTGAGGTTTACCTTCAATAGACTTGACAATAGGTATAATTGGTAATGACCTCAAATTGCTTTAATAGGAGAAAACTAGGATGAAAATAGGAAAATAAGATAGTAGTTCAACTTGGAGAACTGAATATAGATACCTGCTTTTTGTTTTGAAAAATGCTGTCAAAATTGCAATCCAATCACTTCAATCTGATATTGGTCGTCCAACTGCTTGCGTCGGGAATCACCAGATCGTAGCCTCACGCCTCTTTCGTGGTAGCCTAACTTAGCTGGTTACCAGGATTCGACAGGACTTGTCACTTGGAATCAACTTGTAGATTTATCCGGCTCGAACGACCAAATATGTTTGTTTGTATTTGTAATTGCTGCTGGTTCAATTATTGTGCCGTGAATAGGAGGCAAATATACTAGTTTTAAATTGTTTTTAAGTGGACTATATTTCATGGATTGAAGTAAGGTATGTTACAGGTAAATTATGAATTGTGACAACTGCTGTCATATTGAACTGGTGTCGCAGGGTCGCCTCGCAGGGTGAACTATGTTACGTTTGAACAAATATCAAATTGAAAATCTGACGTTTCGCCTTTGAGCGGCCATCATCAAGTTCAGTTTTTTTTTGTATGGATTTTTTATTTTATTTTTGATTATCTTTTGACGTCCTTAGCCTTAATGCATTGAGGTATCACAACTGTCGGGAAAAATACTCATCTAAAAAATAATACTAGAGAAAATTAGTTAGGCAACCCTTGTCTCCCTAACACATAGTTTGGTTCATAAATCCATCTTTATTAACACTTTATTCTTATGAGAAAATGTCACAACCAAATAAAACTAATTGACCGAACCAAAATCGAAATAACATCCAAAAACGATACATTTAATGAAATTAAATTAAATACATTTAAAAAGCTGTATCAATGTTTGCCATTTCAACAACATAATATTGAAAATAACAATAATAGGTGAAAAATAAATTGAAAATATTAAGGTTGCTAAGGCAACCCATTACTCTACACCCTCATATAATCACCTCAATGCCTCAAGGACGTCAAAAGATAACTAAAAATAAAATAAAAAATCCAGGTCCGTATTTAAAAAAATAAATTTGATGATGGCAGCTTGAAGACGAAACGTCAGATTTTCAACTTGATATCACCTTGTAGAGGAGAAAAAGTGGCAATGACAAAGTGTAATTTATTTTAAAATGTCTTTCCAAAGAAACGCAGGAAATAATAAAAACGTTTTTGCGAAATTTCGGATTTTTTCATTTTGCATCCATTTTAACCGACCCTGTATCTCTTATTATAACTGAGATCCTCATGCATGCACCCGAATCTGTGGCACCCTTATATTATTACATCTTTGGATTCTACGTGGAATCCTAGAGATTTGATGCATCATGTCCTATAACTGTTACCAGGAAACCGTTTTTATCTCGTTGCTCTTGGTCTCCCTCGGTTCCCGTCGACTATTTTGACAACGGAGTTGGAGAATTGGCGATTGGCGGCATTGGCACGTTTCATTCGAACTTTTCGACTCTGTTGTTCAGTTTAGCGCTCTTTTCTGAGTCTTCGAGGTTCTTTAGTGATTTCTTACCTTTAAGGTTGTTTTTAATGATGGAAATGTGCATTATGCAAACATTGCTTTATTTAATAGCTTTATTATACGTAACTACCCATTTTTTTTCCTACTATAGTATATTATCGCCAGATAATTTTGAATTTGAATGCAATCATTGCAAAACAAAATGTTCAAGAAAATTCATTCTAAAGCGTCACCTGCTAAGTAAGCATAATGAAGAACCTTGTGAAGAAATATTTTCGACAACCAATAAAGAGTGTCATATCTTGTGTTTTATATGTTTCAATGAAAAGGTGGGTACATATTTTAATAATATTAGAAATAAAACATGTTATCTTGATATTGTTAATAATAATGATATGTATGTATATTAGAGATAATTGGTGCTTTCCAATCATACAAACAGTAGAACAAGCATTTATATGACCATCATCAAATTGCTGTGAAGAAATCGTCTGTTTCATTTGTGAATAAAGAGGCATTTGAATCTTGGAGGCATTCAGGTGATCGAGATGTCAACTATTCATACCAGACCAATTGCATTCAAAAAACTGGAAAGATACTTTATTATAATTACAACAGAAGTGATACAAAAAAGTAGGTGTTGAGCCAGAGCTGTGTACACGTTTTCTTTATAATTGTCACCCATGCAGAAACTAATTTAAAGCGATACAAAAAAAATGTTCAAATAATAGTTTCAGCATTCATCCTCTTTTTATAAACCTAAAGGGGTCACAGATTATTGGGAAAAACACTGTTACTATACCTCCCAAAAATTATATTTTTTTTAGGCTTTACCAGAAAACATTTTGAGAGTATTAAAAAAAGTGGAGGAAGTATTAAAATGAATGGAACTTGTCCTTCTAGAATTATAGCTTATTTTGCAGAAAATTGTGAGACATTTATAGGTTGAAACATATTAAGAAATATTTTCAGCTTTTAGTAGAAATGAATAAAGATATTCCGATCGTATACATTCCATACACTGCATGCTTTATAATTTGCAGTCCATGCATACAACATTGAACTAATTTATTTGAAATGAGAACTATACATGGTGAGGCACGAAAAACTTCCCACAGGTGTTAGGTGATTAATTGAAAATCGCTTGTTCAATTTTTGGAAAACACATTTTTTTGTTTTTTTTCACCCACTACTTATCTGAGGGTACCTGTCACCTGTGAAGATACAACAGAAATGTGTCCTCCAAAGAATGAAAATTGACGTGTCTTAGCAAATTTCCCCCAGAATAAACCAGGGTGGGAATTTTTTCGTGCCCCACCTTGTATAAGGTGCTTTTTTTAGTCTGGTGTACACTTAATTAGATGCACAATTTCATATTTAGTTAATTTGTGATATGGGTGGAAACGTGATACAAAATATTATGTTTATATTTATACGATAGAAATATGTCTGAGAACGCTGGCTTTAATTATAAAATGCTTTCACGAATTTTAACATAGTCTGCATATGTTTCTTCATGACGACATGATGAATGCCTAACTGAAATAATTATGATTTAAAAAAAGGGTAATCGTTGGATTTTCTCTTGTATTATAGGCATGTTTATTTTAGGAACTGTAACAGTTAAACATTTTGAAAGACATGTTGGACATGACACGGAGGTTCGAGCACAAAGGTTATCAGCCACTGAGCAGGAATATCTATCAAAACAGTTATTAGATGGAGTATGTGTAGATCGTATTCTAAAAGATGCCAGAAATTTAAAGCTAAATGATATTCAACCAAGCAAACCAAATCTGATAACAAAACATGATTTGCGCAATTTATCCCGAAGAAAAAACATAGAAAAACATAGGCATTCAAGTGGTATGATAGCAACAGCTATGAAGGTTGGAGACTGGAATGCAAATGGAAGAAACTATGGACTTTTACTCAAGCAAATTGGTATGCATAATTTATCGGCTAATTTGTTTTGAACACTTTCAAACCTAATCTGATTAGAATTATTAACCTGGATGGCACAGTAGGTATGATCAAGTAGAGTAGATTATGGTGTGGAGAAAATCCTTGCATTCTGTTGTAGGAGAGCATCATTCACAGTTATGGGATAAGGACTTTGCTGTTGCTTTTATGGATTTAGTAATGGAACAAAAATTTAGAGAGTTTGGTAGAATTCTATGTATGGATGGGACTCATGGCCTCACTAGATATAAAGGATGGGAATTAACCATTTTATTAGTGAAAGATGATTCGAAGGCTGGTTTTCCAGTTGCTTTTATGGTGTCAAATGAAAAGATCAAGTCGTGCAAGAAGTATTTCTATCTGCTCTAAAAATTGGGCAATAATGTAGTCACTGAATTCTTGATGACAGATGACGATATAAAATATTGTAATGCTTGGATCAAAGTGATGGATAATACTCCTAGAAGGCTTCTTTGCTCATGGCATGTTATAAAAAACTGGAATATACAAGGTGAATATAGTAATATGTATTCCAAATACTTTAACAATAGCCGATGTTAATTTTATTTAAATAATGATTTTTGACGTTACAACTTTCATTTTTCTCAATCACATAGTAAGTCAGTCAGAATACTGTCACATATAAGTAGTATTTTTTGTGGTATTCTACAAGGGAAGTAAAAACAGGTAGACTGAAGGTGGCTCTTGGACTTGAGTCCGAATTAAAGACAATAAGAGTTACGTCTTTTATTCGGTCCCAAGTTCAAGAACCACCTTCAATCTACAGTGACTATATACTGTACTTCAATCTAGTTATCCACAAGGGACAAGAATCAATTCTGACATAAAAACATGTAGGTACATATTCTTTCTGGATCGATAACCAAGGTATTCAATGAATGATGTATTGTTTTACTTTGTAGTACCCTCTATAACGAAGTGGGATCATTTTTTCGTAATAAAATTGATTAGTTCCTGCAATAATCATAATAGATTTAATTCATTTCAATATTTCAAAAAAATTCTACATTTCAGGTAAAAAAAAACCGTAATAAAGAACTTCAATCTTCTATGAAAAAGAAAATGAGACTAATCATGTCAGCAACAAGTGAAGAACCTTTTTGTGATTATTGGGATGATAACCTCAAGCTGCTGCAAGATAACAATGAAAATGAATTTATAGAGTTTTTGCAAAGATATTATTTAACTGACAAAAATCGTATAATGTCATGGGCATATTGCTATAGGTATTTTGATTTCTTAGGTAGTTTGTCGCCGAAAATGTGTCTGTTGTTCAAGGTCTGAGGTTGGCATAAATAACAATATGGCCTTAGAATGCTTGAACAGGTATATTAAAAAAAAAAAATTAAAGGACAGTGGTAACATAACATTGGAAAAATGATTGAATACTCTTGAGGAAGTTATAGACGATAAAATGTGGAAGAGAGTTATAGCTTTGAAGAGACCAAATCGAAACACCTATCAAGGTAGGGTTGTTATGAAAGCTCATAAAAAAGCAGAGCAGATACTTTCAAAATGTTGAAAAAAAGGAAAATGGATATTTTGCTGTTAAATCTGAAAGACAAAATACTTATGACAATGTCAAGTACAAACAACATTGTATTGATAATTGCAAAGTAATGCACTGTGTAACATTTGTTTCCATAAATATTCATGTGAATGTGTGGAATTTGTTATTAAGAGTATCACTTGCAAACACATACACGCAGTGGCATTATATTCAAAAAAATGTCATATAGAAGACATTTTCTGTGGAAATGTCATTGAGACAAAAACAAACAACGACGACCTAGAGATTACCAATTTTCTGGAAGAAAGAACAATTATTGATGTATCTCAAACTGTAGATCAAGCTGATGAAAAACAACTTGTAACTCAAAATGCATCAAACTACATGAGCCAGATGTTCAATTTAGATGATGATTCATTCAAAGGTACATGAACATAATTCAAACTACATGCATTTATAATTTCCGGTTATTTTTAGTTTTTGCCATAAATTTTGAAGCATTTTGTCAATAAAAATGATAAGGATTTGAATAGAATTTCCAGTAAAAGGAAGTTTTCAAAACAATCTACCTATCCTGAGAAGTCAGCCATTAAAAGGAAGAAAGACTAGACCAGTCTTTTTGGTATTCTCCAAGAAAACGCAGAGATCTTTAATTTTTCTTTGGACATTTATTTCAACAATTGCCTTGTCAATAACGAAATTTTGCTGAAAGGATCCTGCTAGTTATATTGCAACAAATTTATGTAATAATCGATACATGCGCTCCATACCATTAAGCGAATCCGAATTAATAGTCGATAACTTTGCCCCTTACTATAAAGGTACACCGAGAGAACGGAGACGTACGAGCAGAGCCGAGAGTAACGAGATAAAAACGGTATCCTCCTATACCTAAGTATACCAGTTTTTGAAATATTTAAGTTTTTATGTCAAAAAAGACGTTTGTAGGCTCCAATTGAAAAGTGAATTTTACCTATAAGCAAGAGGATACCGTTTTTATCTCGTTACTCTCGGCTCTGCTCGTACGTCTCCGTTCTCTCGGTGTACCTTTATAGGGGCAAAGTTATCGACTATTAATTCGGATTCGCTTAATGGTAAGGAGCGCATGTATCGATTATTACATAAATTTGTTGCAATATAACTAGCAGGATCCTTTTTATCATAGTAATTAAATTGAGCATTGATGTTGATATCTAATTACTGAGTAATTTTAGTAGTTTAAGAATGTTAGTTGGTATCATAGATATTTTTTCTTGATCAAAAGGCAGCTGAATATTCAATAAGATACATCCATTGAACTGGAATACATTTCTTATGAAAATAACCCAAATCTATAAGAAGTATGTACACTAACTTGCACAAAAATGCGTACATTGACAGTGAAATCATATTTTTTTTAGCAGTGTAAATAGGCTGTCACAATAACGAATGTTCAATAAAAAATACGATTAAGTCACCTCTGGATTTCTTTTTCTGTCATGAACGTAGGTCTTGGCTAGTTTGTATGGTTTGCCATCACGGCATCTGTGACGGTTAGAAAGTGGATGTCATGTCATAATTGCGATGTTAGCCACGACCAAGGTTAATTGATATGTAGAGGTTGCGCCGTAACTAGGGAATCGGAAATCCACGAACGATAAACCGAATTGATCCCGTCACCGAGCTCCATTATTGACATTCCTGTCATCGGTGTGTCATCTTGATGTCATAACATGTCCGTATTTCAGGGTCTTAAAACTTTTTTAACCGAGTGTCGGCCGTTTTTAAACGTGCTTGAGGGTGTGTTATCACACAGATTTTGGTATACAGTGAAATATCTTCTCATTATCAAGTGTGAACCATATTCTATCTTTTTTTTAAATGTGTATTTGAATTTCAGAACCAGATCGGAGCCGACTGACGTCATTTTTGTCTGGATTCCTGATTCGTCCGAAACCCGAACGTATAACGACGCAACCTAACTACTATCAATTAACCTTGAGCCACGACCTCGACACACGTTTTTTGAAACAATTGCAATCCATAGGTGACTTGATCGTATTTTTAATTGAACACTCTTTATTTACATTTTACATGCCATACACTTGAACTTTTTATTTTTTTTCAATGAAAACGATCTATTGTGGGTACGACTTTCAATTTATTCACTCAGTTCGCTACGAAAAATGTAGATTATTTTCCTTAAATTCCGGTAGCAGAACCATTTATATTCAACACTTCTTGAAGCCGTCGAACCATGGATTTTGAGAAATTTTGACAATATTGAACATCATGTGCGAGCTCATTCAACGCATCAAGAATGACATCTAATAGTTCTGCCTGATTCTGAGCTGAGGCATCCAGTTTCTTTGATAAATAATTTTTACGAATGGTCCCCACACATTCTCCATTGGATGTGGATCTGGTTATTTAGTCATTTTTATTTCTTCTCACCGACCATGGGTCTTCACTGAACCGTGTAAGAATTTGTGTTTTCACAAAAGTGGATTATTATTGCAACTGACAAAACTTGACGTTTACTTGTCACCTTCATACACTGCTCAAACCAAAGCAATTTCACCATTTCAATGTACGCATTTTTTGTGCAAGTTAGTGTACATAACGGGTCGAGATGACTTTACGGACAGTGGATTTTTAGAAAAACAAAAGCGTCACCCTCAAATGTACGTCTAAATAAGTACATTAAAGAAAAAGAAATTGCGGTAAACACACAATTTGAGTCAAAAAATAAAATTTAATTCCCATGAAAATCAAGATTTTAATTGCAACGTTGCCGGATATTCATCTACCATATAGAAAGTGATGTCGCTAACGCGACATCAATTTTTTTCACCAAACACAAACTTACCCAAACTAACTAAAACTAACCCAAACTAACCCATCCTAAAGAGATAATTGAATATCATCTTCTCTGGTCTGAATCGATAATCCGAAGAACCACTGGCATCGCTGTATCACCTTGACGAGCTACATCTAACAAACTGTCAAAAGTTTTTTATTTTCGTCTATGGTCAAAAGAAACATGTTGTCGAACATAAATCCTTTACATACATACATTTAAGCGATATTTTAGCTTTTTTTATTGATAAGCAAAAAAAAACCACCATACAATTTTTTTTTATTTCAAAATAAAATAGACAAATGATTGTTTTGGTAGTGACAAAAATAAAATTAATTAGCTGATGATTTTTGTCATGGGAATATATGAAAGTACTTACAAAGTAATGTAAAAAGATAAATTGAAAAAAAAAATCGATAATAATATAAATTCTATTTCAGCAAAATTTTGTTATTGACTAGGCAATTGTTGAAATAAATGTCCAAAGAAAAATTAAAGATCTCTGCGTTCTCTTGGAGAATCTCAAAAAGACTGGTCTAGTCTTTCTTTTTTTTTATGGCTGACTTCTCAGGATAGGTAGATTGATTTGAAAACTTCCTTTTACTGGAAATTCTATGCAAATCCTTATCATTTTTATTGGCGAATGCTTCAAAATTTTTGGCAAAAACTAAAAATAACCGGAAATTATAAATGCATCTAGTTTGAATTATGTCCATGTATCTTTGAATGAATCATCATCTAAATTGAACATCTGGCTCATGTAGTTTGATGCATTTTGAGTTACAAGTTGTTTTTCATCAGCTTGTTCTACAGTTTGAGATACATCAATAATTGTTCTTTCTTCCAGAAAATTGGTAATCTCTAGGTCGTCGTTGTTTGTTTTGGTCTCAATGACATTTCCACAGAAAATATCTTCTATATGACATTTGTTTGAATAAAATGCCACTGCGTGTATGTGTTTGTAAGTGATACTCTTAATAACAAATTCCACACATTCACATGAATATTTATGGAAACAAATGTTACACAGTTGACAATGCATTACTTTGCAATTATCAATACAATGTTGTTTGTACTTGACATTGTCATAAGTATTTTGTCTTTCAGATTTAACAGCAAAATATCCATTTTTCTTTTTTTCTACATTTTGAAGTATCTGCTCTGCTTTTTATGAGCTTTCATAACAACCCTACCTTGATGGGTGTTTCGATTTGGTCTCTTCAAAGCTATAACTCTCTTCCACATTTTATCGTCTATAACTTCCTCAAGAGTATTCAATAATTTTTCCAATCTTATGTTACCATTGTCCTTTAATTTTTTTTTTTTAATATACCTGTTCAAGCTTTCTAAGGCCATATTAGTATTTATGCCAACCTCAGACCTAAAACAACAGACACATTTTCGGCGACAAACTACCTAAGAAATCAAAATACCTATAGCAATATGCCCATGACATTATACGATTTTTGTCATTGAAATAATATCTTTGCAAAAACTCTATAAACTCATTTTCATTGTTATCTTGCAGCAGCTTGAGGTAATCATCCCAATAATCACAAAAAGGTTCTTCACTTGTTGCTGACATGATTAGTCTCATTTTCTTTTTCATAGAAGATTGAAGTTCTTTATTACGGTTTTTTTTTACCTGAAATGTAGAATTTTTTTGAAATATTGAAATGAATTAAGTCTATTATGATTATTGCAGGAACTAATCAATTTTATTACGAAAAAATGATCCCACTTCGTTATAGAGGGTACTACAAAGTAAAACAATACATCATTCATTGAATACCTTGGTTATCGATCCAGAAAGAATTTGTACCTACATCTTTTTATGTCAGAATTGATTCTTGTCCCTTGTGGATAATTAGATTGAAGTACAGTATATAGTCACTGTAGATTGAAGGTGGTTCTTGAACTTGGGACCGAATAAAAGACGTAACTCTTATTGTCTTTAATTCGGACTCAAGTCCAAGAGCCACCTTCAGTCTACATGTTTTTACTTTCCTTGTAGAATACCACAAAAAATACCACTTATATGTGACCGTATTCTGACTGACTTACTATGTGATTGAGAAATATGAAAGTTGAAACGTCAAAAATCATTATTTAAATAAAATTAACATCGGCTATTGTTAAAGTATTTGGAATACATATTACTATATTCACCTTGTATATTCCAGTTTTTTATAACATGCCATGAGCAAAGAAGCCTTCTAGGAGTATTATCCATCACTTTGATCCAAGCATTACAATATTTTATATCGTCATCTGTCATCAAGAATTCAGTGACTACATTATTGCCCAATTTTAAGAGCAGATAGAACTACTTCTTGCACGACTTGATCTTTTCATTTGACACCATAAAAGCAACTGGAAAACCAGCCTTCGAATCATCTTTCACTTATAAAATGGTTAATTCCCATCCTTTATATCTAGTGAGGCCATGAGTCCCATCAATACATAGAATTCTACAAAACTCTCTGATTTTTTGTTCCATTGCTAAATTCATAAAAGCAACAGCAAAGTCCTTATCCCATAACTGTGAATGATGCTCTCCTACAACAGAATGCAAGGATTTTCTCCACACCATAATCTACTCTACTTGATTATACCTACTGTGCCATCCAGGTTAATAATTCTAATCAGATTAGGTTTGAAAGTGTTCAAAACAAATTAGCCGATAAATTATACATACCAATTTGCTTGAGTAAAAGTCCATAGTTTCTTCCATTTGCATTCCAGTCTCCAACCTTCATAGCTGTTGCTATCATATCACGTGAATGCCTATGTTTTTCTATGTTTTTTCTTCGGGATAAATTGCGCAAATCATGTTTTGTTATCAGATTTAGCTTGCTTGGTTGAAAATCATATAGCTTTAAATTTCTGGCATCTTTAAGAATACGATCTACACATACTCCATCTAATAACTGTTTTGATAGATATTCCTGCTCAGTGGCTGATAACCTTTGTGCTCGAACCTCCGTGTCATGTCCAACATGTCTTTCAAAATGTTTAACTGTTACAGTTCCTGAAATAAACATACCTATAATACAAGAAAAAATCCAACGATTACCCTTTTTTTAAATCATAATTATTTCAGTTAGGCATTCATCATGTCGTCATGAAGAAACATATGCAGACTATGTTAAAATTCGTGAAAGCATTTTATAATTAAAGCCAGCGTTCTCAGACATATTTCTATCGTATAAATATAAACATAATATTTTGTATCACGTTTCCACCCATATCACAAATTAACTAAATATGAAATTGTGCATCTGATTAAGTGTACACCAGACTAAAAAAGCACCTTATACAAGGTGGGGCACGAAAAAATTCCCACCCTGGTTTTTTCTGGGGGAAAATTGCTAAGACACGTCAATTTTCATTCTTTGGAGGACACATTTCTGTTGTATCTTCACAGGTGACAGGTACCCTCAGATAAGTAGTGGGTGAAAAAAACCAAAAAAATGTGTTTTCCAAAAATTGAACATTGACGTGTTCAAGCGATTTTCAATTAATCACCTAACACCTGTGGGAAGTTTTTCGTGCCTCACCATGTATAGTTCAATGTTGTATGCATGGACTGCAAATTAAAAAGCATGCAGTGTATGGAATGTATACGATAGGAATATATTTATTCATTTCTACAAAAAGCTGAAAATATTTCTTAATATGTTTCAAACTATAAATGTCTCACCATTTTCTGCAAAATAAGCTATAATTCTAGAAGGACAAGTTCCATTCATTTTAATACTTCCTCCACTTTTTTTAATACTCTCAAAATGTTTTCTGGTAAAGCCTAAAGAAAATTATAATTTTTGGGGGGTATAGTAACAGGGTTTTTCCCAATAATCTGTGACCCCTTTAGGTTTATGAAAAGAGGATGAATGCTGAAACTATTATTTGAACATTTTTTTTGTATCGCTTTAAATTAGTTTCTGCATGGGTGACAATTATAAAGAAAACGTGTACACAGCTCTGGCTCAACACCTACCTTTTTGTATCAGTTCTGTTGTAATTATAATAAAGTATCTTTCCAGTTTTTTGAATGCAATTGGTCTGTTATGAATAGTTGACATCTCGATCACCTGAATGCCTCCAAGATTCAAATGCCTCTTTATTCACAAATGAAACAGACGATTCTTTCACAGCAATTTGATGATGGTCATATAAATGCTTGTTGTACTGTTTGTATGATTATTATTAACAATATCAAGATAACATTTTTTATTTCTAATATTATTAAAATATGTACCCACCTTTTCATTGAAACATATAAAACACAAGATATGACACTCTTTATTGGTTGTCGAAAATATTTCTTCACAAGGTTCTTCATTATGCTTACTTAGCAGGTGACGCTTTAGATTGAATTTTCTTGAAAATTTTGTTTTGCAATGATTGCATTCAAATTCAAAATTATCTGGCGATAATATACTATAGTAGGAAAAAAGAAATGGGTAGTTACGTATAATATAGATATTAAATAAAGCAATGTTTGCATAATGCACATTTCCATCATTAAAAACTACCTTAAAGGTAAGAAATTACTAAAGAACCTCGAAGACTCAGAAAAGAGCGCTAAACTGAACAACAGAGTCGAAAAGTTCGAATGAAACGCGCCAATGCCGCCAATCGCCAATTCTCCAACTAGTGTTGCACGAGACTCTTGAAAATGTCTTGCAAGAACAAGACTCTTGCAAGAAATTCAAGACAAGACTTTCAAAATTTCTTGTCTTGCACTGCAAGACAAGACAAGACTTTAATATGCAAGAAATTACGAGAGTCTTGCAAGATTTTTGGAATTCAAGATTTCTTGAAAGTTGGAAATGATACATTTTTAAAAGTGATAATTAGGTCTTTGCGCAAGTCAACAGGAGCATCTGACCGCAAAAATAGTCCAGCATTGCCAAATATTGTGAAGTCCAACGTCAAATAAATGTTATCTATGCAACCAACATAGCGACATGTAGCATTTGCTATGGTTTGCATTAAGTTCTGTTTATCATGGTTTGAATTCTTGTTATTTGATGGTCGTCAAATCTAGCCCAGAGAGTATATATTTTTTAATTCTTCTAAAGTTTTTCTACGAATTATGGAACTTTTTCGAAATATCGTTATTTCAACAAAATGAAACTACTTCTATGTCTCTTTTTGTGGTTTGTATAAGCTCTGAGTTGCTATGATTATTTTTATTTGTTGACGCCACACTATTCTCCTTTTTTCATATAACAGCGTTGAAGCATCTATTTGTATACCTAATAAGTTTTATAGCTAATCTAGAAGTTCTATTGCTGTGATATGAAGAAGAATGGGTACATAAAACCTTCATTCATCTGAAAAAAGCATTAATGACAAAATCATAGACCTTTATGGAACTCCGTGGAAAAATGCTATATAACTCCTTTATCTCTCAACAAAACTTAACTTAAATTTTGCTGTTTTTTATGTTAAAGAATTTAAAAAAACAGGGTGGTCATTTTATGTTGATGACATTTTGATTTGATGTAACCTTTTTTAAAAAAAAAAAATAAAACGACAAACCAAAAAATAAATTATTGTAACTTTTCAGATTTTCTTGAGAAGCTGTTGACATAGGTACATATTTCTCTTAGTAGGTATATTCACTAGAATTATATTTTTAAAAATATGGTAGGTACATACCTATTTACCTATTCTGAGTTATTACTTTTTTTGCGATTACTATACAGGGTGTTTATTAATTGAATGCCGATACTTAAGGGTGACAATACTTGGATGATTTTAAGACAAAAAGTTCCTATGAACATGGGTCCGCAAGAGCTTAATTTTCAAGATACAGGGTGTTGAAATATTAAAAAATAAATGATTTTTATGATTACTCTGATACTATTCCAGATATCTTCATGAAATTTGGTACACGTCGTCTAGGCTTCAATATGCATTTTGTGATATACAACCAATTTCATTATTTTTACCAGTGGCGTCCGTACGGGCTTTGCACTCAATAATTTCGGAGAAAAAACTTGTACGCCACTGCTTCCTTCCAAAATAAAAATTATTTTTAAAATCTCTATTTATTTCTGAGCCAATTTGTTCTCCTGATTTTTTTCCGTCCAGCGCATGGTTTTCGCTTGAAAAAATAAAAAAAAAATTAATTGCATTGACACCCTGCTGTGTCATCCAATATTTTTAAATCAGTGGCGCCCTCTATAACATCTCCATGCATTTTGATGCATAGAAGACGTGTACCAAATTTCAAAAAGATATCTGGAATAGTATCAAAGAGATGATAAAAAAAATATATTTTTTTTTAAATTTCAACACCCTGTATCTTAAAATCTATGCTCTTCCATATGAACTTTTTGTCTCAAAATCAACCAAGGATTATTACCCTTAAGTATCGGCATTGAATTTATAAACACCCTGTATAGACAAAGAATACAATTATTCTTTGATATAGATATATAAAGTGTCATATCATTGAGATTTGAATAAAATGGGCTACCTTCGAGCATGGTCGAGTTATCACTTTACACAGAGGGTGTTTCATATTTTATATTTTAATAAACAGAACTTGTTCCGCTAAGATTTTTTTTGCTAAAATTAGCTTCGTTCATTTCCGTATCACTTTTTTTATACGACGAAGATTCTTTCTGTGAAAAAAATATAGACATTTTTTAACCTTTTTGATAGGATATAAAATCTTAACAAATAATATGTGCAAGACAAGAAATGTCAAGAGTCTTGCAAGACAAGACAAGACTTTAGTATGCAAGACAAGACTTTGAAAATTTCTTGTCTTGAATTTCAAGACAAGACAAGAAACAAGTTTACAAGACAAGATTTCTTGTCTTGTGCAACACTATCTCCAACTCCGTTGTCAAAATAGTCGACGGGAACCGAGGGAGACCGAGAGCAACGAGATAAAAACGGTTTCCTAAGAATAATGATTATTAAGAGAAAACACGATGTACAAGTTGGTCTAAATGGACAATTTGCACATTTTTTGGAAATATGAAAAATATAAGGATAAGTAAGTACTGATGCCATTGATGTTTAAAAAATCAACCTACGACCTCTAATAATGTAGTAATTACCGATTAAAGAGCGCCAATCAACATCCACTACGTCACAGAACACACTATCTATCTCCGTCTGACGTATTGACTGAGATGACTCTCTCTCTCTCGGGAGGGTAATATGGCCACACCCTTTTTGCGATCATGCAGTGAAATTCGCGTCTTCTTTCTCATTTATTTAGTATATTTTTGGGTATTTCGGAAAAATGTTTTCGCTGATGACTTTCAAATAATGTCTAGAATACGTATATAAAATTTCAAGTCATTTGAAAATGTATGCAAATTGTCCATTGGGAATATAGATTGATGACAGGAAAGGAAGGATTAGAGGGAGAGAAAGAGAAGGAAAATAAAGCAAAGATCACTGTTGCCAAAGTAGTTTGCTTTTTAAACATTTTTTTTGTACAACCTACACGTAAAGTCCACTTTTCAATGCATGCAAAGCAGGCGGAAAGTCGCTAATTTTGGCTGCCGGGCCTAAAAAATCTTTCGCACCCGCGGGCGCATAAGTAGGTCGCTTAGCAACAGTTCCTTGGATCCCAACGCCTCTGAATCTGATAACCACGTGACAGCCTAGCATACTAAAAGGAACTAATCACGTGACAATCTCGGTGACAATGAATCCGCACCACAAAAGAATACGGGAACACACCTATTGTAACCATGATTGACATTGACAGTTCTCACTAAACTTGTCAGTTGTCTGACTTGTCAGCAGTGTAGTGCAGTGTATTGGTTATTTATTTTTGATTTTCAATTCTTTGTTTATCTTTGTTGTACAAAAAGCACTGTTTGTACCACGGGCGAAAGATGATTTTGACTCGGCTAATATCTGCCCTCGCTACGATCGTGCTGCTACTTATACCCTCGTCAAAATCATCCACTTTCCGCCCTTGATACAAGATGTACTATTAAACTCACCAACCAAATAAGAATCTGGAGACATAAATTAATGCAGAGAGCAATGTTATATGAGAAGGATCGTTTAAAAGTTCTTTTTTTATGATTGGGAATACTCAGAATGCTAGTCCGCCGATCATTCAGATTGTGAACGTCAGTTCTAAATCGGATTCTTTCTAGAAGATACGGTGGAGTTTGAAATTTAATTGTTCTGTGAAAAAACATGGTGGCATAAAGGATGCGCCTGTTATGCATACTTAACCATAGTAACTCTTTAAGTTTGTGAGAAATATGCTGCCGTCGTCTAATCCCAAATACCAAAACTCTGAAGTGTCCCACCCCTGTAACATTTTTGTTTATTAACCGATTTTTATTATTATTTTTTTTTTTGTTAGGTCTCATCAAACGCTTTTTGAACATTATACCAAATCAGTTCCAGGGACGGACTTTTGGGTGATTATGGGGGTTCAAAGTGGGTCAAATTTCAGAAAATCGTATTAGGGGATTTTTTAGAAAAAAACTGACAACGGAATCTCAATCAGAATGACCAAAACCCTCCCTGTTCACATTTTCAAACAAAAAAATTACTGTTTTGGTTATTTTTTTTTGTTAATTTGTTAATTTAATACTTATACTGCTCATTGAGTCTTCCTGTACGTTCTAATTCTAATTTTCGTTCTAATTTGTTAATAAAGTCCCAGAATGTGTGTTTTAAACAAAAAATCATCGATACCTAATACAGGGTGGGCGACTTCAGAGTGGACACACCGTATAAGTCTAAGACAGAAGTTTTGAACTTTTTGTACCCTTTTTATATCTAACGAGTCTAAGCAGGGCCCATAAATAGAGGAGCAGTAACTAAATTGAGAAAGTATTAACGTGTCGCAGAGCAAAATCTTGAGATTGCAGTTCAAATAATGACGTAGAGGGTATAGCATTTTCAGAGTCGCATAAGCTTTACCAATTCTATTACTAATATGTTCTTTAAACCAAAGCCTGTTATCCATTGTTAAACCTCAGTATTTTACACTCTCTTTAAATGATATTTTTTCATTATCGATAAATAAATGAAAATTGTGTTTATATAATGAGTCAAATTATAATCTTCAATGACATCATTCAAGAAGATGTAGAACTGTAGAAGCCTGCAGAGTGGATGGAAATAAAAAGGGATGTTTTGAATCAAAGAAATCCATTCACCCTATCTGAAGTTTCCAAGGAAGTTTCTGACTATAAATTTGTTAGACTTTTTCGTGTCAGCAAGATTCTATGCGAGAAAAAAGTACCTAACTGAACCAACACGAGCGTCGGTCATAAACAATATAAGTGCCAAGGTATATTGTTTTCTTTGTTTGACTACCCGTCATATCACAAAAATAAATATTATCATAAATACAATTTGTTTTTTGTCTGAAATTCCAATATTTCCATATGGAAATCAAATATAAGTTTTAGAATAATCAGAGAGATTGTTATTTAAAAAATTATTAGAAAACAACGGAATTTGGAGCGATAAGCGTTCCCGTAAGCTTCTAAATTGCAAAACGGTAGTTTTGTACTCTTTGTATAGTCCAAAAAGCCATATATAGTATATAGAAAATACGTGGCAACGCTGCCTACATTTCAAGGTTCTCAAGAATACGGCATATTTTTGTTCCCGGGAGTAAGAGTTCGCTTTACCTCCCGGGAACATTCCTGGGAACATTCTCGGGTGTGCTCCCTTCACAGACATTCAAGAATTTGTCTCCAGGGGTAAAGTTGGACGTCTAAGCTACAGAAAAACGTGGATTCTTCTTCTAAGTCTTAAGTATTGATCTCCCAGTCAATGGAATCTTATATTTGAAGATGCGCTCAATTAAAAGAGAGAAAGAACCAATTATGGTTTGGAAAAAAAAAATAATTGATTCCAAAATCTGTTTAAACTTATGTACAGCTGGTTCGTAAAAAAACTGGTATTGCTCATAGAAATGTTCAAAAAATTGAGCAGTGTAATATTTGTTTTGACAAAACAAAAAAGTATGACGTCATATTTTTACCAGGTTGATACTTTTGAATATTTTTTTTCAAATGACTCCTCACATGAGTACAGGAACTAAAGCGAAAATATTGAATTGATCGATTGTGTGTATCAAAATTTGCAAATCTACCTGATTCAAACATACATCATAACATACCCAAACTTTTCACTTGAATGACATGTCACTGTCGTATAGTTTTGTCAAAACTAATATAACACTGCTCAATTTTGTAAACATTTCTATGAGCAATACCAGAGCCGTCTATATTTGTAATACAAGCCATGAAGTCAACAATTGCAACGTCGCAATTTTGGACCACCGTTGAGGTTAAGCGGCGGTCGAAATTGTGCATTGATTGAAGGTGCTTTCTTTAGGTGAGTTATGAACGGGAATCATATGCTACGGGAATCATATGTAGATGGTAGCATATAATTCCCGTTTGCCAAGCGGAAATTTGACAGTTCCACTTTGAAATGAAATTGAATGTAACCTAGGCTCCCAGGCATTCAACGTTTCAAAACTGCTTTCAGTTTTCAGTGCTTTCATTCAACCAGAAAACATTCCCCTCATTCAACTTGAAATTGTATTTTGAGAATATGAGAATGAGAAAGAAGCTCAGTGAAAAATGGAGTGGTTTCTGAGTTGTTCTGAAAATTTAAGATAAAGGTAAGTGGGTGGGTACTAAAGAAAAAAAAATACATATTTGAATAGGGAAAATGTATGAATCAATGCCTCATCCTGAATTCCTCATACATATGCACCAGCTTCTATGTTATGTGGAAAAATCATAGAAAACGAGTGCTGTTTCGTTTAGGACTATGGAGAAACATTTTGGCGCTTGACGAAGATGGTGCCTTTTGGTTTCTTTGTTTTAATAATAGTAATTATCAACTCCTGTCCTCCAGAAACTGAGGAAATCACATCTCAAAATCTGTAACCATCTACCTATCTGACGGTTTTGATGTTTTATTGTTTAGAATCAATATTTTTTCCCAAAAAATCATAAAACTGTTGTTAGGTTAGGATATGTATTATGTTAATTCTTATGTTATAATTTGATAAACATCATACCTGTTGCGATAATATATAAGTTATTCTTTCAAGTTACTGTTTTATTGAACATTTTCCGTAACTCGTAAACGTAAATTACCTTAATTTCCAAAAGGTGAGTTCGAGTATTCGCTCTGAATACTCGGAGCGCAAAAAATTGTCCGCGCTTCAATGGACAATTTCGCGCTCGGAGCGAAACTCGAACTCACTTGAAGAAAACACCTTTAATGAATGCAAAATTTCGACCACCGATTAACGTCAACGGTGGTCCAAATTGCGACGTTGCACGTTATTACTTGTCATTACTTCATGGCTTGTATTACAATATAGACGGCTCTGGCAATACCAGTTTTTTTACGAACCAGCTGTACTTCGAAATCTCCTCGGAAATTTCTTTCTGCGCCCCCCAATAGCTTTTACAGCGAGAGAACTTTTTCGAAAACTGAAAACAATTATATAGGAAACGGAATAGATTGACCCCGAGAAATGCACAAAAAAAAATCATATTTTGTAAGAATTCATAAGAAATGATAAAGCTGTATGATTTTTTTCTGTAAGTCACCTACTGTCAATCAAGCAAGCCGGATTGCCGGAGTCAGTATGTTGGCCGGACCTCCGTTTCAACACTAGTTATATGGAACCAGGAATGTCCTTTATGTATATGAGTAAAGTTTGTTATTACTTTTATTTTTGTGTTAATTTTCATTTAAAATATATTTTTCTCTGTATGAAATGCAAACATTTCCAAAAATACATAATACGCCACTGAAGTGAGAAGGTAGGAGGGAGGTCCTAGAATCTATTTTAAAATCAAGATGGCAGTATATTCACTGATGGAACGAAAAGTCCTGGTTTTTATGGTCCAATTCACCACAAACTTGACACTTTCACACCATATTAATGTAAAAATAATATCGTCAAATCACAAATACTCCAAAAATCACACAAAAACAAGGCATATAACCTCGCATATAACAAAAAGACAATATGAAAGCAACACCGCATAAGCTTTGTCAAGACTCAACCAATATGAACATAGACGAGAAAACATGAATGAATCTTTATACGGTTGATCGTGAAATCGATTCGTAGTAAAAGCGACTGGCAGATCCCAAGTATAAGAAACCTGATCTGGTTGCCAGATTTTCGAGGAATTTTTGAAGAAGATGATAAGTTATTGTTAAATAAATCGTGCCAGAATGAAAAATACATATTTGGATGCCAAGAATATCGTTCTTGTTGTATCTTTAAATATGCAGTATTAGATGAGAGCTGATTTTATCATGATTCTATATGTTTTAACTGTTGATAAATATGGAGAGTGAAATGGAGTAGTTAACATTGGACACTTGGCAAAGATGCTGGTGCAAAATATTAAGGGGCCGAGCTTTTGTTGGATAAACTGTGGTGGGGGTATAGAAAGAGATGGGTATATTTGTTTTGTTGAAGCTAATGTATGATCGCTCTCAGAAGAGACAAGCTAGGTCTATTTTTTTTATAAGTAGTCAATGGAAGTATTACAGATTTTTTAGGCATTTTTTTGTTTTGTTTAAGGAGTCGTTTTTTGTCATTTTGGACTCTATAGACACTAGAAAGTTTTCTAAACAGTTATCAAAATTGCTTATCAACAAATAATAAGGAAAAACCGAGGGAAAAACAGTGTTGTTAATAATTAACTCGATAATTACTTAATCACCATACATAATATTGAAGAACTCAACTTACATGTAGATATACCGGCTCCTGACATTGTTATAACATGTTTACAATTTTTCTTCTTAATGTACTCAACAATCCCATCCAAACTCACATCAGCCAAAACCTGGAAAAATCGAAAACTACAAAAAAACCCTGCAATGAATTTTCTTGGAATTGAATCAAATAGCCATTGTTTACATAAAATTGTGGACATTTTCACTAAGTACCCTTTAAAATTAAGTCTAAAGGTCAAAGTTATAGATAATTTAAGGTTAACTTTATATTTACCTTTTCGGCAGTAGAATCGGCAGGTTGGTCGTCTAATCGTAATAGTCCGAGTTTGTCAGCTAGATATCTTTGCAGTTTTTCCAATCCAGATGAAGAAGCAAAATTTGCAAAATGTTCTTCCGAACTTTGTCCTGGAGATTCGTCATTTGAAGCTTTTGCTGAATTCTTGTCTTCTATGAATCAAATAGATGCCGAAAGTCGAAAATCATACTACTTATTGCATGTCAAAGAAAATAACATACCTTCATGGTCTTTTTTTGATGACATACTTATTTTAAGCAAAAATATTAACTTTTAATTTCAGCCAGCCAGCAATATCAATATTTATGTTTGATGTCTACGAGTCTACGTCACTTTACGTCAACAAAGACCATAGAATAATGTTTAAGGGGGAATAGAACCAACAATTATAAACTACACAGGATTGCTCAGTTTGTCGAATCTGTCTGGCAAAGTCAAACTCGCTGTGACGTCACCACTGATGCTGGGGCGACTGCCAGCCACGTTGTAACACCGGTTTCCGTTCGATCACCGAAGTGAAGCAACGTCGGGCGAGGGTTGACCGCTTGGGAACTCCACAGGCAGTTCGCCGTCTACATACCTGACTAGATTAATAGCATTATTCATTGCATTGCTAAACAATCGAAAAGGTCTACAGAGTAGCCCAAATAAAAATGCTCTGCTGAGTTCATTTACACTAAGTGATGCATAAATCATCACTATAGACCGAATTTAGCAGGAAAGTCGGTGGTACAATAGACCCAGGAGGTCGAAGTGCAAGTCCACAATCCAACACCCTTTCGAATCTATACCTAATCTACATACCACTGATGCTGTTAGAAAGAGCGCATATGCTTTATATGGTATTTTCTTTTGTGCAAATTAGATTTCAAGCAAAATGTAGGTGTTAAATTTCAAAATTAAAAAAATGTATACAATACATAATATAGGTACCTTATTATTCCAACAACAAAATCAACCAAATGTAAAATGTACAGGGTGTTCACAGATAAATAGACCCCCCCCATTAACTTTTCAATTTCATGTTTGGGAGAAAAATGTTTCAAATGAAAGTTTATTGATTCAAAATGAATTTTGTGAAAACACGGTTTTCACATATACAGGGTGTTTCAGAACTAATGGGCGAAGTTCAACTTTCTTATTTCAAATCGCATCCCTATATTTTTATTTGATTTTTGCATTCTCCGGAAAATTCGTAATATTTTTCATATAGCATACCCTATCCCGTGCCTATACCCAAATTCAACCAATAAGAAGATATTGACATCAGAAATTTGCAATTTTTTCGAGCAAGTTTTGAAATGTATGGTATTATTTGGAAACCTTGGAATCGAGGTGATTGTTAATGGATGTCAACTTCTCAAAAAATATTTGAATAACGTACAGGGTGACCCAATATTATTCGATAATATTTAAAATTTAGATTCTACTAATTAAAATGAACAATCGCTTTATTCTATGGACATTTATTCTGAAAGACGACGAAGACGAAATAGCCCCTCGAACCATGACAAAATCCACTAAAACAATGGGAGTTATATTCACTTTTAAAAAAGCTTCTAAAAAGAAACTTAATATTTTAAGGGTTTTCATCGAGGTTTTCATGGAATGAAAATTGTTCATTTTAATTACTTGGTAGAATCCTAATTTGAAATATTGTAGGATAAAACGGGGTCACCCTGTATGTATTAAAGAGAATATTTCAACTTTTTCCTCTTCGCACTATAACATGTTCAAATCTGTCTTGACAAGTTGACATCTATTAACATTAACCAATGATTATAATAGGTAATCGTTGAACATTAACACCTAATTCGTTTCCAAGGTTCCAAAATAATACCATCCATTTCAAAAAATGCTCGAAAAAATAGCAAATTTCGGACGTTAATATCTTCTTATTGGTTGAATTTGGGTACAAGATATGTTTCATAAAAAATGTTCAGAATTTTCCAGAGAATGCAAAAATCAAGCAAAAAAATAGGGTTGTGATTTGAAATAAGAAAGTTGGACCACGCCCAGAAGTTCCTAGAAACCCTGTATATGTGAAGACCTTGTTTTAACAAAATTTATTTTGAACCATCAAACTTTCATTTGAAACATTTTTTTCTCAAACATCAAATTAAAAAGTTAATGGGGGGTCCATTTATCTGTGAAGACCCTGTACTTGATTATATTTAAATGATGTCGCTCAAACTCTTCCCATATGGGATTTGCAATTTTAGAAAGCTCGTTACCTAATTTCCATATAAAAAAGACTAATTTTGATTTGTAACTTTGAAGTTTGCTGTAATATAGGTACTTACTCAATAACTCATGCTGTAAATCTCTTTCATAGTCATTAACTGTAAAATGGTCGGAGCAAACTGTCGAATAATCTATATTGAACTTGTCTTTTCTACTGCAGCAATGCACCCACTCTTTTTGTATTTTAAAAGACACTAAATCCTTGCCTTTTGGAAAAGAATGGAATACTATGCCTGAGCCTTGCTTTTTAAGAGCTAATTGATTGTTTTTGCACACAGCAACGGCAATATTCTCCCTGGCATAATGAACTAAAATAATGTTTACCACTGGAGTTAATTATTATTAAACAAGAAGCCTATTTTCTCAGAGAGTAGTGGCCATTTAATTTAGCTTCGTGTGAACAAAATGCTCCTTCTTGTGCTAAATCGAATTATTGCTACACACCCTCAATCGTTAACACAACGAAACGAATAAAATATGTATTTGTATATTTTCGGCAACTCAAAATACATTAAAAGTACTTGGAAAAACAGAAACTATTGGACAAATTCACAAAACAAGACACACGATCAACGGCTTAAATGAAAATAGACAAACCAATGATGACGTCACAAAAACTGCTAAACGTACGTTAAATGGAACTGAGCAATCCTGTGTAGTTTATTTTATAATCGTTGGCCCGTCGGCGTGATTTCTAAACATCATGGACTTGTGAATGAAAGGCCGCCAATTGGCTGCAACATGGCATGACTCCGCCTTAGGAAAATAACCGCGTTATTTGAAACTGGGAACATTTCAATAAAGCCATTCTTAATCTTGTATCACGAAAATGACGAAATATATGTCATAAGCAGAGTGTTTTAGAATAAGATGCTGATCCTTAAATGTGTAGATTCTTGATGTAGAATGTGGGTCCGCTTATTTTTGACATAGGTACACTGTTGAAAATTCAAAGATATTATGTCGGTTTTCGATCAGCTCCATGGAGACCGCAACTCTCAGTAAAAAACTAGAATAAACGATCCGACATTTGAGGAAAAAGATTCTTGAAATGACATGGGGAGAATATTATGTAGGTTAGTTCAGAAGCTTCTAAGAAGAAATACATTTTTTCTTGAAACAAAATTCATAAGTTCAACCGAGGTTCAACCACCAAGTGCTTTGCAAAGGGTACCTATACGTTGTTTTCATAGTATCAACACCTGCCTGATGAAAAAAAATTAAACAAAAATGCTTTTAAATGAAACAGATAGCGATTTATCACATATTCGTTCAGAAATTTATCCAGAAGGTATTTCAATATTCCTATATTTCCTTATCTTACCTACTAAATTAATAATATTCTGTGCTTTTATAGTTGCGCAAAAACAACATTATTGCAGCTCTTAGTCTGTTATAAATAATTTGAACATAGGCAATTTATTTCAATGAGAGTTGCTTTCCCCTTTTTTTCGGCGCAGCCTTATAATAAAATAGGTATGTCCAGCGATGGTCTACCCCAAGAGAGCAAATGTACCAAAAATATCATTTTTCGGCAAAAAGTAATTCTCTGTAAAAATACATATTTGCTTTAATGAAAAATACAACTAGGTATTCTTGATGGGAAAAATATTCATTGTTGTCATGATAACAGAAACCAATACAATGTCCAATATGTTCCATGCAAATACTCCATATAGCCCAGTAAAAGATGTCGGATTTTTGAAAAAATAATCCCAAACAGAATGATATTTTCAGGAGTGCTTGTGGACTCCCTCCTGAGCATCCAACCAAAAAATCTGACTCGAAGTCCTGGTACGTCGTTTTGCGCTGAAGAGGTGTGGTTTCCTAAACCTTTTTTTAGAGCAATAATGACCTAAATAAAAGTTATAAAAGACCCAGAACTAATAAACAACTTTGCCTCATAACATTTTATGATAGCTTTAATACCAAACGAGTTACAGCGCATCAAATGACAAAAATAAGCCGAGGAGTGGTTTTAATTTTAAAAACATTTTTTTGCAAATAAATCCTGGATGCAAGTTTCAGAGAACCAAAGGCTGAACAACTTTTCTTCATAACTTTTTTCATGATCCCTAGAAAAATGTTTTTGAAACCATATCCCTGTTGCCAGTGGAATTTTGTCATTTGTTGCGCTGTAATTCATCAAATGTTACAGCTGTCAAAAAAATTTATGAGGTAAACATGTTTAGTTTTTGATCCTTTATAGCTTTTATTCAGGTCATTTTGCTTTAAAAAAAATGTTTAGAAAACCATCTCTTCAGCGCAAAACGTACCAGGACTTATCGAGTCAGATTTTTTGATTGGATGCTCAGGATGCAGTCCACAAACATCCCTGAAAATATCATTCTGTTTGGATTTTTTTTTGCCGATCCCTAAGCCGACGACAACTTTACAGGGCTATAAACTGAAAATCGCACAAAACATATAGGTATAGAAGATAACACAACACAAATAATCTCCTGCGAAACTTGCAAAATAAAATCACACAGATTAATAAATTAGGATTTGATATTTTCTGAATTCAACTCAAAACGCAAATAGATAGGTAAAGTTGTTAAGTCCGTATAAAAAATCCAAAATAATCAAAATACCATAGATGAATATTGAATAATAATATACGCCGGAGCCTAACTAACAGCTGATCGAATAAACACGTTGCACACGTGACCCTTGGACCCTTTCTTGGGCCAATAGCGTCAACCCCATTCACAAGTCCATGATGTTTAGAAATCACGCGGCCCGTCGCCGTTCCAGTTTCCAGTTATTTAGATGTGTTCACGTAACCTCACTTTTTGTTCTAAAACGTTATGTTTTTTTATGACAAAAATAACCACATGATTGTATAGAACTTCGTCTAAATAGCAAGTTTGGTGAGGAACAGTCGATATATAATAATTTAATAACGCAAACATGGAGTCTCTGAATGATGATAAACCCAGAGTTATCCTCACTGAACATAAAATAATCGACGTGAGTTAGACGTGAGCCTAATGAACAAAATTAAGGAATTGCTTTTATTTTTATTATTATAGTGCCATACTTTTCTTTGTCAGTTGTTTATGAAGCGTGTAAATATTTCAGAAAATTTAAGGAAAAAGCATTTGCTTGTTATTTCTTCATCAGGCATTGTATTTGCGAAAATCTAAAAACGCAATATTACTTGAATCTTACTCTTACCATTTTCAGAACTTACCTAAAGGGCCCACCGTCTTTGATGAAAAGTTCGATGTTAAAAATTTCAAAATGAAGTTCCAAATAATCATCGTACGCCATGATAACTCAGAAATTGAGTTTGACTTGATCGGAATACACCCATTTCTCGCAAATACCTTCAGAAGATTGATTCTTTCTGATGTTCCAACTATGGCGTTCGATAAAATTCATATATTGAACAATACTTCAATAATACAAGATGAAGTTCTGGCACATAGATTGGGTCTCATTCCTATAAGGGCCGATCCTCGGTTGTTCGAATATAAATCCGATCGTAAGTATCTTTTTATACAAAAACGCCAGAGGATGTGAGGGTATATTGGAATTCGTTTGAATTACACACACCTCCAAAAGTCTTGGACCCCCCATGTTAAAAATCTGGTCACATCAATAAGTAGGTGCTCTATTTTTTTTTTCCAGTATAGGTGCTCAGACTTTTTCTAAAATGCGTTTTGGAGCAACGGTTTTCTTTCGGGATATATTTCCATTTTTCCTGAATTCTTGGTAGATTCCGGTTAATGTTTTTTTGGTTGGTTGTCTTTTTGATGGAATCTTATCTTTGTAACTACGTCATTACGGCCAACTCTGGACTCTTATTGCTAGTTATACAGGGTGTCTCACGGTGACCGTCCATTAGAATATCTCGGGAAATAAAACGATTGGGATTCTGAAAATTTGTATGGTGAGGTTTAAAAGGATGCTCTCTTCAAATGAAATAATAGCTACGTTGCGCGACTTCCGGTTATACCGGAAGTAGGTGCCAACTCGCTTGTTTCAAATGGAACACCCTATTTATTATTACATTTTTGGATTCTACGTAAAATTCTAGGCAGATTTCATGTAACATGTCCTATACCTAAGTATGAGCGATTTTGTAATATTTTAGTTTTTATGTCAAAAATGACGTTTGAAGGCTCCTATTTAAATGGGAATTTCACCTATAAGAAAGCCTCGAAGAAAGCCTTCATTATTTAATTTGTATTGGATTTCTTGTTGAAAAGGACCTACTTTAATAGATTTTTCACAGCATTATGAAAACGATTATTACATGGTGGGCCAAAAATAAGATCAAAAATTAAATTCAGAAAACGGCCAAAAATCAATTTTTTCAAATGGAAACCCCTAATTTTTATAATTTTATCTTATTGTGTAAAATAAGGGTGAGTTTACCTAATATTGTTCCGAGTATTGTTCATTCCAAAAATTCAAAAAAAAAAAAAAGAATTTTTGGAGAGGACAATCTTATACAAATTCACCTTTATTTTTAATGCACAATAAGATAAAATCATAAAAATTAGGGGTTTCTATGAAAAATTTGATTTTTGGCCGTTTTCTGAATTGAATTTTTGATCTTATTTTTGGCCCACCCTGTAATAATAGTTTTCATATTGCTGTGAACAATCTTTTAAAGTAGGTCCTTTTCAACAAGAAATCCAATACGAATTAAAAAATGAAGGATTTCTTATAGGTGAAATTCACATTTAAATAGGAGCCTTCAAACGTCATTTTTGACATAAAAACTAAAATATTTAAAAAACGCTCATGCTTAGGTATAGGACATGATACATGAAATCTGCCTAGAATTTTACGTAGAATCCAAAAATGTAATAATATACAGGGTGTTACAAATTCGATGGGATAGCATTGCTAATTCCTAAACCATAAGAGATACAGCGTCGGTTAAATGGAGGCAAAGTTGCGCATTTTGGCACGCAATAATATGCCGCTGAGAAACTTAAAATATTTGGAGCACTTCCGGAGATATCCGGAAAAAAACGATTTTTTCAAAATTCTTTTTTATTTCCTCCTGATTTAGTTTGAAGGAATTATTAAAAACGATTGGCACATTTTCATGGCCACTTTTTCTCCTCTTGAAGGTAGGGTGGTCGGAATTTATATCCGACGTTTCGATTTTCCGCAACCATCATCAACTTCATTTTTTCAAATACAAACCCAACTTTTTTTATGCATTTTTGGATAGCTCCTGACTTCCTGAACATCATGATGTGTCACACTTGTCATTCCAAAATATGCAGAATTATAATCCGAGATTTTTCAAAATCAAACCTCTTGATCTCTTTGTAATGCAATGCGCGTATCGTAGTCATGGTAACAATAACAACTTGTCACGCCTATGAATAGTTTTGATGATCAAAAACTAGTCGAGAAACTGTTTTTAAGCTGGAGTTTTATTATTCAAGCTCCAAAACTATCCACAGGCGTGACAAGTTGTTATTGTTACCATGACTACGATACGCGCATTGCATTACAAAGAGATCAAGAGGTTTGATTTTGAAAAATCTCGGATTATAATTCTGCATATTCTGGAATGACAAGTGTGACACATCATGATGTTCAGGAAGTCAGGAGCTATCTAAAAATGCATAAAAAAAGTTGGGATTGTATTTGAAAAAATTAAGTTGATGATGGTTGCGGAAAATCGAAACGTCGGATATAAATTCCGACCACCCTACCTTCAAGAGGAGAAAAAGTGGCCATGAAAATGTGCCACTCGTTTTCAATAATTCTTTCAAACTAACTCAGGAGGAAATAAAAAAGAATTTTGAAAAAATCGATTTTTTCCGGATATCTCCGGAAGTGCTCCGAATATTTTAAGTTTCTCAGCGGCATATTATTGAGTGCCAAAATGCGCAACTTTTCCTCCATTCAACCGACGCTGTTTCTCTTATGGTTTAAGAATTAGCAATGCTATCCCATCGAATTTGTAACACCCTGTATAGGGTGTTCCATTGAAAATAAGCGTTGACACCTACTTCCGGTATAACCGGAAGTCGTGCAACGTTGCTTTTATTTCATTTGAGAAGAACATCTATGAATATTACACCATACAAATTTTCAAAATCCCAATTCAAGTCCCAATTGCTTTATTTCCCGAGATATTCTAATGGACGGTCACCGTGAGACACCCTGTATAGCATTCCAGCATCTCCATTCTGTCCTCTGAAGTGAACATTTCGAAAACTTAAAACTTTACCGCGTATCGCGAGGCGTATCGCCATCCAATCAACAAAAACCAACAAATATCATGGAGACGATCAAACGAAGCTTTACAAAAAAAAACAATTACCTGAAAATTTGTAGTCAAGATTAGTTTGAGAACGAGTTTGAGAACTATTGATTTTTCCTCGGATTTTTTGAATAGACAACCTTATACCTACAATTTTATGCTATTTTTTTATGCTGTTTAAGATAAAAATAATAAAAATGTGGGTATACATTTGAAAAAAATTGTTTTTTCGCCGTTTTCTCGATTCTATTTTCAATCTCATTTTTCAACACCCTGTAAAACAATTTTTCAAAATCGCATAAAACACTCATAAAGGTTATCCTTATGAGCAACTATCACACACCGGATCAAAAGATAAATATGTTTTTCTAGGAGAAATTGTCATTTGATTTCGGGTCTGCAAATGTCATTTTCAAGTTGACATCTACTTCCGGTATAACCGGAAGTATCACAATCTTGAAAATATTTTAGACGAGTTCCTCCCATTTACTTCAGTGAACATCCAATTTTCAATCCCTGATTTGTGTAAAACATCCAGTAATTTTTTGTGTGGAACAGAGTCAAACGCTTTCACTAGGTCTAAGAATACAGCTATACATTTCCCTTCTTCATTCATACTATCCGTTATTTCTGTTATTAGTTTGTACATTGTATCCGTTGTATTGTAATCTTCAATGAAACCAAACTGATTTGTGCAAATCATGTTCCCTCTTTCAGAAAACTGGAAAGTCTACTCTTTAGTCACTTCTAGAATATTTTTGTGAAATTTGTGATCAGGCTTATATCACGATAATTTTTAATCATGTCTTTTTTACCAGACTTATCTTTTCCAACAGTTATAAAATAATCATTGCAGTAATTTGCCATTGTCTGTCAAGTTTTCAATTTTTTAATTTTGATCATTTTTTATACTGATAGGTCTATTGGATTTATTCTCCGTGATGTAAGTGGCATTTTTATGACTTTATAAAGGTTTTTCATATCATTCTTGTTATTATAGATTAGATTTTGTGGTAATTTTTCTTTTGTCTTTGAATTAATTTGTCCAATGATTTTTTATAATCTCTCTTTTTGCACACTGTATTCATGTATCAGTTTGTTTCTTCATTCTATCTTTAATCTTGATTGAGGTTACGATTCCATTTGTTATCCACTTCTTTATCTTTTTGTGTTTTTTTTTTTATTTCAAAAAAATCCTATATATTTGTTTTCTTGGTAATCATTGACCAGCCGGTTTCTTCTAATAGCTGTTTGAGAATTTCGATTTTCAATTTTTTTCTGTGATGTTATTATTTTCGTCTACTTTCAATTAGTGTTGACACGGAGTTCCGGCCAACATACTGACTTCGGCCGAATCCGGCCTCTATACCGGATTTACTGACTCCGTCACTCCGGCTTTCTTGGTTGACAGTAGGTGAATTACAAGAAAAAAACATAGGTACATCTTTATCATTTCTTATGAATTGGGTATTACAAAATATGATTTTTTTTTAGCATTTCTAGGAGTCAATCTATTCCGTTTGTCTTCATAATTTATCATGTTTCCAGCTTCAGAAAAAAGTCTCTCACTGTAAAAGCTACTGGGGGGTGAAGAAAGAAATTTCTGAGGAAATTGCGAAGTACCTAAGCTAAGTTTTAACAGATTTTGGAATCCATTATTTTGTTCTTTCTCTCTTTCAATTAAGGGCATCTTCAAATATAAGATTCCACTTGCTGGTAGATCAATACTTTAGATCTAGAAGAAGCATCGTCGTTTTGTTGTAGGTTAGACGTCGAATTTTTCCCTTGAACTGGCAGTATAGAAATCAAAAATTGAAAATTCTTGTCGTTTTTGACAAGGAGAGTGTCTACTATTTCGACAAATCTACACCTCCGGCCGGAGGAAGTAAGTTCGGCTCCGGTTTTCAAGCCGAAGTTCCTGACTCCGGCCTCCGGCCAAATCATACCTCCATTGCAACACTACTTTCAATTTATTACTTTGAAGGATTGTGATCTGTTATGTCTGTGTCAATAACATAGCCTTTCAAGGTAAGATTTTTGCATTTCAAATTTTGTTTAACGAAAAAATGGTCCAGACAAGATCCAGATTCTGGCTTAGTTGGTAAATTTATACAAGATTCATAACCATAGGAGCTTAGCATGGCGAGGTGTTTTGTTACACTACTGTAAGTTTTTTTTTAAATATTGATGATAATGTCACCCACAAAGGTATGTATACTACAATTATTATTATTGAACTTCTCTAAGTGGGCATACATATCTGATATGAAATCATTCTTTGGTATTGGTGGAGGCTTATTTACTACCGTTATCTTAAAACTAATACCCGAGAAAATAATTAGAAGCGACAAAACTTTTCCCGCCAAAAAATTCAGGTGGGGGATCCGATGCTATCTGTTATGAAATTTGTCAGCTGTTTATTAGTCCGAGTGTTTCGACTGTCGAATCTCACGCTAACCATGGTTACCATAATATGTAGTTTATCGTTAGCCCCGGTCGATCAGTGGATCAATCATTTTTGCTTCACTATAGAAGGTTTGGTACCCACAATTTATTCACTTTTTCTGTTGGGTTTCACATATTTGATCTTTACACTTGTTGCTCTTGTGATGAAATCCCTGGTATTGAAAACATCGTTACACAGTGAGATCTTCATAAACAGGCAGCCGCTCCCAATGAATATTTTCCTGCGCTCCATCATTTTGTAAAATATTTTTTCCGAGCATTCGGCAGAAAATGTACAGGTCTCCATTTTATTCTTTCTTATGTAAGTGATTTTGAAGCAGTCGTTCTTAATCCAAGTATTTTGATATTTTATTATCTATTCCAAAATTTGTATTGACTCATCTCCTGAGTAACCAACAACCTTGTTTCTTGGCAATGATTTCTTCGGTAGTTCAATGTTGTATTTTCCTTTTAGTTCATCTTCAGCTTCTTTTTGGAGTTTCTCCATTTTTTTTTTAATTCTTTGAAGTTTCTGATACCTTTTTGCAGTTTTGCCGGATTCATAGTTTTGTGTACAGGGTGTCCCATTTTGGGTACTTTTGCGGGGTATCTCCGTTATTCTTATAGATAGAAAGTTGCGGTTTTCGCGACAGTGTGCTACTTTTTCGTGAAACTAAAGATGCCGTTAACAAAATTTTCATAGCCCTTTTAGTTTTTAAGGTACAGGGCTAAACTGAAAATGTTGCATTTTAAGGTACCCCTCGTATCTAAACTATCAGATAAGTTATGGAAAATGTGAAAACTGTTTTTTTTATAACTTTTTCCGTAGAACTCGATTCTGCCTTCGGAATTAGTATACAGGGTCAGGTCAAAAAGTTATCGGACTCAACTTTATTTTTTTAAATGGAACACCCTGTATATTTATAGTCCATAAGATTTGTCTTTTCTTTACCTTTTCAAAAATATATAAAAGTATGCACTTGAAAAACAAATTTAGCCTATAACTTTTTGACCTGACCCTGTATACAAATTCCGAAGGCAAAATCGAAAGTTATATACTTTTCCCGTGAAACTCGATTCTGCCTTCGGAATTTGTATACAGGGTCAGGTCAAAAAGTTATAGGCTAAAATTTTTTTTTAAAGTGCATACTCTATATATTTTGGAAAAGGTAAAGAAAAGACAAATCTTATGGACTATAAATATACAGGGTGTTCCATTTAAAAAAATAAAGTTGGGTCCGATAACTTTTTGACCTGACCCTGTATACTAATTCCGAAGGCAGAATCGAGTTCTACGGGAAAAGTTATATAAGAAACAGTTTTCACATTTTCCATAACTTATCTGATAGTTTAGATACGAGGGGTACCTTAAAATGCAACATTTTCAGTTTAGCCCTGTATCTTGAAAACAAAAAGGGCTATGAAAATTTTGTTAACGGCATCTTCAGTTTCACGAAAAAGTAGCACACTGTCGCGAAAACCGCAACTTTCTATCTATAAGAATAACGGAGATACCTCGCAATAGTACCCAAAATGGGACACCCTGTACTTCTTCTCTTGTTAATTCAGGCTTTTGAAATGCTTTTGGTTTGATGATCAAAGTCGGTAACTGCTGTTTGATGTAACTGTTTTCCGAATTAGCTCATCAGCTATCGAAGATTTCAGTATCTCTATATCAATTTTCATTTTCTCCAAAAGTTTCATTCATAAATGGCAGTCATGCAATTAGACGCTTGAAATCTTCACGGATGAGTAATAGTATCCTCTTCTGCATGGGCATTTATATTTAATTTTTGATTGTGTAATATTTAGACATTTCTTGTGAATAGCTTGAAAACATGAGTCATACTTATAGCTATGCTCCTCTTCAAAGGCTTTTACATTTTCCACAAATATTGGTTCCAAGTTCATTGCCTTCCATGATATTATGTTTATGTTTTTAATATAAACAAAACTATATTGCATCTGAATACTGCACTGTGGAATTTCAGGTTCTTTTTTGAGTTCTTATCATGTATTCTTGGCTATTGTTGATTGCACTTGTTCTCGTATTCCATCACCCACTGAATGATTTTTTCCGATATTTTAACAGTCTGTTGTTGGTAACACAATGATTTTACAGTCTGCTCCAAATTTTATAATTTTCTATGGATATCCGCCACAACTATTCGACTTTTTCTCGAGAAGCGATAAGAAATCGACTTGTAGCCGTCGCACCAACGTTGAAAATGGAATGATGATGTCTAGATGAGCCATTCTTGAAATATCTCACTTTTGATTATAAATAATTTGGAAGCAATTTATAAATGTATCAAGAAAACCATGGAAACACGTAAATGTAAGAAAATACCCTGTACAAGCGCAAGCCGCGCTTTTAGATTTGTGCAAGATACCGTTTAGCCGCCTTTTAAGAATCAGATGAACACGTATGTTCACGGGTCGGTTACGATCCCTCTCAGAACTAATGCGCATGTGATAAAATATCAACATATTTGATCAACTAAGCATGCGAATTAGTTCTGAACTAACCGATCCGCGAACACCTAATGAAATATATCATTTTCTAATCTGCTCGTAAAAAACGTATTGTCGTCAGTATTTTCTCTGAACGCTTAATTGAGAATACAGCATTAATATGTGGGTTATGTGACAAATATACTTCTATCGACTATTTTGTTCTAGTCTATTCTATAAAACAATGTTCTGTTTCACAACCAAGAGCTAAGAAAACTATTATTTGAAATGATGTTGCTGTTACTACCCAAGTACTAATATGGATTTCTTTTTCAGCTCATGCACCTCCAAATGAAAAAGACACACTGGAATTCGAATTGAAAATCAAATGCTCAAATAACAAGGATGCAAGTAAAAAAGACTCTTCTAGGGCGGAGGATATGTACAAAAACTCAAATGGTGGGTAGATAATAATTTTCACTAAAACTAGTCAGCTTTCAACCGCATTTTCCAGTTTATTCAAAAAGCATTAAATGGATTCCAATCGGAAGTCAGAAGACCAAATTTAAAGAAAGTGACATAGGCCCGATTCATCATGATATTCTTATTGCCAAAATGAGGCCAGGACATGAGTTGGATCTCAAATTATTTGCGACAAAAAGCACTGGAAGAGATCATGCCAAGTTCTCACCTGTTGGTGAGTTGAAAAATGGGGTGTTTGATATCTGTATTGGATTCGCTTCTCTCCTTGAATGTTCAAGTTATCGTCATTTCATGTTTGAATAAACACACAAGAATATCTTTTTTTTTCAGCCACTGCGTTTTACCGTCTTCTTCCCGATATCAGACTTGTAAAACCAGTTGAAGGAGAAGCGGCACTGAGGCTGCAGAAATGCTTTTCTCAAGGAGTAATAGGCATCAAAAATGTGGGTGACCAGAAACATGCCTATATCAATGAAAGTAATGCCAGGTATGATACGGGTAGCAGAAATGTCTTCCGGTACGATGATTTGAAGGATACTGTTGTTATGTCCAAGGTTCAGGATCATTTTATCTGTGAGTATAAGTTTTAATTGTATGCTATCTAGTTATCTGTTTCCTAACGATATGAAGGCACATTTTTATTTTGTTATTAAATTTGTAAACTTTTACAGGAACTGACAAATTCGTTCATTTTTGTAGTGCTTTTTTACAACCATTCATAGAAATAAAATTACAATTTTGAGTTCACAAGCTCCTAAAAATGGACATAACCTCAATTTTTTGAGTGGTTTTTGTGATGGTTCGAAAGGACATTTGGTCGTCTTTTAGAATAAAACAAAAAGTGAGTCTTAACTAAATTTGGTACATAAAAGTTGGAATTTAACTGTTTCAAATCAATAAATGTTGAAGAATCTTTGAAGGTGTATATCTCGAAATTGTTGCTCGACAATTCATTATTTTCAGATTTTTGTCTTCTGAAAATTCGAAAGCCTCACCAGCTTAGGACATAGGTTCATATGAAACTTTGTTCTTGAATATTTCAGATAACTTCAGAAACACCCTGTATAAAGTGTGAAGTATGACCCAGCTTCAACTAATATCACAACCTCACATACATTGAAGAAGAAATTAGTTTCAAAAAGACTCTCTAGGTTTCACTGGCAAAATGTGCGTAATAGTTTGGATGACTCGTTTCAGGCGCTGGATAAAACGAAGGAGTGCAATTGAATGGCCTCCTCGATCACCAGAATTATTAATTTATTCAGATTTTTTATTATGGGAATTCATGAAAAGCGTAGTACGTTTTACGGAGGCTATCGAGTTCTTAACTTTCATATTTTATTTAGTTGTAGATATTATCTTATACAGGGTGAGTTTTTTTATGACTAGCATTGAGATCCCGGAAACTATAGCAGATACGAGAAAGTTTAAATAGGTAAAGATTTGCAGTTTTGTAAGCTCTACTCAAAACCATTTTGAGTTTTAAAAGCATTGACAGCTGTCAAATGATATAAAAAAAAAACTGATTTCAAGGGATTTTTCAAAATGCCCCTAGCTCCGCGAAAATTGATTGTAGGAGAAAATGTCAAATTCAAAAGTATTGGGAAAGTCTAAAAAATTTTGTGAAGTCTTCCAGATTTTTCCTAACTCTCATCTGTATTCATGGATCTTCACCCTGAATCTCGATTGATGGTCTTGCATATATTCTAGAACCCAATCCCTGCGCAGCTATTTTCAACTATCCTTCGAATATTTGAGATAGTTATAATAATGTCTTTTTAGGAAAGTTAAAACCAGTTGAATGTGAAAGACGAGAATGAATTATTGTCAAACGACAAAGTTACCTACCTTTTCAAATTTCTATGTATGTATTTCAATTTCAGTTACCATCGAGTCAGTTGGTGCTCTTCCTCCAGATGCAATTTTCAAAGAAGCTATTGGTTTATTGAAAGATAAATGTTTAGCGTTACTTAATGAGTTGAATTCCTAATAAATTATTTCATAATGGACTTTTTTCATTCAATGATGGTTCACCGCTTCCCCCGTTTTTGAGTAATAACAAATAAATCGATGATCTATCATTTACAATAGGAGCGTTGTATTTAGCTGTATATAAAACAAATCACACAAGATATGAGATGTATCAGGACGAAGATTTGATCGGTATGCAAATTGCAAAATACAAAGGCACATTTTGTAGCAACCGAACGTTATACAGTGCGTTTTTTTTAAGACGGAACATAGGGATTTCCATTTTAAATCCCATGTTAGCAGTACTTCTCTTCGTAGTACACAGCTAAAACTTGCCGTGGATGAACTTTGGTGCTTCGAGATTAAGTAAGTCTATCAAATACGCCAGAATAACTTGGAGAAAGACTCAAAAAATACTTTAATATATCAGAAAGTTATACTCTCAACATGCCTTGTATAAGACGGTGACAACCAATTTTCTGACGTGTCTAACCTCATTGTCAATTTGTTTAACCAAAAAATTTCTTTTTTATTTTCATGACCATTAAGGATACTGCTTGACCGTTAATAGGGGACATTAATGTTTGATTTTTATAATCGTATTATACATTATACTGTTAAAAATAAATCAAATTACAATTTGACAATGAAGTTATTTGGTTGAGTGGCATATACAAGGCTAGTAAAAAAGATTTACTTTCCAATTGATAAAAGCTTTTTTTTAATCTTTTTTCAAGTTATTCTGTGTAAATTGATGAAAAAACATAATCTATAAGCACCAAAGTTTATCTACGCCAAGTTTTAGCCGTGTACTTTGGATAGAAGTACTGCTAACACGGGACTGAAAATTTAACATGGGAATCCCTATGTTCCATCTTAAAAAAAACGCACTGAGTTAATACACAGGTTGGCCGAAGTTTCTTTTTAAAAACTTTATTTTTACTGGTATTAACAATTATTAGAATTATACAAATATTATGGAGGACTGGATTGGTTTTAAAGATACGTGTTGAATGACGGCTTGAATCTAAATCTGCTGTCTCCGGGCGTGATCTGGTATAAATAGGTCGGGAATGCTGGGCTTGCAGAATTAGTGTTTGGTCTGCAGGAACCCATCATATAACTCCTCCCTCCTTAAGATTCAACTTTAAGGGTAGCGTGGAAGTTGAATCTGGATGTCTTCTTCCGTAACTCTGGAGCTCTTCTTTCTTCTTCCTTGTACTATTGGAAGTACCTTTTTGAATATAAAATAGAGACAAATTGTAATTACACAAATATATAATATAAGTGTCCACACACTAGGGGTTGTCTCTAAATCAGGATAATATAATTTTGGTTGGTTTGACACTATTTCACTGGTTAGTTTGTGAAGTCCGTCAAGTTGAAGTTCACGAAGATGTACACTTAAGTCTAAAGTGGGTAGAAGAGTGTCTTTCACTTCAATGTCTGGGAATAGAATTGTTTTACTATTATCTTCCAAGGTCTTCTGATTGTTCAGGATTAGTTTGGATTTGGTGATGACGTGACAGTTTTTTGGAATGCTGCAAATATATGTTCCAACTAGGTTGATGATTTCTTGTTGGTTAGAACATCGGAGTTCAATGCTTTCCTTGGTCGGGATTATTAAAATCCATTGGTTGGTGTTTTCCAGCTGATTGATTATTGTTTGGGTGATGGTTACGTCAATTTGTTTGCATGTTGAAGTGTCGGAGTCAGTGTTGAGTAATTTCACTGAACATGGGGCATTTTCGTCAATATCTTTCAAATTGCTTTTATCGCATAGATGAAGATTTGAATGTATTTGTCGACATGACTCATAAAATGTGTAGTGCAACTGATTTTTCAAGACATATTTATTTTGGGGTATTACTGTCTTAAAATGGTGATTTTCCTTAAGAATCGGTACTGAATACAAATGAAAGCAATCGAAGTATTCTTCGTGAGTTATTGGAATGTGTAATAGATATGTAATTCTATTATTGATGATGTAACTCTCGATTTCAATTAGCTTTTCAAATGATAGAAGGTTTTGTTGGGTTACTTCTAAGGGCATTCGTTCTAGTCCTAGTTTGTTTTGTAGGGTTAATAGTTCTTTGAGAAGTTCTTCATTTTTAATTATACTAGGATGCATAACTTTGAGTTTCGAAAAAGTCAGAGAATTTTCAATATCTTGGAGAATTGAGTCTATTATTTCAAAGATGTTAATTATCTGGTTCATGGTGTCTTTTATATAGATAGCATTTTCTCTAATGGTGGTTCTTTGAACCATGAATGCTATTTGATTTAATTTAGTTTCTAACAGTTTTTCGTTATGACTTATTTGTCGAATTGTCTCATTGAATCGTTCAATGATACCGAGAGAAAGTGAATTATGTTTCAAAATACTTGACTCGATGGTTTTCTGGTTTTGGTAGAGATTGTTAATTAACTTATCGTATTTTTCTCCGTCCTCATAATCTAAGTTTCCTGATATTGATTTAAAAATAGATCCTAAACCATTAATTAGTCCTCTCTTAATTCTATTTGGTTGTGGTAGTATTTCCTTTAACTTATCTTGTACTCTATTTCTAGTTATGGTCAGTAGTTTAAGATAATTACTAGTGTCCTCTAAATAATCCTTATTTTTATTGATTAGTATAGTAAGATTATTAGTTTTTCTATCTAACTTATCCAATTCTAAAATTATTGGATTTAGATCGTAAAAGTGTATTAGTGTATATACATAATCTATGATTCTTGCATTACCCAAGTTTATTGGTATTAGTCCGGGGTTATCTTCTAATTTCTTAATTTCTATGTTTTCTTGATTTCCTTTAGTGAAGGTGATCAAGCTGAAACAATATTTCATAATTACTATTTTATTGTCTCTTTTAACGTAGGAAGATAATTTATTATGCTTAGTGATAAGTGGTTAGATATGGGGTTATTTATATACATATTAGTTAAAATCATAGGTTTTTTGAAGGGGTCTCTTCAAGTTAGCCATGTGGATTTTATTTTGCAATGTAGTTGCAACAGTTTTCATAACTGGGTCTACGGTTTTAATATGGGTAGGAGAAGAATAAGTTTCTCCTAGTTTCTTCCGATTGTGTTGTTTAACATAGATTTCTTGATTGGGTTCGAAGATATTTGGTCCGTCTCTGTTTTCATTTAGTTTGGAAATTATTTTTTCTTTTTGTTTCGTTAGATTTTCATTTATTTTGGAGTACATTAATTTAGTTTTTTCGCGGTGTTCCTGGATGTAGTCTGAATATAAAATTTGTTGGAGATCTAAATTGAAAGGATCATCAGGTTTCATATGTCCACTTATGATTTCGATTGGTTTTAGCTTTGTAACCGAATGAATAGTATAGTTATAAGCTAAAATTGCATATTTCATTTTTTGAGATATTGGGGTTGTTTTATAACCTTGGTTATTTAAAAGTCTTATGTGTTCAGTTAGTGTGGAATGTAATCTTTCAATCATTCCGTTTGATTGAGGGTGGTATGGTGAACAAAAGTGAATCTCAATTTTGTGTAATTGAAGTAGTTCTGTTACTACAGTATTCTTGAACTCGGTACCGTTATCGGTAATTACTTTTTTTGGTATTCCATGATGTGTGAAAAATGTAATTAAATTATCCGCTATTTCTGTCGCTGCAGTTGAGTTCAAATAATAAGCTTGTGCGTACTTTGAGAAGCTATCAATTATGGTTAGGAATTTAGTCTTCTCTAATGTATACGTATCTAGATGAATTATTTCAAAGGGTTTCATTGCTGTTGGTGTTACATTTAACTCGATATTTACAGGGTGTCTTTCATATTTGCTCTTTTGGCATATTTCACATTGATTAATAAAGGTCTGGATTGCATTTTTGAGATTTGGCCAATAATACTTAGTTTTAATTCTTTCTTCAGTTTCTTCGATACCTCTATGGTTCGATTTTCCTTCATGATAATTTCGAATTATTATCGGTATTTCTTGTTTATCGAGTACGTCAATGAGTTTGATCGTACATCTTTTAAAATTGATTGATGGGTATTTGAAGGTTTTTCGTATTATTTCACAAAATGGTTCATAAATTGTTGGATCTTCAAAATATATTGGATACAATTTTCCGGGAATAATGAAACTCTTAACGAATTGCATTATGTCGTTTTCAAAATTGTTTTCGGATAACTGCAAAAGAAATCGTCTTTTTCTTTCGAAAAGAATTAACAATTTAGTCTTGGCTGGAGAATGATGAACTTTTGAAACGATTACTTGATTTGCACCATAATTTATTGCTGTTTCAATAATTGGTATCCCTACAATTGGGTGTTCCGATCGATTTGTATGTACGGTTTCATCATCATTTACATTATCTTGTATATCTAATTCAGGGGTTTCGTCTAATTGAGCTATTATTGACATGTTATCTAAATTTCTTGGATTATAATCAGTTACATTACTAGTTGAAGGGTTTCCAGTTGATTCGAATAACTTATTAAAATTATCTACATATGAAATTAAATTGCTTATGTCATCATTAGTATCCTTTGTATGTAGTTCGATTCTACTAAGCGCGTCAGCATTTGTGTTAGCTTTACCTTTTTTATAAGTTATTTCATAATCAAATTCTTGAAGTTTAAGTCGCCATCTTACTAGTTTTGAGTTCGGGTCTTTCAAATTAAATAACCATTGTAGTGGTTTGTGATCAGTTATTATATTGAATTTCTTCCCAAACAGGTATGGTCGAAAATATTTTGTCGCCCATACTAAACATAGACATTCTTTTTCTATGGTAGAATAATTTTGTTCAGATTCATTCAATGTCCTCGAAGCATATGCTACAGGTAAATCTTTTCCAATTGGGCCTTGTGAAAGTACGGCTCCTAATGCAAAATTGCTAGCGTCACAAGTTAAATTAAATGGTTTCTCAAAATTTGGATATTGTAGAATTGGTTGGTTAATTAAAAGGTTTTTGCATTTTTCAAAGCATTCTACAAATTCTTTATTGTGTTCTATTTTAGTCCCTTTCTTTAAACATTTAGTTAGTGGTTTGGTGATCTTTGCGAAGTTATCTATAAATCGTCTATAATAACCTAAGAGTCCTAAAAAGCTTTTGATTTGTTTCGTTGTTGATGGAATAGGGTAGTTTTTTATTGCTTTTATTTTGTTGGGGTTCGGTTTAACACCTTCCGGAGTTACTATATGTCCTAAGTATGCTACTTCATGTCTTAAAAACTCACTTTTATCAAGTTGTATTTTGAAATTTGATTGTCTTAATCGTTTAAAAACAGATCTTAGTCTTTCCAAGTGTTCTTGTAAAGAAGTTGAGAAAATTATTATGTCATCAAGGTAAACAAGACACTTTTCGTTTTGTATACCTCTCAAAATATTGTCCATTATTCTCTGAAATGTCGCAGGGGCATTCTTTAATCCAAACGGCATTCTTGTAAACTCGAAATGTCCGTTTTCAGTGTTAAAAGCTGTTTTTGGTATATCATTTTCGTCTAATTCGATCTGGTGAAAACCGCTTGCAAGGTCTAAAGTAGAAAAATATTGACATTTCCCTAGCTTATCAAGTAATTCATTAATATTTGGTAACGGGTATTTGTCATTGATAGTTTTCTCGTTCAATTTTCGGTAGTCAATTACTACTCGCCATTTTTGTTTACCGCTCGCGTCAAGTTTCTTTGGTACAACCCATATGGGCGATGACCATGGTGAGTTCGAAGGTCTTATTATGTTCTGATTAAGCATTTTATTAATTTGTGATTCTACCTCTTTTTTATGTATGAATGGATATCTATATGTCTTTGTATAGATTGGTAGTTCGTCACTTGTCTTAATGCAATGTTTGATTTGATTGGTGAATGTTAATTGAGTGTTTTCTTGGTAAAATATATCTGAGAATTCTTGACAAAGTTTCCAAATTTCGTTCTTCTCTTCAGGGTTCAAGTGATCAGTTCGTATTTGATTTATGTCGAAATTCTGGGGTTGATGTGGACTATTGGAAATAAAATTTGTATCTATAACTTCCATTTCATTTTGTTCAAATTGATCAACTTCAAATGGTTCTGATATATCTAACGTTATTGCTTCACAAGTATTATTAATAATTGTTGTCAATGCATTTCCATTTTTTGCATGTAATATGGAATTGGGTATTTCACAATTGTTTAATTTTTGATATGGCATTAATATATCACCATTACTTATACTCGTCTTAATTTTAATAACTTGTTCTGTACGTGGGGGTATAGTTATGTTGTTTAATTGGGGTTTAGTTTGCTCGAATTTCAATTTTATTTTTGAAAATGGTGTAATTAAATATCCTTTATCATAATTGATGGTGGCTTGTAACTTTTTCAAATTATCGAGTCCTATTAAACCGTCAAAAAGATGATGAAATTTAAAAAGATAAAATTTCAAAGTTTGAGAGTTTGGCAAATTAAAAATATTTGAAGCGGGAATTTCTGCTGAATGTTTATGTGCAGATTGTTGAAAAACTGTTGACACAACAAATGGGTCATATCTAATGTGTTGTGGATAAAGTTTGTTTACTAAATTCGGGTCTAGAAATGATTTTGTAGATCCACTATCTATTAATAGTTTAATTTTATTTTCTGGGAATTCTATGTAGGATAACTCACTCGTGTTAGTATTATTCAATGAAAATACGGGTGGTGTTAAGTTTCCTGCTTTGTTGACGAATCCGCGTGAAAATTTACATGATCATTATTATTTTCTTCATGACGTGATGAATTATTTGTGTCATATTCATAGTCCTCGCGTAGACTATAATCGACGTTATTTTGTAAAGGTTGATGTTGATTTTCAACAGCTTCGTATGCTGAGTCAAAGTTTGATCTTGTTTCTGTATTAAATAATTCTTCAGAAGTAAAATTTCTTGGTTGTGAGGGTTGATTTTTAAAGAAGTTTCTCCCTTGATTATTATTATTTTGTCTAAAATTGTTAGTTCCATACGATGTGGAAACTCCGCTCATTGGCGTTGGTTGTGAGACATTTTTGTTTGGGTTTGGTTTAAATACATTTGTATTATTATTATTGCTCGGTCTGAAACGATTATTTTGGTTGTAATTATTATGGAAATTCGGGTTTGGTTGTCTCCAATTGTTATTTCTTCCGAATGGAGCATGTGAATTTCTAAGATTATAATTAGGTCGGTAATTCGATCTATGCTCAAAATTATTATCGTTTCTTCCAAAATTCTGATTATTTAAAGAGTTATTTCGATTGGATTGATTGGGTTGAGAAAAAGGTTGTTTTGATTTTGGAAATAATGCATCTTAGATTCATTCATTACGAATTGCAATGCTTCTGGTAAATCTGTAGGTCTCATACACCTAATTGTTGTCCCCTATATTCTGAAAATGATTCGGTTCATTTAGTTTGTAAAATGTATCAATTAAACTTTGACAAACTGCTAGATACCTATTTAAATCATTTGGATTGCCATCAAATGTGGGCACACAGTTTAAAAATTCTGGTCTTAGATCCATTATTATTATATTTCTTTCGAAATTGCTATTTATATTATTTATGTCCTCAATTTTAAAATTCTAAAGTAAGAATTTGAGAAAATAGATTCAGTCCGTGGAAAACCAATTTAAAACAGTAATTCAAACAAATTAAAGTGATTCAATTGCACTTACATTAAAATCATCAATGTCTTCATTTCCATTCTTAATTATTGACTGGTAGGCGATGCTTGTCCTTCCAAATCAGCAATATCCGATGAATCCAGCGATGTATGTCTGAGTTCAGGCAAATATTCAAGTTGCACTTGTAACTAGTAAGTCCGTTTTCCCGATTCGTTCACTCGAACTAATTATCGATATTCGTTCGATAATCTCGAAAATCCTACCGACTGCGCCAGTTAATACACAGGTTGGCCGAAGTTTCTTTTTAAAAACTTTATTTTTACTGGTATTAACAATTATTAGAATTATACAAATATTATGGAGGACTGGATTGGTTTTAAAGATACGTGTTGAATGACGGCTTGAATCTAAATCTGCTGTCTCCGGGCGTGATCTGGTATAAATAGGTCGGGAATGCTGGGCTTGCAGAATTAGTGTTTGGTCTGCAGGAACCCATCATATAACTACTGTACACCCACGTACATCAACTATATCGAATCATACAGTCGTGTGCATAAATCCGTTGTACAGAATTTGTTTCGTGTAAACCTGTCTGTCACCCCTCAAAAGTGCATAAATATGTTGTACAAAATAACTATTGAAATATAACTCATGTTATTAGTTTTTTTGCGAAAACTCATCATAAAACGACAATATTCAATAATTAATATTAGTAAGTGGGAGGGAGTGGGGCAAGATGACGATGGTGAGGGAAAAACTCCATAGAAAATACAGAAACGTAATTTTAACTAGAAAAATACCCTTATTCAATGGAGCAACATTTGGACTAGCAAAAAATTGAGCAAACCAAACGAAAATTTGATCTTTTTAAACATACAAGAACAAAAAACAAATAAAATACATTTTCATCATCTTGTGGGGCATAGTGGGGTAAGTTGACGAACCCTATGGGGACAAAATGACGATTAAGTGCAGAGATCTCAGTTGAAAGTCCCCTTCTCGTAGGAAGTGCAAGACCCATGTCACCAACACTCCTCGCATCCTCCACATTGAATACAATCCCTAATTTGAGGTTCAGAGTAGGGTTCCTGGCAACCTGGACACATAATATCTTCTTTATTGTTTATTGTGCAGGTAGGGTTTGACTCAAAACATTAAACACTTTTTTTTTCACTTATGATACTTGGACGTTTTCTTTTTATCTTCTTGATCTATCTTTTCCAGATTTTTCACTCAAATCTTCTTTATCAGAAGTCGCCATCTTGCCTCCGTCATCTTGCCCAAGGGTAAGATTTGTTTGAAAAAAGTCAGAAATAAGAACAAAAAAGGAGCAATCGTGTTATTTTCTATTTTATCATATTTGAGACATTATGAACAATTATCCAATCGCTAACAAAGACTATTCTTACATAATTTTTTTTCAAAAAAGCTTACGGCGCACATAGGGGTATTTGCACTAAAAACCTGGCCTAAAGTCGATTTTTAAACTGTGATGAATCACCATAAAATTATGTCGTTCTAACGGCTAAATAACCGGTCTATGACCTCCCTCCCCTTTCAAGTCATCTTTTTCACCAGATTCGCCACAGAGGGCGTCGAAATTCAGTGTTCGCCTATACCTTTTCAACTTCAAATTGGGACTAAACAACTTCAAGTTGGGAATTAACAAAATCAAATTGGGAATAATCATATTCAATTTGGAACTAATCAATTTCAAATTGGGACTTGTCATAGACGTATAACCAAGGATAGACCCAATATGTTTACATAAAACGAAATCATACACCTATGACCATAAACAAGCTATGCTATGATGCCAAGTTTCAACAACTTGGAAAACCATGAAGCTATAAGGTATAATGTGCGTAAAACTACGCATCCATTTTTATCTTTAATATTCTAGGAACTGTTTAAATTACTAACATTTATCAATAACATTATTTAATCATAAATTATCCAGGAAACAAAACCTGGACAGACATGATGTTATCTTCAATTCAATTTGCTATTTCGACAAGCCGGCAACCAATGATTTTCCAACAACTAGATATAGCCCGACGTCTGTTTGTGTGTCACATGTTTATACATTAGCCTAGTTTGCACCGATAACTCGTTGAGTTCGGTCCGATAGGACCAAGTGGGTGGGGATAGTACGGTAGGACCAATGCTTGCTTCTCGCCCGTTTACACCGTCTTGCAACGCGTGAACTAAATGAGTACGCGCGCAATTCGTCAAATGTCAAAAACAAGTCGAAATTATTTATCAACACAATTCGTAACCAAAAAAACATAATCAAGTACGCTCAGATCAAGGTTTCTATATAAGATGAGGCTGCCACACTTCGCCTGAGGATAAGACGGAAGGGGGGAAATATGACGTCATTTGAGGCTAGAGGTCTGAAACAGTCCGCATTCTGTCATTTGAGTGTCATTCCTGTCATGCAATTGAATCGGACTGCATCGGGTCGTGTCATGTGTCATTCGATCAATGATTGATAAAAAACGTTGAATTTCTTGCTAATTTTATCATTTAAATCGAAATAAAATATTAATAGAGGTGTAAAATTATCTTTTGGGACATTGTTATTGTATATTATTGGTCAAGGAAGCGAAAATACTGTTCCAAATGTGAGTATTTTCTATATGTTCAAAACATCAACCCTCAGATTTCCACAACTTTTTAACTATTATTTTATATTAGTCCTGCCTAAATATACTGAGAAATCTACTATTGAAATATAATGAATGAAAGCTAAATTTAGGTAGAATAGAATAAACAGTTGAACACATGTAATAATAAACTCTATTATGATCATTTCTAGACACACCTACCTTTAAAACACTATATTTGATAGACAAATCCAAGGATAAGACACTTATAAACAGTTTTCAAAACGTAAATGGATAATTTCACAAAAGAAAAACCATCGACAGCAAAAAATCTCTTGTCCACCTGGAAATAAATAGTGAGTTTATGATATTGATAAATGACATTCTTGATTTTATGATGGAATGGTTCGAGAAACGGCCGCAGTGGCGCTACAGTAGACACAAATGACGTCATGACCGAAAAAGTGAGGCAACCTCTTATATAGAAACCTTGCGCTCAGATTGCCTTAGAAACTCAGAACCAACACAATTCACACTAATAACAATCAACATAACCTCATAATTTTGATCCAGATCGAACCAAATTTAGTTCGGTACACCTGCTGGCGAATACCGAACCAAGAGTGGACCAGGTTAGTCCGCAACTGTTTACACCATTCGAACCAAATATTTGGTTCTGATATAGTTCGAATTTAGTACTTGGTCGCGGACCAAGTTGTCGGTGTAAACTAGGCTATTGAGGGGAAAGAGGAATTCTTGCGAGTTTGCCAAACTGCAAATTTTATAAGTAGCTACCCTTGTATTCAAGGTATTTTTATTCTAATTAAAAATACTCTATACTCTATGAGTGCATCTCCGGTAGTTACCAATTATATAATAGGTACATTTTTAGAATACTAGTGATAATAAAACATTATCAAAATATTTTTCCATGAACCTTAGTAGCCTAGTTTACACCGACCACTTGGTCCGCGGACCAAGCACTAAATTCGAACTATATCAGAACCAAATATTTGGTTCGAATCAAATCAAATCAAATCAAAAAGTATATATTTCCCAATCAGAATAATATTAAAGGAACATATGATATGGTTCTGGAGCACGATGGACTGGAGTCTGTGTGTGCACCTTAAGATTATAATTATGCTAAACCTAAAAGTATCATTTTTCTTAAATTAGAGGCAAGTGTTGTATATACATCAAGGACCAAGTGGTTTTTACAGTAGGCAGACATTTTTATTACTTAATACTTAATCTACATTGATATACTATTGAAACAGGTTATTTGATAGCAGATTTGATCGAAATCACTTGTTAACCAAGACTCTATTACGTTTTTTATTTTATTATAATTGTGTGCGTTTTTTATTTCTTTGAGAAGTATGTTGACTATTTTGGGTAATATGAAGGAGATATGTCTTTGAGTGGATGCAAAGGATGCAACTGGAATGTTAAAGTTGGCATTAGTAAGCGACCTTGTTCCAATGGTGTAATGATCAATTACCTTGTTGAAGCTTTTATTTCTGAAACTGAATCTGATGACATTTTTAATGTACAGTTGTCTTATATTCAACAAGTTCGCTTCTTTAAATACCAACTCGGTCGGATACATTCTATTTTTAAACAGGATAACTTTGAGAATATATTTCTGAGTGACAAACAGGGGCCCTAGCAAACTCTTACATGCAGCACCCCAGGCTGTGATTCCATAAGTGAGAATCGACTCGACTAAAGCCTGGTATAACGTTTTCAATAATGAGCAGCAAACAACGTGTCTTAGTTCATAGAATTTAAACAGCAAACTCCTCAATTTATTGTCTATATAAGTAATATGGTTTTGCCATGTCATGTATTGGTCAAAAAAGATACCCAAATATTTTATATTATTTGTTCTTAAGATTACTTGCGTGCATCTACATGAGCCATCTCTCTTGCAGTCATGTTCATGAAGGGTGAGTCTTTCGATGTTTGGCACAGATCTAGATGACATTGCAAAGGTAATAAAGTGGGTTTTTTGTGTATTGAGAGTCAAGAGGTTCGAGTCAAGCCACTTCTTTATATTAGCCATAGCAATCTCACATCTATCGACAGCATCGTGCCATGTTCTGCCCCGAGTCAGAAGAACGGTGTCATCGGCAAAACATATCATTTTGTCATCTTTGACAACTTCTGTGATTGAGTTTACATACATCAAAAAAAGAGTAGGGCCAAGCACCGTTCCCTGCGGGACACCACATTCGACTCGCTGCGGCCGACTGGTAGTTTTCTCAATTTTTACTACTTGCGATCTATTGGTCAGATATGACTTAAACAGATCTAGTGATACACCTCTTACACCAATGTTCTCAAGTTTAGTTAAAAGGGTGTGGTGTTCTACTGTGTCGAATGCTTTCGACAGGTCCAAGAAGACCGCCAGCGGCTTATATCCCCTGTTAAAACTATCAACTATGAAGTGTGTGACCTCAGCAATTGCATCCTCAGTGCCGCGCCCTTCTCTAAAGCCATATTGAAATTTAGAAAGAAGCTGCTGATTCTCTAGGAAATCACATAGCCTTAACTTAATGCATTTTTTGAGGATTCTATTTACAGTGCTAGTCACGGCAATTGGTGTGTAATTCGTTTTTTCTTTTTTATTTCCATTTTTATATACAGGTGTTATGGTTGATTTCTTAAAAATGGTCGGAAAAATACCAGTGGAAAAGACACAGTTCACTAAATGTATCAAAGGTTCCAATAGGACGGTGTGATAGTCTTTCAAAATTTCCGCCGAGATCCCATCTTCCCCACCTGCTGAGCTGCTTTTTAGGGAATTTATAATAATTATTAGCTCATTATTCAAGATAGGGTTGCAAAACATGGAGTTATGACTTCGAGAGATGCCTGTAATTTTATTTCTCGGCATGCTTATCTTACTAGCCAGTGTCTTACCAACAGTGCAAAAAAAATTGTTAAACTCCTCGGCCATCATCAAGGGATCAGAAACCTCCTGACCTTCTTTGTTCAGTATAGATTTGATTTGTTTTTTAGTTGTATCATGATTAGTGATCTCTCTTACAGTTTGCCATAGTTTTTTGGGGTTTTTCCTGTTTTCGACAAATGAGGCTTTATAGTACCGTCTTTTCGTCAAATTTATTAATTTTGTTAGCTTTTTTCTGTATTCTTCATATTTATAAGCAAGCGCCGTATCTTGTGGTTTAAGCGTCATATCTCGTTTCAATGTATCCCTTTTCCTTATACTATTAACAAGTCCTGCAGTTATCCAGGGCTTCATGCATCTAACTTTCGATCTTGCTTTAAGTTTGATTTTACAAGAGTTTATATTATATTGAAGTTTGGTGATGAATTTGGATGCAATTATATCAGGGTCTTTACATGCAAGTACATCCTGCCAGTTCTCTCTACCAAGAATACCTTTGAGTTTATTTTTGTCCAGCTTCTCTATAAAATGTATTGTATAAGGACGTGCCTGTGTGGTGACTGGCTTTAAAATCAGATTTAACAACACAGGATAATGAATCGTGTAAACAGTTGCGAACTAAGCTGGTCCGCTCTTGGTTCGGTACTTGCCAGCCTAAATTTGGTTCGGTCTGGATCAAAATTTTGGGGTTATGTTGATTGTTATTATTGTGAATTGTGTTAGTTCTGAGTTTCTCAAGGCAATCTGAGCGTACTCACTTATTTTTTTTTTGAATACGAATTGTGTTGATAAATAATTTCGACTTGTTTTTGACGTTTGACGAATTGCGCGCGTACTCATTTAGTTCACACGTTGCAAGACGGTGTAAACGGGCGAGAAGCAAGCATTGGTTCTACCGTACTATCCCCACCCACTTGGTCCTATGGAACCGAACTAAACGAGTTATCGGTGTAAACTTATCTAGTTACTTATGTAGACACGATGCAACGAAATACATCTGGCAACACGACACAAATGCCTATTTGAGATCAACCAATCACATCTGATAATCATTTTAACCAATCAAAGCCTGTAGTTCCCTTGGAACACTGTTGTCGGCTTGTTCAAAATTCAGTATTTTTGAAGGCCGAACAGCTGATTTATGTGAACAAAACTTATCAATAATCAGTAAATTATAACTGTCCTATAACAGCAACGATATTGAAACAAATAAAACATTAAAACATATCCTCGTTAATAAACTGGTTAATCCCTTTTGATAAAAACTGAAAATTCTGAGTGCTTTCTATTTGCAACAAGGCAACGTTGAACAAATTCAACGGACAAGATGTAAATAATAACATGTTTATTATAGTGACAAACAATTTGCCCGGAATCTAGGGTGTACGCTAGTTCTAGTGGGTTCTATGTTCTAAGCCAGCAACACTCTCGTCAGGTAGTAGGTTTTCGTTTACGATTTCATTCATCTTCAGAGTACAGCGTTGCTCGTTGCATGCCGTTGCTGGATAGCTTGTTTGGGAATATTTCGGTCTTTTGCCTCACTTTGAAGTTTTGTGGTGATATTTTGTATTGTATTGAACTTTTTTATAGTCATGAAGTGTGTTGTGTGCCAAAAGACTATTTTTTCGGGAGATAATCTTATCTTTTCATAAGTAAGCAGACATGTTTATTCCAAACGTCAAACAGATATCGAATAGTTGGATGCTGCCATCAGTAGCGTCCCTTGAGTTAAAATGATCAAAAATTTAAAATCCTCATTCTATTGACCAAAATAATTTTGAAACATTATTTTAAAATAAGGATATTTCATGAGACGAACAAACGACTTGATACTGTGAAACGCAATAGAATTAGGAGTGTTAATACAAAAACTGTACATTTTAGAGGCGAATAAAGAATAACTAATTTGTTGCGTAGTTTTATTATTGTAGGTTACCTTTTATTCTTTGCATAAAATTCACGAAAATATCAATACAATATTAGTAGGTAAGTACATATGTATTTTCTTGTTCTGGTGGTTAGAAAAAGATGGCATGGCAATTCAAATTCGCCAAGACGTATAACAATTATTATTATGTCTATGGATCCTACACATTCGAGAGACCTGTTTGTAATTCTGGAAATAGGTTACATTATTACTCATTGAACGTTTTCAAATTGGATTTCAAAGATCCTTTTTTTTCCAAGAAAGTATTCGTTAATGTGAGCCTCCTGATGTGGCCTTTTAAATTTAACTAAACGTTGTTTTTTATGTAAAACGAGAAAACTGTGAAGCCACTTCACACAAAACCTCCATCTACCTTCCATATTGAATTTCTCTATGAAAGAAATCACCTTTTTCATCGCATTTTCTTGAATATGAAATATTTTAAAAAAAAAAACGCACTTTGTTATACACCCTGTATCGCAATCCCAATCTTTCCTATTGAAATTTTGAAAATGTGTCTCGAAGAAGATTCTTCCAATATGAAATCTCCCAAGCGATATAATGTTTGAAAAAAAAATGTTCACCTTGTATCACAACCCCGTATATTTTTCTCATGCATTGGTATCGCATTATGATCTATACTTGATTTCCTTTATCATTATACCCCACAAGTGGTATTTTCTTGACATAACCAGTTTTGCTACCCCAATATATTTTTAATAATATTCAGTGATTGTCCTGTGATATGATACCCAACATGCTATGTTTTTTTTTCAAATAGAAAATTTTCCCTTGTCAATAAATCCATTTTCACTCCATTTCAAATCTTTGTCCAACGAAATTCTCAAGTTTATTATACTTGGCATGTACTATATTTGGACTTTATTGGTCGAAGCCTTCGAGAGCTAGTTCGACAACAGACAAAACGATTTAAGTCAATGTAATTTTCGAACTCTAGAAACCTCAAAACGTGTAAGAAAACAAGAATCTGGAGAAGTTATTTTTACATGATCACAATAAATTCCTTCTAAAGGATAGTAAAAATAGAAATTGTGGAAAAGAAATAAAAATTGGAAAAAATATTATTCGAAAGTAGAAATATCTGACAAGTTCATTTTATGGCGTTTTTCTCAAAATATACGACAGTCAAGTAATTGATCAGAAACTCCCGTACAGAAACCGAAACTGAGAAAGAATTAAGGTACTCTTCGGTTTATAAGTTAAAAAAACTGAAAAAATCATCAGCCCATACATTCTACCATCATTGAATAGAACAAAATGAATGGTCGAAACGCCTATGTCTTCTCTGTGAACTCCGATGGCCACTCCCACTCAACATGCGCGATATTGAAATGCGATGTTGCCTGAGACTTCGGAACTACTTTACTTGAAATTCAATGATTGATCGGCCGAAAACGCAATTTATGAATGGGTAGTTTGGTCTATCCTTGGTTATACGTCTATGGGACTAGTCAATTTTGATTTGAAGTTGTTTAAGTTTCGTCCCAAATTGAAGTTGAAAAGGTATAGTAATCTTCATTGATTTTTCGATACTGTTATTGTTGGGACAATAAACAGATGTGGTTCTGGTCTTTGCACGTATAGTTGGCTTTTGCAAATAAGCTTGAAATGGAAGCTGAAGGTATATGTTTTATAATAATTTTAACATAAGATTCAGTAAATCTACCCACAATTTTTGGAAATATTGATATATATTTTTTTTGAACTAGCCTGAAGAAAAGCTGTTCTGTTAGTGTTCCGGGCTCTTCCGAGCAGTCTTTTATCATTCTTTAAATAATTATCAACACTTCCTTGAAAGATCTGCGAAATAAAAAGTTTCGTTTTTTCCGCCATTTTGTTCAAGACACGTTTAAACATATGAATTAATGCCTAGACTAAATCTGATATCTCCATGATCTGGAGTAAACATTTTGTTATTTTTAGAAAGATTCAAGAGTTTAACTGAAAAATATTTATTTGATATCATGCAAGATTGCCGGATTAAAAGTTGGATGAAAAAATACTATTTCTCGAGAAAAAAGTGTTAGGGATAACCAATTGTCCTGATGGTCAAGTTGACAATATAAAACAAATTTCAAGTCATTTTAAGTCCGATTTCAAGAAAAAATGGATAGCATCAAACTCTAAATATGATCGTTTTAAAGAGACATAATGGCCAGTGGCTACACTTTATTATTTGCAACTTGTTCTACGGAGACTACGGAGAAACCAGGTTGACCATCAAAAGAATTTGGGAAATCGAGTGAAAGGACCGAGCGGAGAAAAAGAAACGATTGAAAACTACAAAAGATCTTAATTCATGGTACAGCAGTGATCCCTAACTTTATGCTGCCGATTGGGCAGTTATTTCAAGAGAATATCGAGGCCTACAAGAAAGTTTTGCTAGTGAAGTCTGAAATACTTATTTTTTACTCGCGAAAATTCGTCAGAGTTAAATGCAATAGGGTCATACATAATAACAGGCTGTTGCTAACGTCTGACCTCCTCTAAAACTTTAAATCCTTTGCTCCCTGAAATGGACCTTGAACAGACAGAACGCGGCAGTGACGTTGATGAAGATGACGAAAATGCGGATGAGAATATGAATCAGACTTGGACGAAAAACGATCTTGTTGTTAGCACATTAACTATGGTTTTTTGTTATGAACATTATTTTTAGTTACATATTCACATGATAGGATTTGAAAAATAATGTTGGCCAGGTTTTTAGTGCAAATACTCCTATGTGCGGCTTTACATTCTAGGAGCGTCTGCTCTGATATAGATTATGGACTAATACTGTACTGGAAGTATTGTTACTGGAGTCATCTATCTTTAACCCATTAAACTATGACTTCAAAAAGTTGCAACGATGCAGAAATCTTCTGGTTGACATTCATAAATTTTGTTTTAAATTCAATTCGTTGACTTGCCCCGTTCGTCATGTTGCCCCACTCTCCCCTACTATAAATAAATAGATATAAATAATATAATAAATAAAATATAAATAAAAGTCACATTTTTGATACTTGTAACACTGATGTTCGCACCATTTCTGGCTAAAATTTCGTTGGATTTTTTTTTGATACCGATAAAAAACAATTATATCTACAAGGGTTGACACTTTTTCTCAATTTATCCCATTTATTTCTCATGATGCAGGAAAATAGTTGCACAGCATAATCTTGATAAGCAATATACTTAGCGCATTTTGTTCATTGAATGGAATTTTTGTTCTTGTGTCAGTAGCAAAAATTCTATGTGAAAATAGAATATTTGCTATTGTTCATGATTTTCGTCACTTTTTTCACTGGGATCCCGTCTTCAACATATTCCACAATTTTAGGTCTTTCACATACACATACAGCTAACTTGAAAAATGAAGTTGATGGTCGTAACTTATTTCTGGTCCACCCTGTATACATACAATTATCATCAAAAGGACCGCGACCCCAGTCAAAAATGAATATCGACGTGTGCGACCGTTTTTCCAAAACCAACCCAGAATCTTGAATGAATTTATTCCAACCTACGCGTCTTCACCGTATGTATGTATAAGTGCCATTTTGATTAGAGCGCCATTTTGCTTTTGATTATTGTCAATTTGACTTTGATTAAGGCCAATTTGAAATTGATTAATGTCATTTTGATTTTGGCTAGTGCCAATTTGAAACGGTATAGTAAAGAGTGTTCAATTAAAAATACGATCAAGTCACCTATGGATTGCAAGTGTTCCAAAAAACGTATGTCTTGGTTAACATCGCAATTATGACATGACATCCACTCTCTAACCGTCACAGATGCCATGATTACAAACCATACAAACTAGCCACGACCTACGTTCATGACAGAAAAAGAAATCCAGAGGTGACTTGATCGTATTTTTTATTGAACACTCGTTAGTATTGTGGCAAATCTCCTAAAACAGGAAACTTTCGATTTTTTATGAAAAATCAAGGAGTTATTTGAAAAGAGTCAATGCCCTATCATTTTTATCAAAATAAAATATCAATAAGTGAATTATTCACACTGGTTGATGAGTCTTCATCATGACCTTATTGTTTGCCCCAAGATTTAAAAAAAAAATGTCGGTTGATTCCACAGTAAGGTCCCTTACTTTTACATTGGAATAAAACTCATTATGTATGCAAAAAATAGTTTATTGACAGGTAAAAATACGCCATACACAAACATAAGTAACAATGTCATTGTCAGTCAAACCATAAACGTCCACTAATAATATATTAAAATATTATAACGAGAGTTCAATAAAAAAAAGGTATCAAGTCTCCTCTGGATTACTTTTTGTGTCATGAACGTAGGTCGAAACAATTGCAATCCATAGGTCACTTGATCCCTTTTTTATTGAACACTCTTTATTATATTAAAACCTTGTCCACTATAGAATTAATAATTGACTGAAATGAAGAAATGAATTATAAATCCAAAATAATCACCCTAATCGTACCTTAAAATATGGAGCATAGATTCCTATAATGAGGAATTACACATAATAACTAGGAGGCACTGAAAGGTCACTCAAAACGGATAGTTCGTCTTCCGTGAACTTTAATTTATGCATTTCCCAATTGTCATGGTGTGTACGTTTGAAATCTCCCATAGTACTGCGGATTGTCGCCTGGAAAATAGTTGCTTATAATTTTGATATAAAAATAATGTATGTAATTGAAAAAAATGAGAGGAAATAGAAAAATAAAACTAATAAAAATAAAATAAAATAATTTGATTGCGCGTTCTATGTACTGTATGTCTGATCTTGCTGAAAATTGGGCTGCTTTTTTGAGAAATTCGAACTTGAATTATAATTTGATGCTTGTCGATTACATTGCCAACATTAGGAGTCGTCATAAAATGGCGAGGCATAACACGTTTACAAATGCTAAAGTACGTGATATGATTTGTGTTTATAATTATGTTGATATCATTATTATTTGTTGGAATTCGCGTGTACTGAAGAATGCCGGGCAGACGTTGGTATCCGCATTAGAACCGGGACAGAGCAAGGGCAAGTATGGAACCCCAAAATGTTGTAATTTGACGCATTTTGCCAATATCCTAAGTTGCACCTCTGAGAAGCTATGAATCATCAATTTCGGAAAATAAAACAATATCTTAGCAACGTTAAAAGAATGTGTATATCGCTAGTTGTATGTTATTTCTATTGTTTAAGTTGCTGGTTTCTCTATTTAATTATTCGTATTCCAGCTTTTTACTTGATGGAAGAGTCTGACATTTGATTTCATTGCCAACGTTAAAATTTTAGACGATATTTTTTACTTTTCGGACATTCTTGAAATTGTTGCGAACGACAAAGTTTCAGACAGAAGCTTGAAACCTCACTTGCGTGTAGCTTTTCAAGGTGCAACATTAGTTTATCCCAGGTAAGTTGCGTTGAATCATTATATTTTGGCTTGCCCTACATGTGCCTGCTCAGTGTCGGTTCTTATGCGAAACTCCCTATATAATCAAAGAAAATAGTCCTAAATCCCATAATGAACAAAACAATATTATTATATTTGTGGCTTAATAATGTTCTAGAATAGAATTATTGGGAGTAATACTCACGGGAATAGGTTGTGGATCGCTTAAATGAGACCCCAAAGCTTCGAACACATTAGGCAAATAGTCAGGTACGTCGTAAGGATGTGCACTGATGAAAGAACAAAGGCCTAAAACACCAGCATGTCTGATTGCTAGATTATTGTTGAATGAATTTTCATTCGTTGACTTCAGTTTCTTCACTTTGGTAGAAGCCTTTTGTTTGAAAGTTGCCTGAAAACAATAAAAATCACTTTTAGGTACACCAACGAATACATAACAATTAATCGTTCATTTGAAAATAATTAAACAGGTGTTCCAATAACATTAGATTTCTCCCATTTCAAAAAACCATAATCATAACTTCGATTTAAAAAGAACAACATTTTTGGTTGGGTAGGTATGTACTACTTATTGAAAGAAATTTCGAGTCAGTTTTAGTATTTTGGATTAGTGATGGACCAAAAATGTTTGTTACGTATTTTTGATTACATGCTAACAGTTCGACAGATCGATATTTGTCAAGTGGCCTGAGTGCATTCACGCCATATAGTCCAATTAATAAAGTAAGTGTAGAGTGCGCGAGCAGGTAGGTAAGCGGTTTTTTCAGAGAGTTGTTCTAAATACTTAAATGATCATACTAAAAGTCTTGAATTATATGAGAGAAGAGCCAAAATCAGGGAGCTTTTTGGAGTTAAGGTTTTCCGAGGGAAGAGCAAGGATGATGCATGAGTTAGTGTGAAGTCATGATACTAAAACACACAAGATATGATCAATCGCTGGACGAAATTAGAACCAAGTCGCGCATGTCGTCACTGCGAGCCTAAAGTGAGGTTGAATTCATAGAACAAAGTTTATATATTCGAATAGAACGGACTCTCCCATAACACGGTGTTTAACCGCAAAAACGCTCTCTGGCCCTCTGGCGAGAACTAAGGAAGTAGAAGCCTTGTTTTGAATGGCGGGCTTTTTAAATTCACAATAGGTTCTCGTTTTATTAAACAGGATTGGACTCAAATTTTTCAGCTTAGATTCTCAATGGTCGATTTGGCCAGTTTTTAATGAATACATTTCTACTGATAAATTTGACAATTCAATATTTTGGGATGGAATTAAATCAAATAAAATGAAATAATTATATTGCATTGAAAATCAAAAATCAGTTTGTGAAGAAAATTATTGTGAAAGATTAACAAAAAAATATAACCGCCATTGTGTAATAAAGAGATATTATGTGATAATGTGGTTTCTAATTTTTTATTCAAAAACGGACTAAAATACGACAACAAATTGAAAAATAAAAAGTTATATATATTCTTAGAGGCTTTTATAATAAATTAATATAAAAATTGCGAAGTGTCCAACATCTCTTTATTAATAAAATTGATCAATGCTATAAGAGACGACCAGACATTACCAAAAGATGGCATTTTTAACAGGTGTTTGCGTCATTATGTATAAAATAACACATTGATATATTATGTAAGATACCTAGATTGACCCACATTTGAATAAAAAAAATCTTAATAATAGTAATCTAAGATTTAATTGACAACTGAACCATCACTTGAAAAAGGCTTGTTTACGAAACGTTTTAAGCAGAGGTCTTCTTATTCACTGATAATTTTTTTGCAGGTAAAGGAATAAGTAATATTCACAGGGGCTACTACTGATTTGGCTAATTTTTTTTTTGAGTAATTGATCACTTGTAATTTAATAAATCTTAGATTAAAAACATATTTAGTTGAAATAAGAAGTGGCGTATTATCAAACTAACAAATTATACATAGATCATATTTATGAATTAGCTGATTTCCACTTTTTTGATTTTTTTATATTTTTTTGATACATGATTTTAGCAGCTAAAAACATCTTGGGTGCATTCTTCGGGATTTTCCTCACATCATTACCCTTGATTATATTGTTCAATTGTTTTGCATGATAAACACATTTACTCGAATGAGATATTTAAAAATTCTCTTCTTGATCAATCCATCATGCCAGCATAGAGTGAATGATATTCTATTTTCTAAAATATCCATCGTGTGCGGTATTATTTTCTTTTTGTGTAAATCCCTACAGAAAATATATTTTATATATGCTTGAGCCTTGTTCACTTTCTCGAAGAAACTTTGGTTTACATATTTCAACCTCTTATTCTTATCATATTCTTTAAACTTAAAGAATACATCTGATTCACTTTCGGAAGCTTCTAAAAAGCTATTTTTACAACTACAAGGTAGTTTTCCTGTTTTGTTGATGATATATCCTGATATATATTTCAATACATGGTCTTGTAGTTTATTTCTTTCTACATGTATATCTTCTGGAACAACAGAATATATTTCTTCCGTTTCTTCATCAGTTTCTGGTAAACCCTGTTGATTACATAACTATAATATAGTTGCTTATAATTTATTGACAAGAAACATACCTGCGAAACAAGTCGTTGGAGAGTGAAGAAAATTTCAGAGTTATCTTCCTCGCAATTTGCCCCTATGGAATGACTGGAAGTCAGACCATTCACTAATAAACTTTTGTATGCTGAACTAAATTCTGTACAGGAGGGGTTCACATTTCGATGACCCCTTTGTCTAACTTTACAAAAAAAGTTTTCTATAGGGTCTTGATTAAAGACTCTTGGCATCATACATTCGAAACCAAGAGAGATCAGCTCTTTGAACAGACCTTCAAAATTCGTTATGATCCGCATTAAATTTTTCAAACTTGGCGGAATGAAAAATTTTTCATTTTTCAAAAATTTGAATTTCTTTAGAGCCTCTTTGGCTTCCCTCCAGAATCCTAAATGAGATGATTGAGGTTTCACCCCAGTTCTAAAAATTTTTCCAGGAGCACTTGCCGGGTTGAATGAACTTCCATTTAAGCTGTCGAACAGTTTGTCGAGAAATTCTAAGAGATTAGCTGTATCAGCAGCTGATGTGTCCATAGTGAACAGCTCCTCTCCCACGCAAACTGTTTTTCCTAAAATATAATGCTTTCTAAGTAGAGAAATCCAATGTAAGAGAAAAAATCATATATTATATACCTGAGAATGCAAATGCATTCAAGGCTGCTGCAACGGAGTGGCTGAAGACTTGAGTGCAGCAGGACACCTTCATTTTATTGATTTCTACAGGATCAACATGACGATCTGTTATTTTGGGCATGAGGCGAAAGTCTCCCAAGTAAGGGTCAATTTTGTAAGCCATATGTATGTGCTCCCATTTGGCAATTTTTGCTTGGCCCTTTTCCTCAAAATGTAAAGGATATTTCAATAAATTATTCCTTAGACCCTTGAATAGATGAGGTACATCAAACAAAGGGAATATTTTGTCTCCATCAATCTCAAAAAGATATTCATTGAAATCTTGACCCCTTCTAGAATACAACTCTTTGGTTTTTGCATTCAAATAATTGATGGCTGCCTGGTTGTTGGCACCTTGGTCACATACAGTTGCTACGATTTTCAAGCCAATTCCATGACACTTTCTCACAATGTCCGTGATTATTCGTACAAGATCTAATTTCTTTGTGCCACCTTGCACAAAACCATAATAAACTGGCTGCTTCCATTTCCTATGGATGCCTCGTAGCATGAAAACCTGAAAAGGAAAGTGGAAATTTACACGTAAATATTCGCTCATATTAATGTTTTAGCAAATGCTTTTGCTTATGTCTTCTGAGATAGACATATTCAGCTTTAATGCAGTAAAAAGAGACGGAGATATAATAAAAGCATTTGCTACACATTATCAAAAAGACTGACCATCTCCAAGTTCTAGATCAGATAAAAAAATGTTTGCATAAGTAATGTGCTAGGCACTTGTCAGAAATTAGATTAAAATAAACTACCTGTACATGATTGCCTATTTTTTCACTTGTTTTGAAGCCAAGATCTTCAAAGCCCTCCAGTGTTTAAATTGGGCCTTATATTTGGCTGAATGCTCATTTCATCGAACATGAGTAAACAATATTTGTCCAAGGGATTCTTGAACTTTTTGGCTTCTGCTTTCAAAACAGAAAACACTTCCTCGTGCAACCCAGTCTTGACGGGAATTCTGTTTAGTAGTGCTGTTATGGTTTTACGGGCAGGTAGTGTAAATACTTTTGACAAACTGCGGTAAGCAGCTGGACTTTGTTTGTATAAGGCTAAAGCTAATACTTTGTCCTCCAAAGTATATCTTCTGCCTTTGGGTTTTTTAGAGGCATTCTCAATTTGGCACTGGAAGAATCTCCTACGTATTCTATCCATGCTTGACACTACTTTGTCAAACGCATTTGAAGCAGTAACATTTTCTGCAATGTGCAGTCTCCTTTTCAATTTCAGATTAGCTTTGTTGGTATAAGCAACTATCTTTTTTAAGTAGCTCACTTTCTTGAACAAGCGCAATTCCTTTGGGCTCAGATCGGTAACTCTTGTAACATTAACGTCACGAAGTAAAGAGGAACGAGGCTCTGAAAAAATCAAAACATATACTCATGAAACGTACATAACATCTACTGTAAGTTGTCGAAAATATTGAGTATTTTTGTGAATTTGCGTGTAATATAATAATAATAACTAATACTGGTTAAATATAATATTATGTAGTACATACTTTTTCTTGGAGTTTCATCAACACTGAGACTGCTTGATGCAACAGGATTGTTATTCAACAGGTTGAGATCAAGGGGCTCCAATTGATTTGTCGACGAGGTGTGCTCTTCCAACAAACTTATTGACGGAGTAGGCTCCAACAAACTCGTTGAAGGGATAGGCTGTAGGTGCTCCAAGTTATATTTCAGAAGAATGGCTGAAAATTCAAAAATGATCAGTAATTTGTGTTAAAATTAGTACAACGAAAAGAAATTATTTGTGATACAAACCTGGTAAATTGACGGCAGGTTTGACATCACGCTTCAATCTGTGGTTTGGTCCAAAGTCAGCTGGTTTGAAGTGAAGCGCGCAAATTCTACAGTTAGTAAAATCTTTTTGGGGCGTCATTTCAATTGCCAAACGTTTATTTCCTGCCAATCGAACCCATTCGATGAACAATTCCTTGTTTTTCAACGGATTGGGAAATGAATGTTTTGAGGCCTTGCTACCCCAACAACTATCTACACAACAATAGATTGCTACCATCTTGTAAGCGCTAAAAAGGTAAAACCACTTGAAAAATGGATAAGATAAATAATTTGGTATGTAAAACTAGGTACTCTCTACAAAAAATGTGTAGAGTCTGTGATGATAAAAATAATACAATATGCAAAAAAACTGAATGAAAAGTAGTCCTCAATGTGTCTACGAATGCAGGTGATGTGAAAATTTCATAAAAAAATCGAGTTGAAATTTGAGCTTTTGTAAAACAGAACGAATGTTGCTATACCCGAATCTTTTCTTTGCTTGTATACCAGGATTACCAGGATATAATATGTTAGGTTAATTGATGAAATAAAATGAGGTTTTCTGCAAATTAGAAACCCTCGAACTTATTAGCGGTTGCTATGTGAATGAGCACTTATTATATGACTAATATGGCTGTTTTTATATACTTACATCAAATAATCAGCACGACATCAACAATACAAAGTCTACAAAGGTCTATTCACAGAAATCACCAAAAACTCCACTACAAAACACTGAAAAACTCGTAAACGCAAACGTTCAAAATGTCGGTTGATTTGAATTGAGCTGACATTAAAACGTCATGATGGCAGATCATGTTACTATAACAAAATGGCAGCTATAACAGCGCCTCTTGCGGCATTGAAGACAGTTTTAGAGGTTCAAAAATGTATTGGGAGAGATCAGACCGTGGTTGAATTTGAAACATCTACAACGTTACCTAGTTACCATTTGCTGGTCAAAATATGAACTGGCTCACGCATGACGTTCCCGCGTGACATTGATTGTTTAGATTTGAGGTAGGTCACGTGATGACTTCTGAAGGGGGATGTGCGACAGTTTATCTTGTTTGTTTCAGTATCATGGTAACCGGGAAACCCAGGAAACCTATGAATTTTGAGGTTCGGACACGCAATGACGTCAGCGAAACCTGCGCGAGATCATATCTTGTTTGTTATAGTATCATGGTGTGAAGTGGCAGATAGGATGGGATGAAACAATAGAAAAGGCTCAATGGACGAAATCAAGGTTGTAGCAGTTGTTTATTAGCTTTCTTCTTGTGTATAAGAAGTTTTCTGTGCTATGCATCGTTTTCGTAAGCGAAAAACTGAAAAATTTAGCCCCTGACTTTGGCTCTTCTTCGAGACGTCAGGACTTTTAGTATGTTCGATAACAAAGTATTTCGAACACTTTCCTGAAGAAACCGCTTTCCTACCTGTTCACGCACTCTATACCCCCTTTTTAGTTATTCGTTGATTGCACTAATACTATTATATAATAGTTGAAAATCGACCATTTTCTCTAAGAGGGCCTCTAATAAATTGAATGAGTACAAAACCAATGTCTTTAGGCCTCAAATTTAATAACAATGGTAACACGTGTTTCGCCAATCTATGGCATCATCAGGCCTAAGATAATAATATGCTTATTAAACAGAAGAATATATACGTAGAAAAACAAATAATACCTTGGATATGTCAAATGTACAAAAAACACACATTCATATTTCACTTTCGGACAAACACTAGATTACATACTGAGTATATGGACGAAAAAACAAGCAAATATGTAAAGATAACATCACTCGAGAAAAAACTAAATTGCGAAAAGTAAAATTATTTCATCATCCCGGGATCGAACCAGGGTATCCATTCAGTGAGAACAATGCCACACTAGTTCTCTGACACTACGCCTTACACCACTCGGCCAAATTGACTTATTATAAACAGACATGTAGCGGATCTTATATCATAAAATATGAGAGATATTTCGATCTCCATCTTCTCCAATGAGTCTAGTTTTTTGCCCTTTCAGCAAACATGGAGTATCTCAGTATCCGAATTGGAAAAACCATGTCCTATTGACAGGAGATGGTTGTCGAACGTGGACTTCGTCTCTATGTTTTCTGTGCCCCTGTCTCTGTTTACCAGGCTAAGATGTTCGTGAACTCTGAGAAAACTTCCTACCTGTCTGTCCCGAATAGATGGCAGAACAATCTTGACACTTCAAGGAGTATACTCCCGATTGAGTTTGTGGGTCCAGTTTTTCCTTGGTTTTAACTAGTTGCTGTTTAATAGAATTTGTAGTCTTGAATCCGATCGAAATATTTTCATGTTTGAACAAGTTGGCAAATTGAGCAGAAATAATTCCAAAAAACGATAGGAGAACGTTTTACTACGTTAGTGATTCTCAACTTTCGACAACGTCTCAAGTCTCGACTACTCCCGATGTCCGCCAACGTTGTTTGGAGGAAGAATCTGCAAAGGTTCACTTCTAACGATATAGCGACCTTGTGGCTACGTTGCTCTTGGTTTGGGTGGCGTAAGGCAGCAAACAAAACCCAATGCCAACGTTTTTGAATTTGAATATGTTTTTCTAGGACAAATTCTCATTCGATTTCGGGTCTGCAAATGTAATTTTCAACATGAAAACTTGAATAAGTCAAAAACTCTTGAACTTAGGTATAGCACATTATACACAAAAGTTGTCCAGAATTTTGCATAGAATTCAAAAATGTAATAATATACCTATTGGGTGTTCCATTCAAAATAAGGGAGCTGACATCTACTTCCGATAGAACCGGAAGTGTCACAATCTTGAAAATATTATAAACGAGTTCCTGTCATTGACTTTAGTAAACACCCAGATTTCCAATCTTATTGTACAAGCGGTTCTCCATATAAGGAGGTAGGACACAACGAAGCGGCCACCCTGTACATTGCCAATGAGAATTGCAGGAAATGCCATTACTATGAAGCTATATTGCTGTAATGGCATATTTGCTGGGTAAGGGGTAAGGGCGTATTTCCACCGCCAAGTTTTGGGAATTGAGTGCCTATACGGCATGTGAAAAAAACATAACGTCGGCAAGAGGTGGCGGTCAACTTTTGTTTTACATAAAGCCTGATACATGACTTGGATTTAATTATATCGAAAAAATTTTGTAACAGAGCAAAAGTACTGTCTATCTCAAGAAGCATCCAATATCAGACACAAAAGACTAGTTGTTGTTGAAAAAAGTATAAACTGAAGACGTCGCATTTTCCACTGGTCCATCAATCTGGATGAATCATCCGTTCAGAAAAAGCTTTTTCTATCAAAAGGATGAGAACGGTAAATTTGTTTCATCGTTCATTTTTATTGTACACTTTGGATAAAAGTGTGGTGAAAATCAATTTATACTTATCACTCTGGATGATTTCTCCAAGTTGATCATCCAAAGCGACAAATGAAAATGAGCCTTGTGCTGTGAGAAAATTTAATGATAATTACTATAACAAGCAGGGTTTTTAGCCCCGTTACTGTCCTTCAATTAATTACTATAACATCATTATTTTCCGAACTCCAGTAAGTTCGCTAGTTTTTATAAAACTTATGATTCAATTTATACATTTTCCCTACAAAATGTTACTTCTTACCATCGGAAGTACAGGGTTTTTCCTTATAATTTGCCACCCCTTTAGAAAGTCTATTTAAAGAGATACAAAAAAAATGTTCAAATGAAAGTTTCATGATTTTTCCTGAAGATTTTATAATAACTAGGCGAAAGAACAAATCACTGTTGGGAATCAGGAAAATTGGGGAAAGTTTCCCTTTTTTCAAATGGAATGCCCTATATTTTATTACAGATTCCAGATCTGCTCATTTTCCGCTTTCCAAAAATACATAGTTTGCCTATGTTTGGACTAGCCGTTTTCGAGTTTTGCGTCTTTAAATAACTAAGTGTATAGTTTCAATGCGGGTGAATTATATTTGATGACGGGAAAATGACAATAATTGATGTTTTCCTTGGTGATTCATGTAAGCTGTGATAACATATCTCATTATTCCTTAGCAATGCTACTATACACTAAGTTATTCAAAGTGAAATAACTCGAAAACGGCTGGTCCAAACTTGGGCAAACTATATATTATTTTCAAAAAGCGGAAAATCAGGAGATCTCGAATCTGAAAGAAAATATAGAGCATTCCACTTAAAAATCCCAAATTTTACTGATTTCCAACAGTGATTAGTTCTTTCACGAAGTTATTATGATATCTTCAGGTAAAATAATGAAACTTGTATTTGAACATTTTTTGAGTATCTCCACAGAACACATTATACAAAGTTAAGAACAAAAACGTAAATGGAGGGCGGGGCCAAAGTGAAAGTTTTGATTCGCATCCACTGAGAGGCGCTGATCTGCCTGAACTTCGTTAAGGCTCAGAGCTTCGGTCTTTCGATTAAAACAGTGGTCCGGCGGTAAGACGGGAGGTAGCCGAGCGGGCTTCAAAAGGCGTGTCTACCTTCCTCTCTCGCATCTCGGCCGCTACGCCGATCTGAATAAATTCAGAGTTCCGTGGTTTGAGGACTGCGCGAATTTCTGGGCCTGTCTTGCGTAATTTTATTTACTGGGTTGAACGATGTTTTTTCCATAAGTGTTCCCGCGTGATTTCAGTAGTAATTTATAAATTAAAAACGACAATTTGAAGGTTTTTATGTTAAGTTTTTTTTGGTTTAGTTTTCTATTGCTGTTTAAGGCCCATTTTCACAATATCTGGTCACCAAAAAGTCTTGGTCAGTATCCATAGTTTCAATTGAAAAATCACTATGCAAACAATAGAAACCGCAGCAACTAACCAGGACTTTTTGGTGACCATATATTGTGAAATTAGGCCTAACAGTGTTTTGGGTGAGTAATGCTTATATTAAAATAAAGCCTACATCTGAAATTGATAAATACAGGGTGTTACTTAATGGTATGTCATAATTTTAAGGAAGAGTTCCTGGATAAATTTTAAGTCGAAAAGGTCATTTAAACTTCGGTCTTAAAATGCTTGGTTTTTAAGATACAGGGAAGGTGGTTGAAGATCTATTTTATTTTCAGTTTTTCCAAAGACGGTTTGAGATATTGAACTGAATTTTGCCAAAGGATATTATGGTATAGAAACTCACTTTTTTTTTTTAATTTTTATTTTTTTATTTTATTTTATTTTATATTTAATTTTTATTTTTTTTAGACCCAAGTTTATATGACTTTCTCGACTTGAAATTTATCAAGGAACTCCCCCTTAAAATTATGACATACCAAGTAACACCCTGTATATTAGTACCAACACAAAAAAATACTTATTTACATTATTATTTTATACAGAGCATTTCTGATATTCGAAATGCTATTCCCAATTTGCTGAGATCTAACGCAATCGAAGATAGTACCGTTGATTATAACGTCTTTGCGAAATTTGAAAAAATATCCATGAAAGAAATGAAGGATCTCATCAAAAACCAAAAAAATGTTGGAGGAGGCGACAGCGGGATTTCTAAACAGGTGCTTTGGGATGCTTGTTGTGTGGTTGGTGACCGGCTTTTGGACATAATCAATACGTCTCTATCTACTGGAGTATTTCCACAAAATTGGAAAATGGCTACTGTTATACCAGTTCCAAAGGTTACCAATACAAAAATCCATACGGAGTTCAGGCCTATCAACACTCTCCCTCTGCCTGAAAAGGTCTTGGAATTAGCTGTGAAAAAACAACTTTTGAAGCATTGTGATAGTAACAAAATCATAGTTCCTAATCAGTCTGGGTTTCGTGAGCGTCATTCTTGTGAGTCTGTCGTAATAAATATTTGTGATGAATTTAAAAAATCGATAGACTGTGATAATTGTGTTCTGGCAGTATTTCTGGACTTTAGGCGAGCATTCGAGACTATTGATCGTGATATTTTATTGTATAAGTTGGAAAAATTGGGGTTACAAGCAACAGTATTAGGATGGTTCCAATCTTACCTAACCGATCGGACTCAAAAAGTTAAATTCAAAAATAGTTCCTCTGACTGTAGGTTGGTGGAGTATGGAGTGCCGCAGGGAACAGTATTGGGTCCGTTATTGTTTATACTGTACATAAATGACATTGTGAAAGTTGTAAAAACATGTAAAGTAGTCTTGTTCGCCGATGATACCATGTTATATGTGGCTGGTAACGATATTCACGAACTAGTAACCATCATGAATCAAGAGTTGTCCCTTTTATTTGATTGGCTATGTATAAACAATTTGTGCCTTAATACAAGTAAATCTAAATTCTGCCTTTATGGTAAAAGATCGAGGCTTAGTCACATTGATATGGAGAATATAAATATATGTGTAAATAATGATCGGATTCTCTATGAAACAGATATTAAGTATCTAGGTATCATTATTGATCCTAATTTGTCTTTTGTTTCCCATGCAAATTATGTAATGAGAAAGTTCTCGAAAAAGGTTGGATACATTAGCAGAATAGGAAAACATTTGTCCATGTACACTAAGATGCTACTTTATAATACAATTGCTGCTCCACACTTGCAATTCTGCTCGACATTATTGTATAAATTGCCAAATTATAAAATTGATGAATTTCAGAAAATTCAAAATCGAGCAATGCGAGTAATTTTAAGATGTAATCGTTATACACCTGTACAATCTATGTTAAATGTATTGAACATGCTGTCTGTAAAACAAAAAATTGTATATAATGTGTTTGTATTTATATTTAGAATTAAAAGAAGAATGTTGCCTGATTACATTTGTGAAAAGACCAAATGTTTTAGAGATGTCCATAATTACAACACTCGACATTGTGATGATTTTATTTTAAACATAAGGTGTAATTCGAATTTAATATTCAATTCAATATTGTGCAGAGGTCTGAGTGAATTTAATCAACTACCTGCTGATCTCAAAAATTGTGAAAAATTTGATAAATTTAAGTGTTTATTGAAGGCATATGTCGTCCAAAACTTTTAATTCATTTTTTATTTTCTATCGTACATTTACTTCATAGTTATTACGAGCAAATTATTTTAATATTTATATACTGTATAACATTGTTTATTCATTTTACTATAAACTATTATTTGTGATATTTTGTAGCTTTTTTAGCTAAATAAAGAACATTATTATTATTATTTTTCTTGTTTCAACCTACTCACCACTGTTTCAAATAATGTAAGTGATAGGTATTTTTTTTTATTATTTAAATAACTTGCTGATTTGTTATAAACTGTGTAATAATCTTTTCAAACCAAACAAATAGTATGTAAATTGAAAGTTTATTATGTAGTACAGATTCGTTAATTATTATAAACTAAATTGACTGAGTCTTGTTCATTTCAAATTACGGGTTTGTTTTGTGGGAACACGCTCGGACACATCGGTTTTTATTTTTAATTGCTGTTTATTTACTAATGATAATTTTATGTGTATGTACAGACAAAAAATAAGCTACGACCATCAACTTCATTTTTTCAAATGGTAACCCCCATTTTTCATTTCATTGTCGAATTCTACATCAAATTCCAAGCAATATGATGATGATAATTTTATATGTACAGGGTGGACCAAAAATAATTTACGATCATCAAATAATTTTTTTTAAATGGAAACCCTTTTTTTATTGTATTTTAGAATTCTACATCAAATTCTTAGTAAGCTACATGTACCATGTCCTTAACCTAACCCCAATAACAGTTAACGAGAAATTTACGATTGTTCAGAAATTATTTAAGTTTGATCAATCGTGAATTTCTCGATGACTGTTGGTGTTAGCTTAAAAACATGGTACATGAAACTTACTTGGAATTTGATGTAGAAGAAATAAAAAAGTGGTTTTCCAGTTGAAATCATGAAGTTGATGGTCTTAGCTTATTTTTTGTCCATCCTGTACACATAAAAATATCATCATCATATTACTAGGAATTTGATGTAGAATTCGAAAATAAAAAAAAAATGGGGGATTCCATTCGAAAAAATGAAGTTTGATGGTAATACTATGGAAACGATATCAACAAACTCAAAAGTGTCCGTCATAGAAAAGTGGTTAAGATTATCATTATATCATTATATTCACTTTTCTATGGTGTCAGTGTTTAACGCGTATTAAGTGTTAATGTATTTGTATTGAGATGGGTGGAAATTTGAAATATCAAATAAATAATTCAGTCGTAAATTAAGTAGAAGGGTATACCTACTACTCGCAATAATGGCTATTAATTCCTCGGAAAGAGTATCTTCTGGATTAATAGCTATCATTATAGACTTGTGGCTCGATTTGTGGTGTAATATACTATTTTCATGTTCTATTTATCCTTGTTAACACATCCTGTAGGTATAAGTACTTATAGCACCTATTTCATTTTAAAATAAAATATAAGACATGAATAGCTTTCTTAGCCATGTCTACGCCAAGATTTTTTTTTAAATGTTTAAAATTATTCGGAAAAAAAACAAATGTGAATCTTCTAATGATAGGAAATATTTCTGAGGTAGGCAAACAACATTATTAACATCAGTTAAGGAAAACAATGCTGATGATTATTGTATCACGAAATAGCAAAATAGTATTTTATTTAACGAGCATATATGCGAGTCAAATACAATGCTTTATCTACAACTGTCAAAAAATTTGGAAAAAAAAGTCACTTAATAAAGCCAAAAATAGTTGTGTTTAGGCCCACTGCCCGTGAATAAAAAACCTGCCCGATGATAAAGAACTATGATCGCTGCATTACTGGTAATACTCGCTTATGATTGGCCCACTGCCCGTGAATAAAGAACCTGCCCGTGGATAAAGAACTATGATCCACGAGTTTGTCTCAGGCCGTGTAATATGTGGAACATTTTATATCTATAGATGGTTGCATAAAACAACTATTTTTTGACAGTTGTAGATAAAGATGTTTATTACATTATATGTATTTGTTATCTCTTACTTTAATCACAAAAGTTTTTCTTCATTGAACTAAGTACTTCCTGAAAATAAAATACCCGAGTATTTTGAACCAAAAACTACTCCGGAACCAAAACGGCTGAGTCATGTGGACGAAACTAAATATTATTCATAAAATCTTATATTGACCATCCCAAGAGTATCACTTCTCCGCTATATCCCCCATAGAACCTACATACTTAATTTACCTATATACCGAATTTGATTCAAATTCATTGAGAAATAACAACATTATGCGGACATAACTTCAGTAAATTGAAAATACATACTATATTCCCCTCCCTCATAGAACCTACATAATAATATACTTGATCACAACCATCAAGATAGAATCATAAAAGTTGCTAAGGAACATTCAAACAGAGATAGAAAAATGGGATCGGTAGGTGGAGCTTGGAGTAGCTGCAATATGGCGACGTAGACAGTGGCGAACTGGCCGACAGATGAAAAAAAACTTCCGAATTGATACTCTAGATTTAAACTTTTTACTACGATTTTATTACGGTTTATTTACGGTTAAATTATATTTTTGATTTATTAATCATAATTGTTTCGATTTACTATCACATATCACTCAAAATATATAGGAAACTCCCATACACTAATTTGGAATGAAATTCGCCAGCGCCCTACAACGGGTAGTCCTCGTACTTTTGACTTTTTTTGTCAAAAACGTAAAGAAATCTGTTTCTATTGCATATGGTGGAGCCATCTATTGGATAAAATAGGATCTATACCACGTTCGAAATTATGCTTCAAATATTTATCACATGGTATATCAAAAGCTATTCTGAAAAAATGCATAACTATTTTTTAAAAACGTTCATTTTATAATGTCCAAGGACTATGTCCTGGACAAATACAACCTATGCATACTTTTCAGTTTATAACTTTTGATAAGCCATGTGAATCAATATTTAAATTAAATTTTGAATGTTGTATCTATAAAATGCAAACCACAAAATTTATAGGATCTGTATACCTAGTTGTGCTTCAGTTTTGTTGTTCAAAATCGGATTGAACATGCTGAACCAATTTTTCTAAAACAGTAGAAGAAATTTGATTGAAAAGGATGTGTTTTGTTGAAAATATCCATACAACCAGGAGACGATACATTTCTCACAGAAATCACGATAAACTTACATAATACTTCAAACCAAGGTCAAGGTTCAAACATAAATTTCAAGACGATTCAGGAACAGAAAAGTAGAAACTTTCGGCACAAAATTCAAATTACACGTGAAAAGACAATGACGTCTAGGGTTAGGGATTGGTTATTTATGGCAACCGTTGTCAAGGAAAACCCTCGTCTCTAGCGCCATCCAACAGGTAGTCCTCTGAACAAATCCGACTTGATTAACTGGTTGCCTAAAACTCCAGTTACATAGGCTCTCATTCAAGTTTCCTATATATTTTGAGTGATATGTGTTTACTATTTAATATTCTTCATATCATGTGTGAAGTATTATAAAACAATTCGGAAAAGTATTTTCCAATCGTGAAACTTAATTTAATATTATGTACAAAACGAAACAGTACTGGAGTAGATACTTAACAAAACAATAGGTAGTACATAGAACTAAAACGAAGCTAAAAACAACAGATGTATAATAATTATTAGTTATGCCGAGAGTAATGCTATGATAATACAAATCATGCAGGTCAATATTCACTTGGACATAAATAAAGAGGGATAAGAAAGATGATAATAATTATTCGAACATGTTCTATTATATTTTCAAAGATTAGAAAAGTTTTGGAATATTTTTATGTATTTAAGAAATTAACAAGTATTTAGAATCTGCAGAAACCAGATATTTAATTTAATGGTTGCTGGATTTTGGGTTTCAGGGTGGATGAAAACTCCAGGATTGATTGAAAACTTGTGCCTACGTCTTGACCAAAAGAATTGTATTTATGTAGTCCTGATGAAGGTGTAATGTACACCAAAACGTTAACACAAGCTTTCAATCAATCCTGGAGTTTTCATTGACCCCAAAACCCACAATCCAGAAACCTTAAAATGATAAGATTGGGTCTTCACATGCGATAAAAAACATATTTAATTTTGAAAATTATACTTTCTACCCAAGTAGTAGTATGCAAGGTGACTAATAAAAAAAAATTATGATAACTGAGATTTTTTTATTGTCCTTTGGATAGTATAGTTTTATTACTTTTATGTCTTATACCTACTATTAGCTTTAAGATCACTAGATTTATTTAAAAAAAAAAAAAAATCACTCGTATATTTAAGTACTTCGAATCAATGCTTTTCATTAGTAAATACCTATGATTGTCCAACACAAATTGATCATAGCCATGACTAAGTAAATTGGAAAAAATATTGGAATCTACAATATAATATGATTAAACATTTACAAATCTCAACAATATAAATATTTCAGTGAACTCGACACAAATTTCATATCCAGGTCCTGTATTATGCTATACCAACCTATGGAATGTGATTTTAGACGATTTTTTCTAATCGATAGCGTCTCTACTCGCACAACTTCTCAGGGCACATGAAACAATAATTGAGAAATATAACAACACAAAAATCCCAAAATAACCCTCACAACACAGATAAAACTGAGAAAAACCGTTCTACAAATGAGAACTGACACTGACTATTAATCATATTCTCTTATATTGACCATCCCAAGAGTATCAATTTTCCAAGTCCATTAAAAAACACAGACCGGTCCTGATATCATGAGACAAAATCCAAGCTAAACAGCTGATACTTAAACCTCGCCCCAAACTCGAGTTCGAATAATAATCTGTGATGTCGAAACTGAATGGGGTCAAAATAAGTAATAATTGGTAATGTGAAGGTTTTGAAAAACTCACATTATTAGTAAACGGCAAAAAATTTCTCTATGATTTTTTTCAAGCCTTTCACCAAATGTTCAATACACGTCCTATACTCTACTTCGACCAGATAAAATAAGTACAAAGTTAAGAAAATGGCGGTTAGAGCAAAAAATCTTTTATATTTCTGATCAATTTTAAAACTTTTCATGAAGTATAGGACATTAATCAAGGCTTCCTCTATAACTAAAAAAAAAAACTGTTCGGAAATGTCAACAGATGTGTTAGAAAAACGTGTATTTCTGAACCACTTTTAGGCCGCTCAAAAGCTCGCGGGACTCTGAGCCTTAAATCATAGTGTTATGTATTGGCTTTTATCCACCTGTGACAGCCAGTCAATGTTTGTCATTAGAAAAAGCCGGGCGTGTCAATCGTGCAGCTCTATAACATTTCACTATAAATGTAGAGTCTAGCGTTAAATAAAAAGTTAGTTACTATCCCGGTGTTTGTGCATACTAATACATCATCCAAGATACTACATTAATTGGCGACGAGGATGGGATCTCGGTGTTCCAGTTCCAAAAAGACATAGACAGTTTGAGTGACATTTAGACAGTGAATATGGTGAATGTTTCGAAAAACAACTGGTTTGTTTTGTGCAGTTTTGAACCCGGCGTGATTCCTGAAAGAAATAGATAAAATGTCGTCTAATTGGGGTAATATCGAACCGTTCAATGTAAATAATGGAAAATTCTGGGAGGCGTATGCTGAATGGATTGGGTTTTACATGATTGCAAACGATATCAAAGACGATGACAAGAAGAAGGCAGTTTTTCTCAGTTTATGCGGCCCGGAGTTGTATGAGATTTTACGAAGTTTGCTTTCTCCAGCAAAAGTAGGTATCTGGAAAAGGCTACGGAGACATAATACAAGAGTTGACATCTCACTTTGCCCCAAAAACATCTGAGATTGTTAATCGATTCCGTTTCTGCAGGCGGGATCAAAAACCAGGCGAATCCTTCCCAGATTTTCTCAAAGAATTGCGTAGATTAGCGGAAAAATGCGATTTTTCCGAACTGGAAATTATGCTACGCGATCGAATCGTTTGTGGGGTCAGTGACGAGAGCTTACAACGTCGTATGTCAGCAGAGGACAAAATCACGTTTATGAAAGCCAAGGAAATGTGTATAGCTCATGAAGTAGCGACCACAAGCGTATCAGCTCTACGTGAGAGTGTGTCGGAAACCAGCAATAGCACAAATAAACTTTCCCAGGGTAATTTTCGCAGCGGCAGCAGATTGAGCTCGAAAATAAAACGAAAGCAGCCATCAGGTGGTAGCTCGTCACAGCTTAAAGAAATGGGAGACAAGGCCACTCTTTGAATAAGTAGAAAAACCAATGTCTTGTTCAATTTATAAGAGGCCCTCTTTGAGAAAATGGTTGATTTTCAACTATAAGGCCACTCTTTTTTGTTGGCGATGTGAGGGACAACATCCAGCAGATACATGCGCTTTTTCAAAAGCTGTTTGCAGGTATTGTTCCAAGAGGTGCCACATTGAAGTGGCATGTTTTGCAAAGAAAAAAGACATCAATGTAGGAAAACGAGTACATTGTGTTGATAACCAACAAAGTGACTATGACAGTGCGAGTGAATCGAAAAATGACATTCATTCGGGTGACGGTCAAAATATTGTTGAGTGTGACTCTTTGGCGGATCCGGTCTACGAAGACGTTGTTTTAAATAACCTGAAAAGCGGTTCGGATGCAGGGAAAATTTTGGTGGACGTTTTCCTGAATGATAAAGAGACGAAAATGGAAGTAGACAGTGGCGCGGCGTATTCAGTTATGGGTCGTTCGGTTTTTCAAAGGTTGTTTAATGGACATCCACCGGGAATACGCAATTCGAACTTGATTTTACCAGATTATCAACAATCAGTGATTTCGATTATCGGAGAATGTGAAGTACACGTTAAACTGTCCGATAAAAGTGCAAAGTTACCTCTCATAGTGGTGGATGCTAACAGGGTCAGTCTTTTGGGCAGAAACTGGTTCGGAGCACTAGGTTTGTCAATTGCTGGTGTAAACCAGATCAATTTATTAGATCATGGCTCGTATATTAAAGATTACCCAGAGGTTTTCAGACCTGAGTTAGGCAGCTATCAGGGACCTCCCGTGAGTTTTGATTTAGACCCTACTATCAAACCAATCGCTCTCAGAGCCAGAAAGGTACCTTTTGCACTGAAAGAGAAAATTGACCAAGAACTTGACAGACTAATTGAGCAGAAAGTCCTAGAACCAATCGCATATCCAAAATGGTGTACCCCTATAGTTGTCGTGAGCAAAAAAAATGATGAAGTCAGAATTTGTGGAGACTATCGCTCCACGATAAATAAAGCATTGCGCCCGGACGTTTATCCAGTGGCGGCTGTCCAAAATATCCTGGCCACCCTAGCAGAAGGAAGAATTTTCGCCAAACTTGACATGGCACAAGCTTATCTACAACTAAGTGTTGATAATGAAACCGCCGAGGCTCAAGCTATAATTACTCACAGAGGAGCATTCCGTTGCAACAAGCTTCAATTCGGGGTTTCAGTGGCGCCTCAAATTTTTCAAAGATTCATTGATATGCGCCTAGCCGGAATTCCGGGAGTTTTGCCGTACTATGATGACATTTTAATAGTGGGTAATTCAGTTATAGACCTTGACCAAAAACACAGACAAGTACTAGTGCGATTTCAAAAAGACAATTTACACCTAAAAGCAGAAAAGTGCGTGTTCAGGGCAGAAAAATTAGTTTTTCTCGGTTTCGAAATCAGCGCGAACGGCATTAGACCAACAAAAGACAAAATCAAGGCAATAGTCGACGCGAGGGCTCCGGCTAATAAAACTGAACTACAAGCTTTTTTAGGTTTGATCAACTTTTACCACATCTTTTTAAAAGATAAGGCGACTATCGCGGAACCATTGCACAGACTATTGAAAAAGGAAGAACCGTTTCAGTGGCGTTCCGAACAAAATCGCGCTTTTAAACAGTTGAAAGACATTCTAGTGAGTGAACCAATTTTGGGACATTACGATGAAAAGAAACCCCTGACTTTGACTTGCGATGCATCCCCTTATGGAGTAGGCTGTATTCTTAGTCAATCAAATGAGCAAGGATTGGAAATTCCAGTGGCGTATCATAGCCGCACATTATCGGCATCCGAAAGGAATTTCGCACAGATTGACAGAAAAGCTTTATCTGTGGTTACAGGAATCAAGAAATTTCACGATTATGTTTATGGACGTCATGTAACTATCAAGACAGATCATAAGCCCCTCCTTGGTATTTTTGGAAAAGATAAAATACCAGACGTGTTGTCACCGCGTATGCTACGTTGGACTATATTACTCAGTGCTTATGACTATACACTACAGTATGCACCAGGAAAATGCATTGGAAATGCTGACGCTCTGAGTAGACTTCCGCTAGAGATCAATATTCAAGAGGCGCCTCCATCTGTGGATATACAGGGTGTTTCAGAATAACATGCTAATAATAAAGGGGGTGATTCTGGGGCTCATTTTAAGAAAAAAAAATCATATGAACGTATGTCCTAAACGCCTTAACTTTTGAGATACAGGGTGTCAAAGTTTTAAAAAATAGATACTTTTTTTACAATAACTTTGTCATTACTGTAGATATCTTTATGAAATTTGAGTCATGTATTTTAGGCATTAATACTCATTCTTTGATGCACCAACAAATTAATTATTCTGACCAGTGCCGTCCATGCGGGTTTTGGTTTGCATATTTTGTTGGGAAAAAAGTTAAGGCGTTTAGGACATACGTTCATATGAATTTTTTTTCTTAAAATGAGCCCAAGAATCACCCCCTTTATTATTAGCATGTTATTCTGAAACACCCTGTATTAATGTTGGAAAATATTCCAGAAAAAACCTACACGGCCAAGCAAATCGCATCAGAAACAAGAAAAGATCCAATTTTGTCTCAAGTATTGCAGTGGTCCTGGAAAGGCTGGCCATCGAAAGGCACACATGAGCGATATGGAAAAGAGTATCAACCCTATCTTCAAAGACAAGCAGAAATAACCTGCTATGAAGATTGTCTTTTGTGGGGAACTAGAGTTATTATTCCACCAGGGGGAAGGAAAGGCATGTTGGAGATGCTCCATTCAGCACATCCAGGCATAGTCAAAATGAAAAGCTTGGCAACGTCCTATGTTTGGTGGTCTAGTATGGATAGACAGATTGAGGAAGTGGTGAACGGTTGCCAGCCCTGCCAAGAATCAAAGAAAATGCCAGGTAGAGCTCCCATCCATCCTTGGGAATGGTCTAGACGGCCTTGGCAGCGAATACATATCGACCATGCTGGTCCTATGGATGGCAGATATTTTTTAATAGTTGTGGACTCATATTCAAAATGGTTAGAAGTCAGACAAGTCTCAAGTACATCCACAGCAGCAACTTTGTGAGTGATGCGAGAATTATTTGCTACACATGGGGTTCCAGAGGTCTGCGTCTCAGATCGGCGTTCACGGCAGCTGAGTTCCAAGATTTTCTTCACAAAAATGGTATTAGACAAGCTTTGGTCGCTCCGTATCATCCCAGCAGTAATGGTCAGGCCGAGAGAATGGTACAAAATGTTAAAACGGTTTTAAGGAAAATGTCTGTAGAGTGGCGAGGCAAGGATTTGACAACTCCACTTTGCAGATATTTGTTGTCCCAACACATAACTCCGCATAGTATGACAGGCAGAGCTCCTTGTGAGATTCTAATGAACAGGAAATTAACAACTCTTATTGATAAAGTGTATCCAGATTTTGTAGGGGACATGACAGCTAAACAAGAATCTCAATGTAGTCCTCAGAAACCGATTAGACAGTTCGGAGAAAATGAGTCAATTTTCTACAGATCATACACACCGGGCCAGAGATGGGTTCCTTCTACTATTGTGGAATCAACCGGTCCACTTAGTTATAGAGTTGAAACTCCTGATGGTAAAATCGTACGTCGACATACAGATCAGATCCGTGCAAGACGAGATAGTGCACAAAACGAACCAGAGATCTCAAGGGACAAATCAGGTGTTGAGATTATTCATGATGAGCAAACAAAAGCACAAGAACCAGAACCAGTTCCAGAACATGACAGGATTGGACTAGAACATGATGAAGTAGGTTTGGAACTGCCCATGGGACGTTCATCTCGAAATAGAGTTGCTCCAGCGTACCTAGAAGATTATACCACTTAGATGTACGATGATCTTTTATCCAGGGGGAAGGAGTGTTATGTATTGGCTTTTATCCACCTGTGACAGCCAGTCAATGTTTGTCATTAGAAAAAGCCGGGCGTGTCAATCGTGCAGCTTTATAACATTTCACTATAAATGTAGAGTCTAGCTTTAAATAAAAAGTTAGTTACAATCCCGGTGTTTGTGCATACTAATACATCATCCAAGATACTACACATAGTATAATATTATACTATGCTTAAATCTAGAGAAGATGGCGGTACCTAGAATGCCACATGACAGCTTATTAGCTTGTCATGATGACAGATGTCGTATAACGTCATTTCAACGACATTTTTTATCTTCATGTTGTCTTTTATGCTTTGATTCCTCTCTAAGTGGAAAAATGTCCTGGTAATCCTCATCAAAAAACGTCTAAGAACGCAGGGTACAATCAGGAATACTGGAGGCTCATCAGTCTTCCAGCCGCCATCGGAAAAGTGGCGGGGATATATCCTCCACAAAATAAGGGAAGTCACAAAAGCAAAAAACTTTCTGCCTGATGAACTTGATGTGATTTCGCCAAGAGCACTCCACAACACATCAAACATAGAGGCCAAGTGACACCATCCTGAAAAGGTCGAACAAAGGGGAGGAAACAGAAGAAGTGTTCCTTGGGGAGGTTCGAGACAGCCATCCTACCCCCCATGCACCGCTTCCCCAGACTTTCGGAGTGAGTGGCTCACTGGAATTTTCTCATGGTCACCATCAAACAGGGTCAGCGCCCCGAAGCACAGAACATATCAACTAGGGAAGACCACACTGACCCCGTTACCAGATGTTTCCAGACATTCAAGAGAAAACCGAAAAAACAACATAATTTATTCATATTTTTTATGTTTATTTTACAAATAAAGATAGTTTCAAAGTCAAAGTCAGTGTTTATATGTATAGAAATCTGTATAATATATTGCAGAAATCTTTGATAATACATTATCCAAGTCTGATACTTCGATTTGCATCCACTGCATTCTGTGGCGCATTGTTCCGTGAAATTTTATATGTCAGTTTGTATTCTAAACTTTGTATTATGTGTTCTGTGTGGTGATGTAAAAGACGTTTTTATCTACAACTGTCAAAAAAAAGTTGTTTTATGCAACCATCTATAGATATAAAATGTTCCACATATTACACGGCCTGAGAGAAACCCGTGGATCATAGTTCTTTATCCACGGGCATGCAGGTTCTTTATTCACGTGCAGTGGGCCAATCATAAGCGAGTATTTACAGTAACGCAGCGATCATAGTTCTTTATCCACGGGCAGGTTCTTTATTCACGGGCAGTGGGCCTAAACACAACTATTTTTGGCTTTATTTAGTGACTTTTTTTTCCAAATTTTTTGACATTTGTAGATAAAGCATTGTATTTGACTCGCATATAATGAACATATTACACTCGAATAAAATTAATAACACTCGCTTTTGGCTCGTGATATAAATTTTAATCTCGTGTAATACTTGGCCCATTTAAGCTCGTGAAATAAAATACTATTTTTTTCAAATTTGAAAAAAAACGTAAAAAAACGGAAAAAAGTCATTGTTTTTTTTTTAATTATAGGAAGACATAACAATTGAAAATGGGTTGGTTTTTTTAATTTTTTATAAATAAAAAAAATAAACAAGCAATAATTATGACAAGTATAGACATCTAGAGTGCGACTTAACACTAGCCAATGCCCAATGAGTGCAAAAGACGTGGTTGCACTAATGGTCAGATGAATTGCACATTCCTAAAATTTGATGGAACTTTGATCAGCATAATCTGAAATCATTATCCGGAAAGGTGCCAGTAAGAACCTTAATAAAGTTTCATTTAAATAAATAACGTACGTTGATGTTTGCATTGTAGCTACTTATGAGATTTGCCTTTTTGGGGGCATTTAAGAAAAAACCATGAAACATTTTTTTTTTCAAAAAAAAACAAAACGTGTTTTTTTTTCAGTTTACATCACTAGTTCTGTGTGTATGTCTATAAGTAGGGTTTCTAAGGGAGTGGCAAATTATAAGAAAAAGCCCTGACATTCCGTCATCACAACAATATTGCCGAACACGAGCGTTGGTTACGAATGCTTCCAGGTCTTCTTGAAAATATTCGTGACTCCACTATCAGTCACAGTTTGGCTAAAAACTCGCATCGTTCTTTATTTAACAGGGAATAAGAGAAAATCATGTTTTGAAACCCATAAATATTAGCTTTCATATCGACATGAATTTTGCCAGTGAGAAGTTGCGAAATGATTCACTGTGCAGCACCCTGTAAAACCCGTCATCTCGGTTATACGCCTCAACACGCCTGGCCATCGGGCCCACTTGGTTTTCGGAAGTATAAGACAAAAGGTACATCGAAAAATATAGTTCATAGTCCACCACATAATATCAACTCACAAATTATACAAAGTTTTATAGACCAGAACATTGTATCCCCAAGAAATCCCCAATTGAGGAGCTTGCACTCAAAGTTTTATAGGTATGTTGTGATTTTACGATATGAGAGCAAACATCACGTTATATTTGCTGCCAGGAAATTTTTATGATTATAATATTCCCCGCAATAAAAGTATTTTTGAACACAGAGATTGTCCATAATACTATCATCTGAGACTATCAAACGCCCACACGTAATACCAAAGTTCAAAAAATATATTATTGTGAAGCGATTTTATTGTTTTATTTGTTCTACAGTGACTCGATAAACAATCCCGTAAATATGGATATTTTATGACATTAAGATAACACACCCATAACAGGAACGTCAATAATAAATCTCAGTGACGTCATAAATATGGGATCGATTCGGTTTAACGTTTGTGGATTACCGATTCCCATATCAATTAACATTGGGAAAACACTATTTCGATTAGGTATCGTTTTCATATTAAAAGTAAAAAGTGAACTCTACCTCAAAAACAGTGGAAATTTTAGCTAAGATATAGTATAGTTAATTTTCCTTACCAACAATTCAGTAGGCTTTGGAATAAACTGGCAGTGCAGTAAACCACTAAGGACTTTAGCGGCTCTTACTCGAACCTCCGGTTGCAGGTCTTCCAGTAAAATTAGTACTATTTCTTGTATCTGTAAACAAGTAAGATAAGTTGGGCACACATGCATACTTTTCAGCAATGTTTCCTGCATAATTGAAAAAAAGATTGCATATTGTGTTGATTCAGAGTTATGCACGAATATAATTCATCAGATCTGTATAGTTTGGGACAACAATATTTTTTGATTAAATTCACGCCTCGTTGTTTGATTGTTATCTTGAAACAACAATGGAGAAGTAAGTACCAAAAATAATTATTTTGCTCACCTGCACCACCCATTCGGCATTCTTCTGTAACGTTGGCATGTTATAAAAAACAAAGACTGGCAAGCATTCTGCTATTAGTTCTCTAGCTGCCCACAAAGGACACTTGACCACTTCCATTATTGTTTCAATGACGGAAGGTACATATTTCTCCACCGTCATAGTCTGCATCAGAGCAACTAGTTGACAAGTGGCGATAGTAGATACTTCCTCGTCGATTTCGTAATTTTGTAGGACAGCTGCTAAAGGAAGCATTTTGAAGAATTCAGTTCTGGCCGAAAAGTTCACTCGAATCATGGCTAAAGTCACTGCCCTCGACACTGAAAATGTTAATAAGTACAGATTATCATTCCTTTATAAGTGTATTAGTGTATTATGAAATTAGTTTGTACTCATAAATTCTTCAATGTTTTTCACGAAATTAGGAGAGCCTAATTTTCCAAAATAATCTTACTGAGAATATTTCCAAAAAAGAGTTGAATTTAAACTAACAATTTATCTTCAATGCTGCGTTCCAAATCGACTAAGTATCGATAAATCTGTTCACAATAATTTGACAAATCTTGAAAACTTACCAACTTTGAATAATCGAAGAAGTTCTTCTTTTTCCTCATCTACATTAACAATTGAATTATCACAGGCATTTTCGTTATCACTTGTATTACTATGGTTCTTCTTCAATAAAGATTGGAACAGTTCCTGTAGTTTGGGGTTGACTTCCTCGAAGAAAGTTGAAATATGTGGACCCTTGGTTTGACTCCCTTGTGGAAAAATAAGATCCAATCCGAAAATATGAGCTATAAATTGACTTATTTTTCCGCGAACCAATTGAAATGGATGTGTCAAATGCGGCTTTAAATATGCTAATATTCTTTCGAAAACCTCGGCGTTTCTCCAAGAATGGTGACTTGTTGCCGAAAAAAGCATTTGCAGCCTATTACAAGATGTCAATGAAGTATTACTTTTCATTGGATCATCTAATAAAAACTCCAAAAGCCAATGAATCATTCTTGGATCCCTGTATTTAGAAATCAAAGCCACACTATAATTCCAGTCTTTCTCAGTTTCAGTGCTCATTTTCAAAATAGCGGTATCAATGATAGGTAGCAGATTCTGCCACATTTTTTCGACTTTATCAAAACGCCAGTGTTTCGACCCCAGCGTTATGCCAGCTACAAGTTCAGCTACGCACGTTTGGCATGATTCCTGTTTATCTTGAACCAATCTTTTGAGGTGAGGAAGAAACAATGACAGGAATTTGTCTTCAAACATTTTGGATATATTCTGAAAATAAGGATAAAATGACATTTCAAATGTACGAACATTTGAGGTACTACTTTCTCTGTGAAGTGCAGTTGTGGCCATACAGGGTGACAATTTAAAAAGGACCAGCATTTGATTGTGTCCAAACCAATGATAGTATGAAGATTTGGCGAGACAAGTCAATTTAGATATCGAGGGGGACAACTTTTGAGGTATCTGTGATTTTCCTGGAATCAACCCTCTCACGCTCAGGGTAGCTACCCCTGAAATTTCGAATAGCAACCCCCACCTATTTTGCGATTTTTGAAATCTTCACGTTATTCTTCATACGCTTCATCACTTTTTTTTCAAAATTGAAGTTCCCAACCTCACAAAAATTTTCAAACGAACAGAATTAATTATTCCTTGAACTGATGATAGTATGAAAATATAGACTACAGTGAAAAGCAGCAGAGACGTCGCCCGCGATTGGTCAGATTGGTTGACATAGATGACGAAATAGTGATCGCCGAAGTAACAATGTTATTAAATTTGTGTTTAATGTTGAATTAGACATGAGTTTGAGTTAATTTGGGTTAGATTGGGTTTGGTAAACAAATGAATGTCGCGTGAGCGACATATCCTTATTGTTTGAAAATAGACAGACATGACACGTACCCTGCTGCTTTTTGCTGTCGTCTTGAAAATTTGGTCAGACACGTCAATTCAGATATCGAGGGGGACAACTTTTGAGGTATCTATTAATTTTCTGGATTTAACCCCCTCACTCCCAGGGTAACAACCCCTGAAATTGCAAATAGCAGCCTCCACTTATTCCGCGATTTTTGAAATATTTATGCTATTCTTGATAAGTTACATCATTTTTTTTTAAAATTGGACCACATAACCTCACAATTGTTTCCAAACGGACAGCAATAGTAATAATAGACAGTTTTCGTTGCTCCTGGAAATTTCACCGGTTGCGGTTACGAAAGTCGTAGCGAAAGCCGCTATTTGACAGATGAAAATATAGTTTTCGGTGAAGGCAAGAAACAAATCCGCTCAACGTTACGCTTAATCTCAACCCTAACCAAAGTCAATGGCAAATGACATCGCAGTCTTGTTTTGATTATGTGTATGTGTTATTTTTTCAAAATGATTGATGATATGGTATTATTGGTATTATTGGTCTCCAGTGACGAATCAGATGCTGATTTTGAAGATGCCATTTTATTAGAAGTATTGAACAACAACGTCATCCAATATAGAGAAGACATTTACATCATCTGTCACTTTCCGGAAATCGTTGCCCTTTTCTTTTTCCTCAAACTTTTTCAATACATATGTAATATGTTCTTAACTCCCCTCAAAGAAACCTTTTTACTAGTGTCCTCAAAAATATTGGAAACAATCACACTCTTTATAGATACATCCCCATGCCCATATGGATTATTTGCCAGTATTTCAGTGAGTAAGATCTGTTCATCTTCATCGGTAAACCAAACTCGGTTTCGCCTGATTGTTTTAGAAAAACTTGCTGCTTCTTGATTTGGATTCATTGCGTAAATTGTCTTGGTCTTGAATCCAGCGAAAGTATAAACAAAAACAATGAAATCAAAACCTCAAAACATTCACAATCAAATGTCAAATAACATATTCTCTTCCACTGCGCATGCGTTTCGCTACGTTAACCGCTATGACTATCGTCCGTAAACAACCGGCATTTATCGGTATCGATATACGATAAATGACATCCAAATGTCAAAGTTGTCAATTAGCGTTAGTCGGAGCTGCATTTTTTGAGCAACGAAAACTGTCTAATTTCTTAAACTGATGACGGTATGGAGATTTTGTGAAAGATATCAATGCAGATATCAAGGGGACAACAGGTGTTGGCTGTCATATTACTTTCAACGCCCCAACCTTCAGGGCGCCTACCTTAAGATTTTGAATGAAAACTCCTATTTCTTTTGTCATTTTTGAGTTCCTCATGTATCTCTAGATAAATTCCATTTTTTTTAATGGAATTCTCAATTTCACAAACTGAACAGTTGTGAGGTTATGTACTTTATTTTCACTCACTAGTCACCAGTGAGTTATGGATTATAACTTACGTTCCCGTGGCAACCAAACAAAAAACCTACTTTCACCAAAATGTAAAAAAGTTACTGTCAAGTAATTCAGACCTTTATAGGGTACTGAGCTTTGCTTTGATCACAAAGCTCATAAATAATTATTACCTCATTAAAACACGATTTCTTCCACTTATTGGATAAAACAATGTATGCCACTCGTGTGTTATGTTTCCCAAGTCACTTGAGAATGTATATAAATCTTTCTCGCGTGACTTATTCTCAACATAACGCACTACTACCATGAATGACTATTATCTACGAATGGTTTTCTCTACAATAAGCGTAGTTACCGAAAAAATTAAAATTACCAGCAAATGAAAGAAATAATAATTAAATGTTATACGAAGTAAATTATGTAATAATCGGTCTGCTTTTGCCTTACGAGGCTATTTTCAGTGCTTCAGGTTAAAAAATTTCAATCACCAGTTCCTGAGCAACAAGATATCTATAAGATATTTCTATTGATCAGATAAACAACAATTTCGGTTTTTCAACGATATTGTGTCACCTTATCGGATCCGTAGGTTATCGAATTGACATACGAAGAAAAATTGACAGACATGTGTTCAGTAATTATAGCCGTCAATAACCTATTTCCTGTCATTCTATCATGGACCTGATAAATAAGCCAAATATCAGAGCAATTCTTGGAACTGTTTTGTTATTGTGTGTAGGTTTGTTATGAATTTGATGGATCACTGAACATCCAAGACGATATCTTCAGAGAGTGCTCGTATTGCCATCTTGTTTATACCCATTGAACTAACAATAGTTATCGGATAACCAGTTATACAGGGACAGTCTCAATTTCTGTAAAAAGAAGTCAATGTATTGAGTCAAGTAGATATTTTCCAAAGTTGAAAAAAGGCTACGCCTACTTGGAGCAAAGCGTCGCCGTCGCGACGCGTCAAGAATATAAATCGATTGCAGGGACTTTGAAACTACTCGCATACGAAAGTACATGTTATTTATAATTTTTTTTGTCATTTACTCGAACCCATTCATCCCACACATTTCTGAGTTACTGTTTTACTACCCGTGGGGGTTGCTGGTCCCCTATCGGGCGCCTCCCCAGGTGGCGGATAGGGGAATGCCTCCCAGATATGGGAGGTACCGGGGAAATTAAATACCCCGGGGCGGACCAAAACCAGCACCTAGGAACGATGTGTGACAAACCTGAGGACCTTGTACCCCAAGTGAGTTTCAATCTCACCGTTGGTTCCGACCGGGTGGAAGCCCCGGTGGCCAACGCTGGCCCCACGGATTTTGGGGAGGGCCAATCACACGTTCTGGCATCCGAGGAACAATCAAACCTCGATGTAACTCATGAACCAACCACGGGTAACCAGGGAAGCAGTGATGCAATCCCCGGTGCCGGTGTATCTGCCATTAGTTCAGGCGTTGGAAACATCATCCTGAACAAAATGGCAAAGCTTTCCGGAGCCCAGCGAAGGAAGCTTGCGATCCAGAGGGCTAAAGCCAAGGGAGAGCCTATACGGCCTCGTAAACCGAGGACAAATAGGAATCCCGGGAATAGAACCCTCCCGAATAGCTCAGGGAACACTGGGAAACCTGATGCTCGGGCCTCAGAGCCTGGAGCATCAGGTAAACCTAGGACCCCTGCAAACAAATCCTCTGCAAAGAGGGGTCGCTCTGAGGGCAACACACCAACCCCAGAAAAAAGCGCCAAGAAAAGGTCACGGCAGGGGGATGCTGAAGTAACACCCAGTACATCAACTGGGGAAACTTACAGCGAAACCCTGGCCGGGCTTAGAATGGCCATCACTGCCGAGAAATATCCGGATGAAACCTTCACTGAGGAGCAGTGTAGAGGCCTACAACAGTCTCTACTCCGGGAAGTGTTCAAATGCGAACCCGGAACTGGTCCTCAGTTCAAGAACAGCAGCTCCAGAGGTGGGGTGATTTATATCACTTGCGCCAATGAAGCTGCCAAGACTTGGCTGCTGCGGGTGGTTCCAGGCTTCAGCCCCTACGAGGGAACCAGTCTTCGGATTGGCCTGGCACACAGAGTGGTGCCAGTCGTGAGGGCTGCTGTCTGGATACCGACAAAATCCGCGGGAATCAAGGAACCGGCACAAGCTCTGCAGTTCCTCAAAACCCAGAACATGGGGCTGAAGACCGAGGACTGGAGAATAATCAGCCACAAGACGGACAATGAGGGCATGACACTCATTGTCGGTCTTGACAGCAGATCTCTGAAGGAGCTGCAAAACCGGAATCTCCGGGCCTACTTTGGGTTAATGCAGCTAACCTTCAGACTTCTCAAGAAGGAGGCTCCCGATGCTGAGGGTAATACAAATAAACCTTCAGCACAGTAAGGGAGCATCTGCTGCCCTTTGCCAACAGCTGGCAAAGAAAAACATAGACCTGGCCATCATCCAAGAACCCTGGATCACGAAGGGAAAAATAGCCGGTCTAGGAAACACTCGAGGTAAGATCTTTTACAAGGAGCAATCAACAGGTAACGTGAGAGCATGCATATACGTGAGAAACGGAGTGCAGGCTCTTAATATTAAAGAACTAAATTCCAGGGATCAAGTAGCCGTCCAACTAAGCTACAAAGAGGAAGGAACCCAGAAGGACATCATAATAGCCTCGGTTTACCTTCCCTACGATGCACCCAGACCCCCACCATCGGAAGACCTGGAGAAACTAGTGAATCACTGCGGACAGAGAAACCTACAGTGTATAATAGGTATGGACGCCAACTCGCATCACACCATCTGGGGGAGCAGCGATATCAACAAAAGAGGTGAGTCTTTATTGGATTTTATTATAACCCATGATTTGGAGATTCTAAACAAGGGCAACAAGCCTACTTTTGCAAACCGCATACGGTCGGAAGTTATTGATGTCACTCTGTCCACCTCCCGTATTAATCCCGATATCCAGCGGTGGCGCGTATCCGATGAACCATCCCTGTCGGACCATAGGTATATACTGATGGATGGAAATCAATAGTATTGACAAGCCGTCAGAAATGTACCGCAACCCACGCAAAACGAACTGGACTGAATACCGGGAGGAGCTGGAGGCGGGGTTGAGCGGGATCAAGGAACGTATGCGTAACAGATTTGATGTTGAGGTGGTAGCAGAACAACTACAAAACGCTATAATTTACTCATACCATCAAAGCTGTCCGCTAATCCGGCGTTCTTCATGCAAGGACACAACCTGGTGGAACGAGAAACTTGACAAGATGAAGGGGGAAACACGCAGACTCTTCAATGTGGCCAAGAAAACCGGTGAATGGGATGAATACCACCATACTCTGACGAAATACAACAAAGAAGTGAGGGAAGCTAAGAGGAACTCCTGGAGGAAGTTTTGCACTGAGGTCGAAAAAACCTCGGAAGGCGCACGCCTTCAGAGAATCCTAGCTAAAGACCCCCTTCCACCAATGGGAACACTAAAGAAACCAAATAGGGAATACACGAAAAATGGCGAAGAAACCATTGAGACACTACTCAGGGCACACTTTCCAGACTCGACCATAATCAACTCGCAACAGGGAGTCAACTCCCTATCTCCTGAGATCCTCCGGATGAGAGGATCAAGAGATGATTGGGTCACAGCCCGACAGATTGTGACACCAAATAGAATCGAATGGGCCATAAACTCATTCGAACCATACAAAGCACCTGGATGCGATGGGATAATACCGGCACACCTGCAGCAGGGCGAAGCCCAACTCATATCGATGCTTTGCCAACTATTCAGAGCAAGCCTGGCAACGGGACACATACCCATGATATGGAAACTCTCACGAGTGGTCTTTATACCGAAACCCGGGAAAGATAGCTCTCAGCCCAAGGCATTCAGACCAATAAATCTCTCGTAGTTTCTACTCAAAACGATGGAGAAAGTGATTGAAAGGCACATTAGGGAGACCTCCCTAATAGAGAGGCCACTACACAAAAACCAAAACGCCTATCAACCTGGTAAATCATGTGAAACTGCTCTGCATGAACTTGTTCATAAAATAGAGCAACCACTGAATAACCAAGGAGTTGCCCTAGCTGCATTCCTTGATATAAAAGGAGCATTTGATCACACCTCCTTCGATTCAATGACCACCGCAATCAATCGGCGTGGAATTAAAGACACAGTTTGTAGGTGGATAAGAAACATGCTGAAAGGTAGGAGAATTCAAGCAACTATGCTTGACAAAACTGTAACTATAGAGGCAGCTAAAGGCTGCCCCCAGGGTGGAGTCTTGTCCCCTCTCCTCTGGAACCTAGTCGCAGATGAACTACTGGTAGAGTTAAACAGCAAAGGTTTCTACGCCCAAGGCTATGCCGATGACGTAGCAATACTTATCACTGGCAAACACACCAAGACAATATCAGAATTGATGCAGACAGCTCTGACAATCGTGGAAGATTGGTGCAGGAAGGTGAACCTGAAGGTCAATCCTGAGAAAACCTCCCTGGTCAGCTTTACGAGAAAGAGGAAGACAGCGGAATTATTCAAACCCATGTTCTTCGGACAAGAACTGCAGGTGGTAAGAGAAGTCAAATACCCAGGCATCATCCTGGATGACAAACTCACATGGAATTCACACCTACAGAAAATAGTGAATCTAGGTAAAGCCACAATAATGGCAACAAAAAGAGCGATAGGAAAGAATTGGGGCATAAATCCGCGCATGGTACACTGGCTCTACTGTACCGTGGTAAGACCCACCCTTGCTTATAGCTCTGTTGTCTGGTGGCCGAAAATCGAGCAGCGACAAGCAGCCACGGAACTTGCAAAAGTTCAGAGGCTAGCATGTCTCTGTGTAACGGGAGCCATGAAAACCACTCCAACACTTGCCATGGAGGCCATGCTTAACCTACCTCCTTTAGATATCTATATCAAAATGGAAGCAAGAATGGGAGCATATAGACTTAGCAACACCGGGAACTGGAGCCACTCAAACTCCCAAGGACACACTAAGATAACCAGCACAGTCACGAACCACTTGGTAACAATGAGGAGTGATATCATGTTGAAAAATATCAACTTTAGCACGTCTCCTAAGACCAAGCTAATATGGGAAGAGGAAACGGTGAAACAACTCCGGATGGCTAATGGGGCAATATGGTACACAGACGGCTCCAAAACAACCCGGGGAACTGGTGCCGGAATCGTAGGTGGAAATCCAAAGTGGGAAACATGTGAACCACTCGGGATGTACGCTACAGTTTTCCAGGCAGAAGTACATGCAATAAACGTATGCGTGCAAGAAAACCTCAGGAGAGGCTACAGAGGAAGGAAAATCCTTATCCTTAGTGACAGCCAAGCCGCAATCAAAACCATCTCCTGTCGGGAAACCAAATCCAAACAAGTCATGGACTGTCAGCAAAACCTTGTCACACTGGGAGTATCTAACGATGTTACTCTTGGATGGATACCAGGACACTCAGGGATAGCTGGGAACGAGCGGGCGGATCTACTAGCACGGAAAGCTGCAAACACACCACTTCTGGGTCCAGAACCTGCTATTGGTATTACAAAATCCTCTGTGAGAGGTTGGCTGAACTGTTGGTCCAAAAAACAACAGAAAGCTAGATGGTGCCAATCACCAGGTCTGAAACACAGTAAATTAATGATGGCAGACGAGATCGAATCATCATTTTCTGGAAGCCTACTGCAACTCAGCAGGAATCAGCTTAGGAAAGTAACAGGTATATTAACTGGACACTGCACTCTAAGGAAACACATGCATATCATGGGTCTTTTCAACGAGGAACCCATATGTAGGCTGTGCAACGAGGAGGAGGAAACAGCCTCCCACATTGTATTCGAATGTGAAGCGCTGGCGTACTGGAGAAGAGATAATGGGGAATTCACAACCACTCCTCGAAGGACGGACAGGGAAACAGTAGAACGAGTCATAAACCTTATTCGGGCAATGGAGCTCTTCGACTGAGAGATAGGCACAGAGAAGATACAATAAGCCCAACTAGAGGCTGCGGTGTCGGGGCCAACGGCCCGAAACTCGTAGCGCCTGTACTTCAGTAATCAGTAATCAGTACTGTTTTACTAGAACTCGAACCCATTTATCTTGATCATTTCTGTGTTGAACGGGTTTCGTAAAAAAATCTTGATTGAGAAAAAACTCTTGTAAAGATCATCCGTAATCGCATTGTTTGTCATTCAAGAAATGTTATCTCTGAACCGGTATAACTCAGAAAGGAGTAGAATGAATAAGTTCGAGTAAATATCAATAAAATTAACTAATAACATGTACTTTCGCATGCGCGTAATTTCAAAGTCCTCAAAATCGATTTATATTTCCGACGCGTCTCGACGCTTAGCTTTTGTAGGCGTAGAATTTTTTTAAACTTACTTTACAGACATTGAGACTAGTATTCTTATAAAAAGCATCCATAATCGCATTTTCTGTCAATCAAGACATGTTAACTATAAGCCGGTATAACTCAGAAATGAGTAAGATAAATTAGTTCGAGTAAATAACAAAATAGTTCATAAATAACATATACTTTCGCATGCTCCTAATTATAAAGTCCCTGCAATCGATTTATATTTTCGACGCGTCGCGGCGTTTAGCTCTCGATAGGCGTCGAATTTTTTAAGCTGTGAAAAATATCTACATGACCCCATACATTGAACACTTTTTTTAGAAACTAAATATTTATATTCTTTTTCGAGATATTTGCGTGCGGAGTTCCAAGTGAAAACCCTGTATAAAGTTATGGGATCGAATGATATTGAATGGATATAGTGTCAAATGTTGAGAAACTGGGCATAATGGGGTCTGACACATATTAGGACCCCTCGAATTAGCACTGTTTTTTTGATAGAATGGATACACAATAAGACATAAAAGCCATGTGAACAGAAAAATGTATGGAATATGAGGTTCGACGATTTTCCAAAACTGTCAATGCAAAAACTCCTTTAAAGTTATCTGTGAGTGACTCAAAAATGACATATGCAATACCAAGTTGCCAAGATGTGACATTTGGAGGAATTATTTGTGAAAATGAAACAACTATGTTTGCCGAATTAAACACAAAACTTAAGTTATTTACGTTACTAAGGCGGTAAATGACTTTTTAAATTACTAGTCAAGATGTTTCTGGACGAGGCGACGAAGGAGGAAATATTTGCTCTAAGTACTCAAACTTGTTTCCTTCCTACTTCGAGATAAGCAACACGGCCATTCCTTCCTATTTTTACGAATACTACTAATTCACTGACCAAATTTTATCCTGAAGATAAGTAGTTTGAACATCCTGGTGCGGCACCGAACACTAAAAACCAAAATATCTCGAAAACTACTTAATCTAGCAGATTATAACAAGAATACCTTTTTTGTTTAGAAATGTCTATGATCGTTTCGTTTACAAAAAAGTGGAAAGCCATACTGAAAAAAAAAGTTTGAATTCAGATTAGAAGTGGAGCGCCCTCTTATGGCCACAATCAAAAAGTGTACATATTTAGGTTCTGCATCCCAAAAAACAGTTTGGTACAACTTTTCAAAGTAATACGTTGAAGTATGTTCACACAATTTGAAGAATCCGATTTTCATCGTTCAACTTTAGCACCCTGTATCTTGGAAACGAAGCAATATCGGACTAAGGCAAGTTGCTTTTTATCGGCTCATTTCGACCTCAGCAATATGTGGAAAAGTTTTGTAAAGATCTTTTACAGACACCCAATATAATAATCAGGGGTGTGATTTTGAAAAATTCTTCCTTAGTAGGTGTCTACATTATGAAGGTACTCTTCTGGCAAAATTTCATGTTTCCAACTTCAATTATAGGTGATGAAAAGTCAGTAGGTCAGTCAGGGCATGTTACTTTATAAGTATAGAAGATATATACACGATTAGTACATAATTACTTCGTATTACATTTATTTTTTTTTATTATTCATTACATTTAGGCCAGGCTGTTTATCTTTTCGGAAGAAAAAAAATCGGTACAGGGTAAACGCAGTTGGAAAGGGTAGAAAAAGGCATAACTTATTATGCTAATTCAACACCTGAATGCATGCAGACGAGGAGTGGTAGCTGTTGAAAAGGGTGAAGAAAGGTCTTTCCCGATTTGCGGCGTCATTACTGATTTTATGGCAAAAAGTTGAATGAGAAAGTTGTAGATAACAAAAATTCTACCATTTTGGTTGGTTGTAGGGACGGTTTGCACTGCTGCTAGGCAATTTGCCAGCTCAGTATATAGAGATATGTAAGGGCACGTCATAGACGGCAGACGGGATCGTAGGGTAGGGAGGAGGGACCGGTTTTTAGATTCCTTGCAATGAGATCTACATTTTAACGTGGACTCCGAACCACGGTCCTCGACCCCATCGGAGCACAGACTGATCTACCACGGTGTACTGGAGAAACAGCCGCGCTCGCGGTGGAATCTACCGAATGGCGAGTGAGTATCTTTGTTCTTCGTTCCCTATGAGAATATCCGATTCTCTTCGTTCCCTACGAGAATATCCGATTCTCTCCGGCCTGGTTACCGGCGTGAATAGGGAGAACAACTATACCTTTTGCACTCTGCCTCGTGGGTTCCGCTAAAATACCAGACTTTAGACGGTCTATTGCCATTGCTGGGGATCGAACCCATCACCGGGCCGGTTCCCACTCACTGACCCTCTCTTTGAACACATTTATTCATTTTGTATTTACAGTTGGTGGTTTACAAGATTTCTTCCCCAACATGCTGGGGGGTAGTTGGTATTTTAAAGCTAAATACAACATTCCCTAACATATTTACAAGTGTAGAGTGAGCGCATTCACCACATGGTGTGGGGGACAGGCAGCAGGGGCCTGCGGACTGGTGGTAGCCCCAAAAATCTACACCTTCCTTAAAACAGGGCGAGTCGCATCCCTCCTGTATCAATGCTGTTTTTGGATGCATGCCAGAGGGGTGTGGTCACTCGGAAATGACTTGAGAAAATGTAAGTTTGTAAGCAGCGCGGTCCGAGTTAATTAGTTGTTCATCTTGATTTCGTCCAAGGAAATATTAAACAATTGCTGAGATTGCGGTTGACTAGAAACACACTTATCATGAACCGAAACGTTGTCCATAGATGCTTGTATAAATCTGTGAAAACAATGAATGATCATTCATTGTAAGTTGCCATGTCTCCGCCAAATAATCAGAACGGCAAGCGCAGCTCGCCATCTGCTGATCTGTCGGAGAAATAGCATAACAATTTCTACATCAAATCAGACAGAGCCCTCTCAAACCCGTGTGTCCAAGTTTCGTCCCATCGATCATTAACTGGTGCCGGCGGTCTTCTCCAGGGGGCACTCTTGTGAGCGCTACCACGACGTCACACCTCGAGCTAGCTAGTTCTCCAGTGCAGTTTCCTATCACTCGCTTACATCTCCATTAACACCCTCGATAATAACCTCACCACTCGACATTGATTCTGTCGCAGATCAACGTCAATTAGCGCAATTAATCTCGATGAAAATCAACCGGCTGATTAACGAGAAAAGATAAGAAAGTGACCAGAATCTCAGGTAGTCGTGTGGGACGTCTCCTGTATGTAGGACCGCCCTCCCAACACTGGGAGGGGCGGAGCCACTGCGCCGTCACTATCGAAAGGACGAATCAGACCAGTGTTGGAGATAATCCACCTTACCTGGCTACGAAATAAAATGGAAGATTTATTAAATTTACAGATTAATGAATGTCATCTACATTTTCCCCATTTTCGTTGTAAATTGGTGATTTACCAAAAATAGGGATTTGTGTGACATTGTTTGAACGTCTGGTGCGAATTCCCTGTTCTGAAGCGGTAAAAACGATCAGACATTTGTACAACATGATCCTGCAATAGCGGAATTTCCGCGAGTTGGTGTAACTCCGGAATAGGGGTTCTACGTGGCAAGTTAAGAGCAGCTCTTAGATACAAATTCTGTGACCATTGTATGCGTGCAAATTGTGAGTTTGACATGCTGCACCATACAGGGCATGCACAGATTATAGTGGGTCTTATGACTGTCTTAAACAGGGTGAGCTTTAGATCTTGCCACAATTTTGAACGCGGACACAGAATTGGATATAATCGCTGTCCGGCCACGAAAGACTTTTGCATTATGAAGGATGTATTTTGCGCAAATGAAAGTCGTGTGTCAATAACAAACCCTAAATACCGTAGCTTCTTAACTACGGCAATAGGTTCGTTTTTGATTTTCATCGGCTCAATAATCCGGTTATTTGTGAATTTTCTGCTAAGCACTAAAGATTCACACTTTTTACTGTTAATTTTGAGTTTCCATTGATGATACCATGGAACCAGTGTATTTGAACAGTATGCGTTGATGCGCTGTTTGGCGGCTTGTGCGTAGTAAGATCGTAAATAGACTATTACGTCATCTGAGTACATTACCATTTGGATTGGATCAGCAGTGGGAATATCAGCTGTGAACAGGTTAAACAGCACTGGCGATAGTACTGTTCCCTGGGGGACTCCTGCATAGAGATTTCTAGAGACAGATAGTGACCCCTCAACGCGGACTTTGATGGAGCGGTTTTTAAGGTAGGATTGAATAATTTTAACTAGGAAACTAACTAACCCAAACTAACCCAAACGCCTGGGCTATGTCCAGCGTCAGCATGACACTGTTCTGCTGTTTGTTGAACCCATCAATGGATTCTTGCGCGACTTTGGCCACCGCAAGAGAGGTGTCAAGTCCCTTTTGATAGCCAAATTGGAAGGGTGGGATTTTGTCGACCAAGTGGAGTTTATGGAGTGACTGGAGTATTACACGTTCAGCAACTTTGGATAAGCTGCTCAACAATGCAATTGGGCGATAGGAGGCCACGTTTGAGGGGTCCTTGCCTGGTTTCTGCATTGGTACGATTACCGCATTTTTCCATGCGCATGGAAAATGCTGCAATCGTAACATGCCGTTGATTAAATACATGAGCTGTACAAGAGCCTTCCTGGGAAGATTCTTCAACAACATGTTAGCTATGCAGTCTTTCCCGGGGGCCTTATGGTTCGGAAGTGCTTTAATTATTCTGGCAACTTCCGTAGGAGAAACCAGAATTTTTCCATGCACACGTTCTGGGACAGCACAACCAATGGCTGTGAGCTGCCTCACTGTCTCGGTGACGTCAGATTGGAATTGCGTAACGTCTGGATTTTCCCCAGAGGCTTCTTGCTAGATGATCAGCCAACGTCTCAGAAATTTCTTCTGATGTCTGAGGGACATCTCCCAGCGATGGGATTTTATTGAATTTGTTTCTGAGCCGTTTGCTGATTTTCCAGAGAGAATTATCCTGAGTGGACAATCCAGTTAGTGTTTTGGTCCAGGCTTCGCTTCGGAATTCGGAGATCGCCCTTACGCTTTTTCCGCATTCCTGAACGCTGCCACTCACGTCTTGTTCGATTTTTAAGCTTTATTAGCTCCAGAACTTCATCAGGTAACATGTCCTCAGCGTGCTTAAGGTTAACCTTTCGGCTAACCTCATCGCGTGCATATTGTAGTGTTTCAGAAAAACGTGCGTGTTCTCGTTCCAGATCGTTTGTTGACGGTAAGTCATCAACGATCTGTATGCGCTCATTCACTATTTCTCTGAAATGTCTCCAATTCACGTGTTTGTATATGTAAGTGGGCGGTCCCACTTCATCTTCTCTGATTTTAACTTTCCAGTCTATAAGGATTGGAAAGTGATCGGAGGAGAGCTCATTGAGGACACGTGAATCTGGTAAATTGAGGATATCTTTCGCAATTGCCAGATCGATGTACGTTGGAGTCATGCCATTGGTAGGGCAATGCGTTGGAATTGGAGGCTCCAACAGCTGAATGTTATTTTCTGCAATGTAGTCATGCAGAAAATTTCCATTTCGATTACACCTATGATTATTCCACATCGTGTGTCTGCCATTAAAGTCACCTACAACTGAAGTTCCTCTGCCTATCCGAAAAAATGAGTCCAGTTCTTTAGGCACAATGCGCATGTTTGGTCTCGCGTAGGCACCTAGAACAACGTTGCCATTGCGTAACTTGATTGCTATACTTTCTATAGCCGAGTCTACGTCAATCCGACTATGTGGAATACTCCGATTGACGAGCATTGCAATGCCTCCACCACGCAGTGTCCTATCGATTCGGTGAACAATATAATTCCTGATATTCAACTTTTTATCAGGAATTAATTTCGTTTCAGTTATGACCATGACATCAACTCTCTGCAAATTCAAAAAGTGGATTAGTTCACCCACTTTCTGAGTGACGCTGTTGGCGTTCCACTCAACTACTCTGATGTATGGTTTTTCCTCCATTACGGTTCCAAATCTGTCTTGTCGCCTTCACTCAAGAAAGTGAGTGTTGCCAATTGTAACAGGTCAATTATCCAAAAGGTCGGATTTTCTTTTGTATTCAGTAAATAAATAAAGTTGGTAGGGGAGTACTCAATTTTGACTTGAACTTTATCATTCTAGCCGGTAGTAAATATCAATTATTACCTGATGGCATCTTAACACTCATTACATCACGTTAATTGCATTTTCATCGTTAGAATCCATATAAAATTTCATGTCTCATATAATCGTCAAGGGTCTGTTTTGATTAATTAATTCTGTCATTTATGTGTGGACAAGCAGGATGGTTTTGGCAATTTTGGCATAAATCAGCTGGTTATTGCGTTAAGTGTAGCAACAAACTGCTATTTGGATGGTTTTGGCAACATGGTCAGAGGCTCAGAAATATATTCATTTTCAAAATTTAGCGATTCAAGGGTTACATTAAAGGTTTTATCAGGGCGTCATAATCAATTTTTAATTTGCTTATTATTTGAGACTGCACGGATGTCAAGTTGGTGATGTTCGGCGAAGGATTCCCCTCCTTCATGGTAGTATGACGTAGGAGGAAATTGGTTGGGAGAAGGGCGACGTCATACCTTTTAACGTCAATTGTCCCATCACTCCACTTTGTCTCCAACCATCACCAATTGCGAGACAAACTTTTCATCTGCGGTCATCAAAGGAATTTCACCATATTTTTGGGAATGAACAAGTGTTAAATATACCACATCATCTCCCGCAGCAGTTGGCTGGAATATTGTGTGGTGAATTTCACAAATCGTTGAGTTACAGTAAATGTTAAGCTACTCATCGAGACCGGTTTCCGGGATTTATTTGGTGACTGTCAGAAGACAAACACATTTTGGGTGAGTTTCAAACTTTAATTTTCTGGGTTATCGCTATAACGTAGTTGGGTACATTAGGCAGACAACAACCAAGCCCTCGATCAAATTGATTGCCATGCCACGAACCATCCTCGTCAACCATCTCTGAATCGTCAGAATCTCCGTTTAAGAACGGTCTTTTCCCATCAAACGCTGTCCACGCAATTCCCTTCAACATATCAGCCACGCCATCATTCGTAAGTCCAGGACCGGACTTGCGACGACGACATTTTAGACACACTGTAAGTTTTACCACATTTTAATTGAGTTTTTCTTTGTATTATTATATTGTGATAGGCATTCTGGGTACGTACTCCGCAGGTATTAATTTTAGTATTGTAGTTTAGACTGGAACTGATTCATAACGATTATTTGTTGCCAATTTGTTTCTTTATCACTCAAAATAAATACGCCACTTAATTTGACCATAACTATTGTTCTTATTGTTTTCTACAAACTAACTTGAGTAACTCGCCCTAGCTCCACTGAGCTACCCATGCGGAAGCGGATCTGGTGAACTTCCTCATGTAAAAAGAATTTGTTACGAGTGCTAGTCTTCTCAATCTTTGGACGGAAAATAGTGAGCCTAATTTAAGAGGCAAAGGTGACAGATCAACTCGTTTCACAATCCACGTTGTCCCTGGGGAGGGTTTAATAAGATCAGGCAAACAACGAAATATCTCGGACATGTTGACCAGCTCATTGATGTCTGACATACACCCAAAAACATCATTGATAGTGTTGGTTGACTCACCCTGTGCTGGCCCTGCTGCTGTTGTACATTTCTCCGGCTTACATGGGGGGTTGAGGGTGCTGCCACCCCCTGAGGGAGGACCCCCTTACAATAAGCGCATTTGAATACAACCACGTCGTCATCGTGATGGCATTACATTAATTAATTCCTCTTTGATATTATTCGCCTCTGGCTGATGTTCTAGCCCTCTCAGGATGAGCACGTGCGGTTTTTCCCTGCGATCGCTATAAGTGTGCCATTCCATTTCTTTGTCTTGGCTCGGGAGGTTTCTTACGTTTTTGTGTTCTTCCAATTTATTAATAATTATTACTGTATCATTTTTCGTGTATTTAACCGAGAAACCCCCGGGCGCATTTACCTTCAGCTTATTCACTAGGTCTCTGTGGTCTTCTCTGGTTGTCGTGACCCCATTCATCACAATGGGCGGGGGTCCCCTCCCCTTTTTCCCTGCTGCTGTTGTACTTGTACAGTCTGTTCATGGATTTCCTGCGGTTACGTCATACTTTTCTGTCTCTCTCTTACATATTGAAAAAAAAATCACGTACGTCTGGACGAGGGTCTTTCGGATCAATTTGACAAATGTCACATGTGGAGCGATCAATCTACGACATACTGCCAAACGTCAAATACTGTGACGTGACCGCAGGAAAGCCATGAACTCTAGTTGCACTGCCGGCTTGCGTCTGTGCTGCTGTCTGCTTGGTGTCGGCTACGCTCGGGTCGTCGCTCGTACTTGGCTTCGGCGGTACTCTCCCCCTGTTTGTCTCTGATGTGGTCCACTATTTCTTTTCTTTGACCCGCTGTATTTGTTGACCTACTTTCCAGCAATCCCTGATATAGTCTGCAAACGCTGCAGAAACTTTCACGGTCTTTGACATGGTTCCCGAGGGATCTTATTACGTTGGGGTTGGGTTCTTCATTTGCCGTGTTGGATCTTTGGGATCTTTGAGAACATACTGATTTTACTGATTTATCAGATGCATATCCGTCCGTGTGTTCTGTGGAGAATGTTGGTAATGCTCCTAGTGGGGCTGTTACAGTGATCCCCGGTGGTGGGATTGCGGGTGCTTCCATTCCTCCTGGGTCAATGTTTTCAGCACTCGCCATAGTGCTAAAGCTGAGTCCACTTCACCCCTCCTCACTCTTCCGGTCTAGGATGGACCCCCAGATAGGGCTCCACCCCTTTCTTTCGGAGTTTCGGGGGGTTCACTGAACCTTTGCTTGTGATAAAACTTGCGTTTCAGGTGCACTATTGATGCACTGTTTCACTGCACTGATAATTCAAATGGGGGTGGTCAAGGCGGTACCACACCCCAGTCCCGATTACGTCCGGAAAGAACTGCACGCTATAAATGCGAAAAAAGCCCCAATTGGGGTGGTTACTACGCATAACATACGTTTAATTGTACAATTAAGTACAATTAAACGGCCAAACCGTGGTCTTCATAGCAAAAAAAAAAAAAAACGGCATGGGTAAGCTAGAGGCGACTGCCACAGCGCGCAAAAGAGTTCACAAAAACGATAAATATCGTAGATGCGGGTCAAAGTGATAACGTCTGTACGGTACCGCTGTACGACGTGCACTGACCCAACGCTTTACACGTTGCGCCAGCCCAGCCTTCTACAATTTTTTTTCTTTAATGTCGTGGGTGCGGGTCAAAGTGATAACGTCTGTACGGTACCGCTGTACGACGTGCACTGACCCAACGCTTAACACGTTGCGCCAGCCCAGCCTTCAACAATTTTCTTTCTTGCAAAATTTCCACATAACCTCAAAATGAGTTGTTGAGTTGAAAAACTCAGTTTTTCGTTTTTTGTGTCTCATTTTTCAGAAAGTGTTTCTGGAATCACGAAACTTGGTGGTATTGTACTTACTCTTATGACAAATAAGCAGATATTTTTATTTTGTCGAAAAGTTTTTTTCGTTTTTGAGAAATCAATGATTTTCGCGAAGGATGCATTTTTTTTAACCCTCTGGACAACCTTTTTTTCTCACTATCGAGACTTCGGACGAGGCACGTTTTGTTTGCTGGGACTTCAACTTTCATATGAAAGAATAAAAGTTTATCACTTCAATGGAAAAAAAATGTGTAGATTACGAAAAACTAAAAATTCAAAATTTTGTCATATGAAGAAAAAAAGGTTGTCCAGAGGGTTGATGAAAATGCATTCTTCGCAAAAAATTGTTGATTACTCAAGAACGAGAAAACTTTGCAACAAAACAAAAATATCTACTTATTCGGCTTAGGAGTAAGCAAAATCCACCAAGTTTCGTGATTCTAAGAACATTTACTGGAAAATGTAACAAAAAAAAACGAAAAACATAGTTTTTCTCACATCATCAATTTTGAGGTTATGTGAAAATTTTGTTGAATGAAAGAAGAATTTTTCACCTGATTTTTTAGTTGTCTACAACTTTCCCATTAAATTTTTTTTCATAAAATCAGTAACCACGTCGCAAATCGCGAAAAACCACTCTTCACCTCTTTCCACCACCACCACTCCTCGTCTGCATGCATTCAGGTGTTGATTTTATTTCCAGCATTAGTTATGCCTTTTTTTATCCTCTGAAACTGCGTTTGTCCTGTACCGATTTTTTCCTGGTTTGACTTTAATCTGAAGTAATTCACCTGGCCTAATTACTCGGGACTCGGCAACACAAACTTCAAATAAATAATGTGCAGGTCAATAAAACTCTATCACCAACATTTCGTTGGTCCGTTTCTCACGGGACTAAACTAGAAGTCAAAAATCAACGATTGACTTCATTATCTCAAACAGAACAATCAATTATGCATTTCAAAACCTTCGACCATACACAAGCGTGTATGGTCGAAGTTCAAAACATAATCAGCTTGATTTCACAAAAGAAAGTAGGTACATCCAACGACTATTGATATTGATTAGTGTGAATAGAAAAACCCTACCTTGATCATCATAACTCTAAACATGCTGAACTGATCACCACCTTTCCTTTCTTCAAACGACCAATACTTGATAAGCTGCTCAATATTTTCTTCGTTGTTGAAAAACTCGTAGATTTCTTTCTCGGTTTCAGACATATTATCTAACCTAGCTGCCACAGATTTTTGTTTGGATGCAGGAACATGGGTCGTCAATTTTTTTGGCCAAGAATAATATCCTATGGCTTGATTATGAACAAATCGTGTATCTTCCCAGGCGGCCGCAATTTTTGGGAGATTTTGAGAGTTGTACATCATCCAAGCATTATCTGTTCTTTCGCCAGGAATGGGTGTGGTACAGCATTCCGAGATCGAGCGCGGATCTATCTCAATCTTTTCAAACTTCGGTTTGTTCTGTATGCTGATGAAAACCATTACTTTTATGGCAGTTTTTCTTATGGCAATGGATTCGTTAATAAGAGATTTTAAAAAGAATCTGACAACTCTTGCATTATATTTTACATCAAAATGGACGAGGTTCTTTATGAAACTGATCGCCATTGAATTATGTCGCCAGTGTCTGAAAAAAAGAATGGGATACTAGATTCTCAATACAAATATTGTGTGAAAGAGCGTTTGTATGTTTCTATGATACTCGTATATTTTTCCTAATTCATTTTAATTTGATTATAATCTTCAATTTAACCCACAAATAAGCGATATGGATAAATACATGAATGGTTTTCTAAAAATCCTAGTTTTTGATGAAATTTTCTGGATCAGTTGTTTCAAATTTGATTGCTTAGGTAAAACCGTTCAAGAGAGAGGAGATGGAGGAAACACAACCCAAAAGGATATAAGAGCAATTTTGCAATTTTGAAATGAAGACCTCTAATTAGCTTATGGAACCTCGAATGGAATGGAAGATGTTCCCAACCAAAAGCAGTCTTATAATCGAATCAAAAATGATGATATTTTAAGAATATACAAGGTGTTCCTGAAATATCATGTCCAAGCGAAAAGGAGTGATTCTTTGATTTATTTTATGACTAAGATTTTATATAAACATAGGTACGCAAACGCTTCGAAACCGATCTACTGGGTGTTTTCTCCATATACTGGGTGTTTCAGAAATATGTTGTCAAACTTCAAGTATAACAAAAATATTACAATAGAACCACAGAACAAATATACAAAATTTAAAACAAAAACGTAAATGGAGGGCGGGGCCTAAGTGAAAGCTTTGATTTGCATCACGGAAAAGTGTCCAAAATAATGAAAAAAATCGATTTTTAATTTTAACTTGACCGAGATACAGGGTATCTCGAAAACGATGCAATTTTGGACTGAGGTAAATTGCGGTGAATCGACTTATTTTGACCTCAGGGGTATATAGTAGAGTTTTGTCCGCAAGTTTCAGGGACAAACAGCTTTCGTGATTATTCACCTAATATTTCTACATCAAACAGGATCAAGAAATCCCCCACCCTGTATACAACTCAGTGACGACAATGGCTAATAGCTGCCATCTTTTCGCAAAATTATGACGTGTATTACCGAACATATAAATAATATGTTCGTCGAGACAACATGTAAACGTCAAATGACTTTACAAAAAATAGGCCAAACACAATTTATATCGACGTATTAAAAATAATGCACTCTATTGTCGCCAATTTGAACTCATCTGCCATGTTTTTGCTAAATTATCACGTGAGTATTATGGTTTTGGATGGAATTTTAGGGGTGTTTACATCATAAATTGAAAAATGTAAACGTCAAAATGACTTTGCAAAAACAATGTCGGTCGTCTTTTTGCAAAACACGATTGACCAATCAAATATGATGCACTCTATGGTCTTGTATAGAGTCACTCATGACATTAAAACAAACAAGAGGCGGATTTTGGCGTTAACCAGGTAACAATTCGTCGTTACCAGGTTTGGTAAGTAATTTGTTATTTTATCGATACCAGCTCGGGATCAAACCCGAAAACGGTCTGGTTACTAAAAGTATTATTTGTGGTATGATGTAACTACTTAATTAGGTACATCCCAAGAGATTTGCCCCTACTACGAAAAAGAGTTAAAAAATTCGTAACCTGGTTAACGCCAAAATCCGCCTTGAGCGTAACCTGCGCTCACGCGCAGGTTACGCTCAAGTTTACTGTATAATAGGTTGCCTCGTAACTAAGGTGCGACAGACGAAAGGGGGAAGCTGTGACGTCAGTTGTTGAGATTTTCGGAAGCAGAACACAGTGTATATGGTGTTTCCCATTTTATTTGTGGATAGTTTGCGTCGTTACTGCTTTTTTGGTTGATTTCAATTTATTTTTTGAAAAGGAACTTCATTACGCGGATGTTACGATGTAGTATAGGTAGTACTACAGGGAAGTTATTCATATTTTTACAGAATATAGGATTGTGCGACTGATTTTGGTTAAAAAAAGTGAGAGAATAGCTCGTTTTCTGTTGTGTCTCATTGGTTCTTTGACTCTCCGATACTTTGGTCCTTTTTGGTACTTTGACTCTTTGAAACCTTCGTTCTTTGGTACTTTGGTTTTTTGGTACTTTGCTTTTTTGGTTTTTTTGGTACTTTGATTCGTAGGTTTTTTGATTCTTTGGTATTTTGGTTCTTTCATACTTTGGTACCTAAATCCCCTGGTACTTTGATTGAGTCTTTGGTACATTCATTCTTTGATACTTTGGTACTGTAGTACTTTGATTGATTGGATATTTGGTACTTTGGTTCTTTGGCTCTTTTGTGCCTTGGTTCTTGGGTTCTTTCTTTGGTTCTTTGGTTCTTTGGTACTCTGGTTCTCTGGTACTTTGGCTCTTTGTTACTTTGATTCTTTGGTAATTAGATACTTAGAAGCAAAGAATAAAAGTAAACCAAAGAACCAAAGTATACCCAAGAACCAATAAAGTACCAACGATCCAAGAAGCAAGGAATAAAAGTACCAAAGTACCAATCAAGTACCAAATTACCAAACAAGCAACGTACCAAAGTACCAAAGAACCCAAGAACCAAAGTACCAGAGTACCACAGAACCAAAGTACCAACGATTCAAGAAGCAAGAAACCAAAGTAGCAAAAAACCAATCAAGTATCAAAGTACCAAAGAACCAACGTACCAAAGACCCAAAGTATCAAAGAACCAAAGAACCAAAGAATCAAAGTACCAAACAATCAAATCACCGAATAACCAAATTACCAAAGAATAAAAGTATCAAGGAATCAAAGTAACAGAGAACCAACGTACCAAAGACCCAAATAACCAAAGAGCCAATGTATCAAAGTACCAAAAGGAGCCAGAAAATAACTTCAAGAAAATTCGTATCACCTATGAAAAATTAACGATTTTTTGTGAACTGCCATAAAATTTGTAGTCGAGAAAACAATAAACATCTGTACAAAAGTACAACTTATGTTTATTTTTTAATGACAATACCTGTATATTATTAGATATTTAAAAAGATATTTTTTTCCTGATTATAACTTTAATATACCCGGGTTGATATCTCTATCTTGAAAAACTACCGAGTAAATTCACAAAAACTGTCCCGTTCCTATGCTAAAGCATGGAGACTCTCAACAGATGACGTCACGCGTGAATAAGAAAAGTTATTGGGCAACCTATTATATAGTAACCTTGGGTTACGCTGACCTCAATAGGAGACCCATGTAAGCGAAGTTAGGCGATGTTACAACGTGAACATGTTTTTTGTTACCATCGTGACGTGTCAAATTCAAATAATCAAGTTGAATATTTTTAGGAGTGTTGTGTTGTGGCTTTAAAAATATTGATTAATTTTTTGTAAAGAGTGTTCAATAAAAAATACGATCAAGTCACCTATGGATTGCAATTGTTTCAAAAAACGTATGTCTTGACTAACGTCGCAATTATGACATGACATCCACTTTCTAACCGTCACAGATGCCATGGTGACAAACCATACAATCTAGCCACGACCTACGTTCATGACAGAAAAAAAAATCCAGAGGTGACTTGATCGTATTTTTTATTGAACACTCGTTACTATGAACAATGGTTCTCTGTGCAGTGCTGTGTTGTGATCACCATAATAAAACCCCGAATAAAACCAGTAAAAGTCATTTATTGATACTAGGATCTGATATGGAGAATTTTGATATTAAAATGATAGGTGTATTGAGAATTACATTTTTACCCAACCGATTATTCTGATTTGAGTATTGCTAAATTTGAGAAAGCCTATTCGAATTGTCCGAATATTAAGGAGGAGCATTAATAAAAAACAGGAAAAAAATAGATCAATCTTCTTTCTAATTGGGTATAGAATCAGTTTTTCAATCTTTCTCTCTTTCTGGTCATGTGTACAGGTATTTTGTATTGATTGTCTTATGAATGATGACAATTCTGGCAAATTAATGCTTTTTTTAATCGTCCATACACATTACCCCATACTTTAAATAAAAACACACAAGAACAAAATATTGGTGTTTTATGCACAAAGCACAAACACTCACTTTGAAAAAATGGATACCAAAATGTATTAGAAAAAAGTGTATTCACTATCAAAACCCCAAATGCTTAGTTCATAATAGGTATACATTCAGGTACCTACGTTCTTTTCTCGAATTAGAATCAAACATGTTCAAGAGGCAGAAAAAGCTATGCAAGAACATGTGCAAGAACGATAAATATATATTATCTAAAACCCTTTCACCATACAAAGAATAATAAGTTATAACCTCAAATCCTCAAAATCCCGAAAACAAATGTCAATTCTTCTTTTTCATTCGATGAGCTGGCGACGGCAACTATGGGTTCTGACGGCTGCCCAACGTCAAAAGTCAAAAATTCTGTACGCTGATTAGTTACGGATTGACAGGAATTAACGTAAAGTTCATTTTTTATTTAAAGTTACAGTGACGGATCAAAATTGGAGGTTGAAGGTTGGCAAAAACAAATAAATGCCATTAAGTGCTCGCTAATTGAAATGGAGAGATTTAATAATTGATTATAAACTTCATTTTCTCGATTAAAGAAGGGTTTTTATCACCAATTTCAAAATTATCATCACTGTCTATTCTCAAACTTGTTTTTCTATCAAATCAAAAACATTTTGAACATAGCAGAATAAAACGAATCACAGTTCAATCTATGATTTTTGTAATAGAACATGTTTGCCAACCTTTAACCAACAATTTTGTCACTGTAACTTTAAATAAAAAATGAACTGTATGTGCATGCCATTTCATCAATGCAACGTATATCCACATTAGTTCAGCCATGTTGGTCTCCCCATGACGTAATGCGCGCTTCTGTTCGAAATTCGTCCGGCAATTGATCATACCTTTGTTTTAATATCATGAGAGTCACTGTATACTACATGACAGCTTATTAGCTCGTCATGATGACAGATGATGCCATTTAAACGTCACCTTCTATTTTCATGTTGTCTTTTATGCTTTGATTCCTCTCTAAAGTATCATTCACATGGGGAAAGGTAGAATCAGGGTAGAGGTGGAGTATAAAATTAATGCAATACTTTTACCGCTGTCGTTCACATTGAATCATTTGTGGGGTATCATTTTGTGGTACGCATGCGCACGTCGTTAAAGCAACCTTAATTCTATATGAACAGCGGGTATGGAATGTACGCGTCAAATATTCTAAATTCATACTTCACTTCTACCTTACCTCTACCTTGCCCTATGTGAATGATACTTAAGTGGAAAAATGCCCTGGTATTCCTCATCAAGAAACCCCCTAAGAACGCAGGGTACAACCCGGAATACTGGAGGCTCATTAGTCTTCCAGCCGCCATCGGAAAAGTGGCGGATAAATGCATCATTCACAAAATAAGGGAAGTCACAAAAGCCAAAACCTTTCTGCCAGATGGGCAGTGTGATTTCGCCCAGAGCACTCCACAACACATCAAACAGTGAGGCCAAGTATCATCATCCTGAAAATGGCGAACGAAGGGGAAGAAACAGAAGAAGTGTTCCTTGAGGAGGTTCGTAAAAGCCGTCCTACCCTGGGTATATAGTATCCGTCTATGGTCCTACCCGAGAAAAAAATCACAATGAGAAGCGCGACCATATATCTATTAACTCTACATGTGAACCGTCTCATTTGAACAACGAGCGACAGTTGAAGTTGACATGAGATAGAAGATCCCGCTGTACTGTATATTTTTCGCATGAGCCTATCCTTTTCTTACGCCTGGGGACGGTCCCCAGGCGACCATATATCTATTAAGTCTATATGGGAACCGTCCCATTTGAACAACGAGCGACGCTTGATGCCAGGATGAGATAGAAGATCCCGCTGTACTGTATGTATAGTTTTCGCATAAGCGAAAAATATACAGTACAGCGGGATCTTCTATCTCTTCCTGGCATCAAGCGTGTAGAATTGTTTTCCATATAGTTATCAATAGATATAAGGTTTCGACTGTCGAATTTCACGGGTACCATGGTTACTATATTATGTAGTTATCGTTAGCCCCTGTAGATCAATGGATCAATCATTTGTGGTTCGAGGTCCACTAATCTGATTACATGACCATTTTGATAAAAGTGGAACATTAAAAAAAATATATATTGCGCTATAACTTGAAAACAAATGAATATCGGATAAGAACAATATGGGTTTTTTTACATAGTTTTCGCGTGTTTAATACACTCCTTTAATTTGGTCCGTTCCTTTCGACTCACCCTGTATCTAGGATGTTGATTAAGTATACTTGTAAAAACTTTAACTTGCAATGTAGAGAATAATAAGATATACAGAGTGCCACAGATTCGAGTGCATGCATGGGGATCTCAGTTATTATAAGAGATACAGGGTCGGTATGCCGTTTTGAAATTTGAAAAATTCCGACTACTTCCGAAGATATTCGGAAAAAACCGAAATTTCGCAAAAACGTTATTATTATATCCAGTTTATTTGGGAAGATATTGTAAAATGAATTACACTTTCTCATTGCCACTTTTTCTCCTCTAAAAGATGACGGTATCAAATTGAGAATCTGACGTTTCGTCTTTGACCAGCCATCATCAAGTTCATTTTTTTAATACGGACCTGGATTTTTCATTTTATTTTTAGTTATATTTTGACGTTCTTGAGGCATTGAGGTAATTAGATGAGGGTGTAGAGTATGGAGGACTATAACTAGGAGACGAATCGACATACGAATATCCCTGAAATTCTGTTCCTCTTTTTGCTTAGTTCATTTGAGGGCGCTGTTGCTAGTAGCGCTTTTATTTATCCATTGTCATGGTAACGTTTATTGCTTGTCAATAATTTGTCAAGATACTTTTATCAAATTTTCATTCATTTTTTCCAAATTTCCACTTCACATTTCACATGCAATGCATTCTCTATAAGGAAAAAATTGAGGTTGAATCGTCGCATCATCGTGTTTCAAGCCCATGGTTTGTTCAATGATGACTGTTGTCAATGAAGGATATGACGTCACTCAGCTACTCTATCAATCAATACAATCGAACAAAAGAATATGAAGATTCTAGAGATTTCAGAATAATGTACAACAAAAAATAAATATATTCATGATACCTATTATCATCAAATAGTGAGTTTTGATGCAACCTAGCTAATAAAAATTGTTGCATTTTGATAGAATATTCGTAACGTTGTTTCAATTATGTTACCTAGGTAACATATCTGTTTGACATGATATCGCTAACGACTCTTCGCCATCTGGGGGTAGCAATTGAAGCTGAATTACGATTTGAAACCTGGACCACTTTTATGCATTTCGATTACTCTCCTAGTTACAGTCCTCCATAGTGTAGAGCAATGGGTTGCCTTAGCAACGTCAATATTTTCAATTATTTTTCACTTATTATTGTTATTTTCAATATTTTGTTAAAATGGCAATATTCTTGTCATTTGTGGATTTAATTTAATTTCATCAAATGTATCGTTATTGGATGTTATTTCGATTTTGGTTTGGTCAATTAGGCTTGTTTAGTTGTGCAGGTTTTCTCATAAGAATAACGTGTCGAATAAAGATGGATTTATGAACCAAACTATGAGTTGGGAGAAAAGGGTTGCCTAACTAATTTTTTCTGGTATTATTTTTTAGATGAGTATTTTTTTCGACGGTTGCGATACCTCAATACATTAAGGACGTCAAAAGATAATTAAAAATAAAATAAAAAATCCAGGTCCGTATTTAAAAAAATGAACTTGATGATGGCCGCTCAAAGACGAAACGTCAGATTTTCAATTTGATACCGCCATCTTGTAGAGGAGAAAAAGTGGCAATGAGAAAGTGTAATTCATTTTACAATATCTTCTCAAATAAACTCAGGAAATGATAATACCATTTTTGAGATATTTCGGTTTTTTCGAATATCTTCGGAAGTAGTCGGAATTTTTTAAATTTCAAAACGGCATTTTGTTGAGCATAAAAATGCGCAACTTTGCAACCATTTAACCGACCCTCTATCTCTTATAAGAACTGAGATCCCCATGCATGCACTCGAATCTGTAGCACCTTGTATATATAATCGCCACTGCCAGGGATCATCAAGGGAAATAACAATTGTTACTCATATCAATTATCAAGTACTTTTTTGTCATCAAATATTTTGTTTTCCTTGGTTTTTCATAGTTTCCCATAAAGGTTGCGATGAATTATAGCATTATTCACCCACATTGCCACTTAACACTATGTTATTCAAAGTGAGATAACTCAAAAACGTCTAGTACCAACAGGCAGACTATGTTTTTTTGAAAAGAGAAAAATTAGGAAATCTTGAATCTGTATTAAAATATAGGGCATTCCATTCGAAAAAGATAGACTTTTCCACATTTTCATGATTTCCAATAGTGATATGTTCTTTCGTTTAGTTATTATTGAATCTTCTAGGAAAATCATGCAACGTTCATTTGAACATTTTTTTTTGTATCTCTATTGATATGGTTTCTTAAGAGGTGGCAAATTATGAGGAAGAACCCTGTACAGGGTAATTCATTTTCAGCGACAGGGTGCCAGTTCCCCTAGACTATTCATCAGACACCCAGGAAAAAAAACCTCTAGGGTAATGTGCCAAAGAGAAAATGTTGGAAATATATTTTAAGTTTCTAGGATAGCCGCAAGCGGGCGTAACGGTTCTATGGACACAAGAAATTTCAAAATTTTCCCCGTTGAAATACTAAAAATAAATATGGGGCAGATTTGAGACGATATTCTCTACAAAATTGTTCCCCTGATGCATAATAATGCAATAATAACAGGATAATCTGCTCTTTCTTTTGCATATGCTTGAGATAATTCGCTTTAGACGACCACACATAATGAATTACACAAGTAAAAACTGTTTTGCAAGTTTTTTCGAAATTTTCAAATGCAAACCCACTAACCAGATGCCTCTATCGTGTCATTTGGAAACTTTCGCAACACTTTCATATAGATAATTTTTCTAAATCTTTTGAAATAGAAGATGGCAACTTTTTCCCTCGAGGAATACTTTTGAAACAGCCCGTGTAAACTTGAAAGTGTCAAGGTGCCTTACCAATGACTTCACGGCGCGGTGGGCATTTTGAGCATTTGCACTAATTGATCTTTTTTTTTGTGTTAATTTCATTTTGAAGAAATATTTTTGGAATAAGATTTTCACTGGTCGATCGTATTATATGTGTTTTTTGACGCACTTTATTCTACATGAAAGCTGCTCGTAGAAAAGGAAACGAAGTATAGTTGGCATTCTCACTTATAGGTTTTTCTTTTTAACAATAACCCAAGAACACGTTATCTTACGCGAATCAGTACATATCTGAAGTCTTTCTTCTGATGAAGTCTCCTTAACTTTCCTATTTCAAGAGATATAGAAAAAAAAACCTCTCTATGGAGGTGTTAGGAAATGTTCCAAAGAACACGATACATGCATCTATTCAGTGGGTTTGCATTTGAACATTTCGAAAGAACCTCATAAACAGTCTTGACATGGATAATCATTTATGTTGTGTGATCGACTGAAGCGAATAAAATTGAACCCAACATGCACCAAAAAGCGCGGATTTTCTCTTCAAAACGAGCAACGAGCCAAAGAAAAGTCAAATCGGTTAAAGGATTCCGAAGTAGAAACATCAAGTTTGACGGCCTCTAGCTGTCTTATTTGACAAGTATCGGAGGGCAATTTTGTAGAGAATATCGTCGCAAATCGGTTTCCATATTCTTATTTGGTAGTTCATTGTGGAAAATTTCGAAAATATGTCAATTTTCTGTTTTCACAGTACCGTTACGCCCCCCTGCGGTGGTCCTGAAAACTTGACATTATTATATTTCCAGCATTTTTTTTTTGGGAATATTACTCCATACATTTTTTTCCTGGCTCTCTATGATGAATAGTCTACTAGAACTAGCACCCTGTCGCTGAAAATGAATCACCCTGTACGCATGAGTTAATATTTCTTATTGTCAAATAAACGTTGGATTTTTCAATGATTTATGTTTGTTTTTGTTGAATGTTTTTGAGTACCTAGTATAAAAAACTATGTCAGGCACTCTTCCTACGATTGGTCTAAGTCTCATTTTTGTTGAACTGCATCAAAATCATCCTATATCAATCTTCAGAATATCTCACTATTTTAATTCGGGGCCCGGACTAAGTAAGTATTATTTATCCTCGTTGTCCAAACAAGCTAAAAACGGCAACACTTTCGATGTATGAGATATATGTTTGAGTTACGAGTCCTTTTCCTTCATTCGTCAATGGATTAAAACCTACATTCCCTTGGCAAACAAACCATATATCTATTAAGTCTATATGGAAACCGTCCCATTTGAACAACGAGCGACGCTTGATGCCAGGATGAGATAGAAGATCCCGCTATACTGTATATTTTTCGCATAAGTCTATCCTTTTCTATCGCGAGGGGACGCGTTGACACTGAAACTTATCCCTGGTTTATACAACACATTCATAAGCATAAGCATAACTTTTGTCATAAGCACAAAAGTTGAACGTATGATTTATTATGAACGCGTTTATACAAAGCATAAGGATAAGAAAGTTGATAATTTTCATCTTTATGTCTGTCATTTCTGGCAATCTATGGTAGTAGTCAAATATAGCCCTGTCTTCATATAAGTATTATCATGATTTTCTTTGGCGCCTGGCTTCTCGATAGTTATTCTGTTTTGGTTTCTGGACTGTTTACTGTTTTGTGCATTTTTGTGAATATTTCAATATTTCCTGAAGTCAGTTTTAATTTGAGTATGAGTTTTGATATGGTTTTGAATGACAAGCAGATTTTTTACGCTCATGCTTATGAAGTTGTAAAAACCACCTTAAAGTTACGCATATATTTACGACTGTGCTTATGCTTTGTTACGGTAAACCCATTAGTTTCCCGTAACATCGCTTTACATCTTTACAATCCACCCTGGTACTACTTATTCGTATTGGCAACACCGCAATATCGTCGAATTATTGTCGATATCGAAATACACCTGCTACACCTGTATGAACGTAGGCTGAAAATCAATACTTACGCTATGAGGATTATGATCCGATCAACACCGTCTGCGAATTGAACCCAATGTGCAAGACAAAGAGCGATATAATTCGAAATGTTAAAATCGTATACAGCTGACGATTATTTACACTTATAATGTGCTAATTTGGGGTTAGTTTGATTTGTTGATATCGGTTAATTAATTACCCGGTGTTGTAAGTGTAATTAGCAGTGATTGATTGTGTTGTCAAGTACTGAAGTGATTGTACCTCCCAGATGGTTCTTCTGATATCATACAGTACCATGTGAATGTTTCGGTCAATGAATGAGCATTTAGGGTATCGATTTATGCGCAAGGTGCTAATTTTAGGGCAATCCATTTCAACAGGTGAAAAACTCTTTCTCTCCTCCTGAGACCATTGTACCGGTAAGGTGTTACTTTTTTGTACAAGAGGTTTGTAGGCACTTTTTGGGGTAATTTATCTTTCACCTACTTTCTTTGGTTTTCTTTGAAGGGCACACTTATCTAAACCTTTTATCTAATATACCTGTACACTGCAAAAGTGTTTATTTTTGCATAATTAGTGCGTAGTGTACGCCATTTTGCGCGTGGGCACGCTTATCTTTACTTTTTCACCTTTTCTGGCTTATATTGAAGTAAAACTCGGTTAAACCACTAACTGAAGACGATGACTGCCTGGATTTACGTTTCACAGTTCCACCTGGATCCTGGACACGTTGAGGTGTAGCTTAAATGCAACTTTTGGATTCCGGAGTGTTTCTGTTGGATCTGGTAGTGGATCGATGGAAGTGGACTGAGGAGTTCTAAGCCAGAAACCTACCTATACCTATATTTTCCTCTACCTGGAATTGAATCATTGGTGAACACGAGTACTGGGTCCTTTATCGCTGGAAAACTTGACCAGGTGAGTCAGAGCTTTGTTAAGATATTTTATATCTCTGCTTCGGCAGTCTTTTTACGAAGATTTTGACTCATCTTGTCTGGTGAAACAGCCCAGTCTCAGTTCAATATAACCAAGTTTCTTTAAAGTCACATTCTCTCTCTTTTACCTACTTTGTGCCCCTTCAACTTTAATTACCTGCAAGTCTCTTCAAAGTGTCCTGCAGTCCTCTTAATTGCCTTTTGTATTGCGAAGTACGTCACCGGGTCTCAGGGGACGAGAATTTTCCCTTCTTATCTAAAATACCTGATTCCTTTCATTGATGTTAAAGATTGGATTGGTTAGTCAATAATCAATACCAATTCTTATTTATCTAAATACCCTATTTTGTATTTTGGGAAATTTCCTGATTGGAATTTCCATTTATCAATTGAGTTTTTGAATTTGTTTTGATTGAGACACACTTAAATATTTTGTCTGTATTTTGCCTAAAAATTTAATTATCTTTACCTACTTATTTTCAATTGTATTATCAAGTGGATCTGAGGAATAGTGAGCTGGGTTTTCATTAACATCAGTTTCGGTACTCAGATTTACTCTTTTTGACACTGTTGGTGAACCTCTTACTGTGTGTACTTTCTTTTCATGTGCTGGATCATTTGTGGAGACACTCTAATGTGACGTCACAGTGGAGCTGATCCCGTCCAGACACACTCAAACAACCTGCCACCATTGATGGATGTTCGTTCCTGACGAGAGAGCCACAAGGTACACACACACCCAACAGAGGTCACCAAAACAAAAAACTTATTGAAGTTGTCAACTTATTTGTCAGTTAATAAATAGACTGTTGTTTTTTTTAGAATGATTTTAATTTCTTGTACGCACACACCTACGAAAACAAGTCAGCACTTCATGCCCGGACCTAAACACCCTAAGTAAAATTTCTTAATGGTTTGTTGATGAGGCAAATTATTGATAAATAAACTCATTGAACTTTCTCTTGGTGAGCTAGCCGATAACAAGACTTAAAGTTGTGTAACAGCTTATGAATTTGTTGTATAAACCAGGCTTTATATTTGATAATTATCTCATAAAAAATTGGATTTGTTGGATAAAACATTGTATGGCACTCGTGCGTTATGTTTCACAAGTCACTTGAGACTTATTTTAAACACAACGCACTAGTACCATGAATAACTATAACTTGGAAACATTGTATATCTGTTGATATCAACTTTCGGAATAGGCAAGTTGGGTTTAATCGTTTTATTTTTTTGTTTAAGGTATAACCTCTTTAAATGTGGCAACATGTTTCTTGAAACACCTCCAGTTTATTTGGAATAAAGGTTTTGCAATAGAAAATGTTATAGATAAACCTTTCAAAGATGACTTTCGCTAATACCTTACATGAAGCTTGCCTAATTCCATTTCAAAATCGATGCGCTCTTATTGGAAAACGTATGTAGATATCTATTGAATGTTGATGATCAATAAATTCGTTTTGATAGATTTTGTCGCATGGATTACAAGATAAAAAGCTTCTTGATCCTTAACAAAAAACTTGACACCAATTTAGCCGTACAATCGTTCATGCTGAATATTTTTTTATAAAATTTGGTATAGATCCATTCCAGAGGATGACAAATTCGTCGCGTAACTCAATGAGAAATCATGATACTAAAACACACATAAAGTATCATGATCAGAAGTGAACCTGGTGTTTTTGAGAGAGTTCGCCAGTAATGAGGGAAAGATTGGACTCCTGCATCCGAGCTGGGAGTGGTCACTATTTTTGGTTATGAAAATGGTGATAACTTTTTTTTATCTCGTAAACAAAGCAAGATACAAGGAAAATTTAGGAAAGAAAAAAGTTGCGTTTTTTATTGCTTGATCTTAGAAAATATTGAAATAAAATTAAAGAAGGTGACCCTTTGTTGCAATATATTTTTTTGTAGTGCTCCCCCTCACTACTACTACTTCTACTACTATTACTACTACCAGTACCACTACTACTACTTCTACTTGACCAAGTTATGTACATCTACTGTCTGTTCATGGCTATCCTGCGCTTACGTCATACTTTTCCTTCTCTCTCTTACACAGTGAAAAAAAAACACGTACAGTGGAAAGCATAATATTCGCACACACAGTTATTTTTTGACAACCCTCGTAAAATGCAAAGGTGGAATAAACAAACACACCATGTGATTTGCTAGTTCGTTTCACTGTCTTTGTTCACGTGTCGTCTGTTTACTTCGATGACTTTTGGTTTTAAACCATGAATAACAAAAACTATCAAGCCACTGCGGGTAGAATCTGCACTGGGATTTGTTTGAGGTGATATATATTTAGTAATCTGATATAAAAGAGACGCAATTAATGTATTTTTTATCACCTTCTTACATTTTGTTTTCTACATAAATATCTTGCATACTGGCTTATAATTCAATTGCCCTCACCCTCGCATCACTTGATAATACATTTGAGAAACCGTGCAGCTTGTTGTATTAAGATAATTTGAACTAAGCTGAAATAATCAATCCCAAAACCAAAAATCAGCTTTTTTGTTTACTTATGACTTGTCATTTTGACAAAAGTGATGTATTACTATGACAAAGTTTGACATTTTACGAGGGTTGTTCAAAATATTGTGTGCGAATTCAAAAATGCGTCCCACTGTACGTCTGGACGAGGGTCTTTCGGATCAATTTGCCAAATTTCACATGTGGAGCGATCGGCTGCGTCAAGTTAGCCCCCTCATAACCGAATTTTGGAAAAAGCTTATACTCGTCTACTGTGCTCAAAGTGTGCTTTACTGTGCTTATATAATTTTGAACTGTGCAGCTCTATCGAGGAAGTTATTCAAGAAATAAGTCTGGGGGGCTGACTTGACGTTCGGCCCCTCCAAAATTTTGGAAATCTGCTCAAACAAAAGTGAATTCTTATTCTATCTGAAGTGTGCTGAACTGTGCTATATCTAGTTTTTGTCAAATCTTTCATTTGGTTCAGATATTCGAAGAAACTCTAGTGGAGGGGCCAACTTGACACTCAGCCCCACCAAAATTTTGGAAATCAGCGCAAACAATAGTGACTTCTCATTCTATCTGAAGTGTGCTGAAATGTGCTAAATACAGTTTTTGTAAAATCTTTCATTTTGCGTAGATATTCGGAAAAACTCTAGTTGAGGGACCAACTTGACACTCAGCCCCTCAAAAATTTTGGAAATCAGCCTAAACAAAAGTGAATTCTTATTCTATCTGAAGTGTGCTGAAATGTTCTATATCTGGTTTTTGTCAAATCTCTCATTTTGCTCAAATACTCGAAGAAACTTTGATTTATTTATTTTTGCCTACGAGATTTAATACTTGCACTGAAGAATTTTTTTAGCGTTGATCGTGTATTTTTACTGTTTATTGCCTCAGGTGAATGGTGTGTTGTTTGACAACAGATCAATAATACTCCCTTTTCCTGTGTTTTTGTTTTTGTTTCGGGCTCAAATTCTAATCACTAACTATACTTAGTGATAGATCAACAAGTTGTCAAATTACAGTAAAGATTGAAGCACTTTCAACAGGTGTTGAATTTTCTATGTCACCAAGAAGGTATATTATATAGAGGTCACATTCATTTTATTTTGATCATTAGTGTTAGCAAGTATTTTCATTTGAAATTCCGTTTACATTCATTTTGTCTCCGCATTTATGATTCCAAACAACTATTGTTATTTAGTTCTTATGTGTTCTTGAAATGAATTTAAGTTGTTATTCTTCTACGATATTCAAATATTTGTTGTTGTTGATATTTTTGTGAGTTGTACCTGAAACATAGCTTCAAGTAATAAATACAACCTATTTTTTTTATTTGATAATTATTGTACTTCTCATTGCTCGTAGTACTTACTTACATGGAAAATTACTCCCTCATACTTCCATTTGGTGATAAAATCATTGAACTCATAGAGAAAACTGGAAGGAGAAAAATATCATATCACTTCCTATGGAAGTGGAATTCATTTTCATTTATTCCAAGACTTTGGAGAAGCTGCGACTCAAGCTTGCCCCCCACTAGAATTCTATCGAATTTTTAAAGAGAATTTGATATTTAACAAGAACTACATACAACTCAGTTCAGCACACTCCAGATGGAATAATAATTCTTTTTTGTTCAAGGCCGAGTGACAAGTTTGGACTCTCCACTAGGGTTTTTTCGAATATCTGAGCAAAATGAAAGATTTGACAAAAACTAGATATAGCACACTTCAGATAGAATGAGAATTCACTTTTGTTTGCGCTGATTTCAAAAATTTTGGAGGGGCTGAGTGTCAAGTTGGCCCCTCCACTAGAGTTTTTTCGAATATCTGAACCAAAATGAAAGATTTGACAAAAACTAGATACAACACACTTCAGATAGAATGAGAATTCACTTCTGTTTGCGCTGATTTCCAAAATTTTGGAGGGGCTGAGTGTCAAGTTGGCCCCTCCACTAGAGTTTCTTTGAATATCTGAACCAAATGAAAGATTTGACAAAAACTAGATATAGCACAGTTCAGCACACTTCAGATAGAATAAGAATTCACTTTTGTTTGAGCAGATTTCCAAAATTTTGGAGGGGCTGAACGTCAAGTTAGCCCCCCAGACTTATTTCTTGAATAACTTCTTCGATAGAGCTGCACAGTTCAAAATTATATCAGCACAGTAAAGCACACTTTGAGCACAGTAGACGAGTATAAGCTTTTTTCAAAATTCGGCTATGAGGGGGCTAACTTGACGCAGCCGGAGCGATCAATCTACGACATACTGCCAAACGTCAAATACTGTGACGTGACCGCAGGAAAGCCACGAACAGACTGTAGTTTTGAATTATTGAAAAAATAAACGTTATTCAGGAAAAACTTTAAGGCATCATCTCAGAACGAAGCAGCTCCGGACAAAATATTTTCATAAAGGCTTTTTTCATAGCATGACCTGATCAATACTGCCGCGTCTTTTCTAAACACCCTGCATCATCACGTAACTGAATCCCGGGTTTCCGTTCAAGCACTTCGCAAAACAGTTCAGCTACTAAAAACTAGTTTTTATACGTTTAAAGGCTGGGACACATTTATCCGCAACGAGTCCGTTTGACGGTGTTTTTCGGCCAAGTGTCGGACGTGCTCTCATTCGGTCCAATGCTAAAAATACACGGAACGTGCTCGTTGCGGACTCAAATCGGATACGAGTGTCCCGGCGTTAAAGAGGGTCACCTCACAGTGTGGCTGCTCGGCTGGGTTAAGGGTACAAGGATTTCTGTTGGTATTTCACTATTGATACACTATGTAGTGGCTTCACGCCCTACATCCAAAAAAAAAAACAAGAACAAAAATGCATCGTCATCGCCCAACCAGTTAAATAAGAATCAGAAATCACTTATCCTTATCAGCGGCTGTTAACTACATAATAATAGCAAGCGTGATGACGTCACAAGTAGTGTTTTGGCTCCGCCGTTTTTCGTCATGTGGCGACGAGAAGGTGGTTTTCGCGCTAAAAAAACTATTGATTATCTATTTGGTATATTTTTGGGTATGCCGAAAAAAAAATGTTTTTAGTGCCCCTATTCTTGAAAGTGATAAAGAAAATTCTCTCAAACGGAAGACAGTTTGGGAGAATTTTCTCTACCCCCACGTATCTCTCTTAGTTCAAAAATTCCTAACAGCCGTGTGTCAAACACCCAAAAGCGTCATTTGTCAGATTGAAGTGTTTTTTCGAGATCCTTCAGAACTTCCTCCACATCATCATTCATGTGGTTATTCCAAATCAAGATTTGATGCATGTTGTCCATTTAAAAAAAACATTCACATTCTCTACGAAAAAAAAACACGAAATACAAAACAAAAATACGGCAGTTAGGTAAAGTAACAATAATGACACG